>LR751765.1:0-56953 GCA_902729485.2 Mus minutoides | reverse complement strand
TTTTTTTTTTTTTTTTTCCAAGACAGGGTTTCTCTGTATAGCCCTGGCTGTCCTGGAACTCACTCTGTAGACCAGGCTGGCCTCGAACTCAGAAATCCACCTGCCTCTGCCTCTCGAGTGCTGGGATTAAAGGCGTGTGCCACCACGCCCTGCCCCATTTTTTTCTAATCATCCTTTGTGGAGCCATCAAGATGCGACAAGGAGACCTCTGCCTGGCCTGTGATGGGTTGGTCTGAGGCTGCTTGTATTGAAATTCTAAATGCTGGTCCCTGATGCCCCGGTTGCTTCCTGAGAATCTGCATACAATGTGACCTTGCTCAGCCATTAATTTAAAACTATTAGTTAAATAAAGAAATAGAAGCCCCTGATTGAGATTAAATATATTCTACAACACTGGCCCAAACTGGAAAGGAAAGACACAAAGGATTGTCACTACTATGAATTTTTTAAAGATTTATTTATTTATTATATGTTACTACCCTGTAGCTGTCTTCAGAAGAGGGCATCAGATCTCATTACGAATAGTTGTGAGCTGCCATTGTGGTTGCTGGGGTTTGAACTCAGAACCTTCGGAAGAGCAGTCAGTGCTCTTAACCACTGAGCCATCTCTCCAGCCCACTACTATGATTTTTATAAAAAAAATTAAAGCTTCTTCCACTCTCGAAAGATTAACTTTTTTGTGCCAACTCTCAAAAAAACTTGTTTATAATCCCTAGATCGTCAGTTCTCAACCTGTGGATGGTGACCCTCTGGAGGTCAAATGATCCTTTCACAGGGGTTGCATAAGACCCGTCAGAAAACGCAGATACTTACATTTGTAAACTGTAGCACAATTATCGTTATGAAGTAGCAACCAAAGTAGTTTTCTTGTTGGGGTTACCACAGCTGAGGGGCTGTATGAAAGGACTGCAGCATTAGGAAGGTTGAGAACCACTGCTTTAGAACCCACATGCTCACTGCCCGGAAGTTCAAGTTCTTAAGCTAGGGTTCCAGGAAATCGTGGGAGGTGCTCTGAAAAGGAAGCCCTGTGTGAGCAATCCCACAATTCCTAGACCAAAATAGGTGTCACGTTTAAAAACCTCCCAGAGCTGGGATGTAGCTCAGTTGGTGGGATGCTTGCCTAGAATACAGTAAGAAGGCTAGGCTAACTCCATGACAGACTTCCAATTGGCAGTTCAGGAGACTAGGCCTAAGAACTGGGCAAGCCCAGGCAAGTCAGTTACTAGGGAAAACCTCAGGCTTCAGGCAGTGAGTCAGAAACTAACAGCCTTGCCGGGCAGTGGTGGCTCACGCCTTTAATCCCAGCACTTGGAAGGCAGAGGCAGGCAGATTTCTGAGTTCGAAGCCAGCCTCTCACTACAGAGTGAGTTCCAGGACAGCCAGGGCTACACAGAGAAACCCTGTCTCGAAAAAAAAAAAAAAAAAAAAAAGAGAGAGAGAGAGAGAGAGAAACTCACAGCCTTGCCATCACAAGCTGCCCCACCACCTGGTCTGAAGCAAGGGCAATGGATCAGCAACAGTTTCCAGCCCTCATGCCCCGTAAAGGTTCTGGAATGTCCCTAGAGATGGAGCAAGAGATAAAGGTCATCTACCCTGGAATTCCCCTAATGTGCTTTAAATTGGGCCTTCAAGCTCACTTGGTTGTCCCCATCTTGGAATGGGAGACCCCAGCATGCAGAATAAAACGCTCTTTGCTTTTACATACTAGTTGAGTTCGGGGTATCATTCTTCTGCGAATCATGGACCCTTACAACAGGAAGTCCTGGGTTTGATGCCCGGCAGTGATGGGGGTTAGCCTTGTGCACTATATTCAGTTGCTGATTTCTGTGCCCAGAGATCTGGTTACACTCAGAACACTAGTGCTGTTAAAATTATTAAACCATCTCCTGGTATCTGATGTATAAAGAATGTTCCCCAATTATTGTTGATTGGTTAATCAAGAGCTGACCAGCCTATGGCTGGGCAGAGGAGATAGGAAGGCTGGACTTGCATTCCTAGCCAGGGGTCCTGGAGGGAGAAAGAAGAGATGAACCATTAAGAAGAGAAGGGGCAGAGGCAGGCGGATTTTTGAGTTCGAGGCCAGCCTGGTCTACAAAGTGAGTTCCAGGACAGCTAGGACTATACAGAGAAACCCTGTCTCAAAAAAAAAAAAAAAAAAAAAAAGGAAGAGAAGGGGCGGCCATGAGGCAGAGGGTCCAGGAGGAGTCCTGATGAGATTGCCAAGGGATTCACTGTGAGGACACACGTGGAGCTGAGCGAGCCAGGGAGAAGCTTGGATGGAAGGCACAGGGCCACACGGCTGGGAAATAAATACATAGAGGTTAGAATAGATGAATAGCTGCCCAGTCATAATGCTTAAAGCCTGCTAATAAACTTCATGGGTCATTGTGTCAATTACTTGGGAACTAGAACAGGAACAGATAAGGTTTTCATCTTTATTACTACATTGCTGTACATATATAGGACATGGTAGAACATACCTGTAATCTTAGTTCTGGGGAGGTAGAGGCGGGAGGATCAGGGGTTCAAAGCCATTTTTAGCAACATAGTGTGAGAGTGTAAGGTCGACCTGGGCTGCATGAGGGACAATAAACCTGGGCTGCATGAGGGACAATAAACCTGGGCTGCATGAGGGACACCAAAAAACACCAAAAAGCAAAAATAAAACTTCCAAACCGTTATGGAGTATTTAAAAGGTATTCTTGGTCTCAACAGTACAGGACTCTAATTTGTATTGACTCACTCAGTGGTATATCTTGGATTGTGGGGAAGCATTCATTTTTGTTATCTTCCTGTTCCATGCTATGTTCATTCTATAGTTTTGATTCAATAGTTGCCTTTCTGAAGAAAGATGAGCTAGGAAATGTTCATAAAAGGACAAATAAAGAAATTGAATATTTGGTTTGGGGATAAACTCTCCAAAATGCAGAAGAGCTCAAGGGTTGGGGACAGTCACAAATGATAAAGCCAAGGATTGGAATGAGGGGAATAACAATTCGGTGGAAATTTTCAACACATGAAAGTGTAAATGCTCTCCTGAAAGCTCAGAGGTAATTTTAGGGTAAACAACTGTTTGATATGGCTGATAAGTGCCAAAGATGGAAGAAAATGAAATGGCAAGTGGAGAGAAGAAAGGATTGTCATAGCAACAGCCCAGTCATGCTGAACTCTCTGGTGGAGATGCCATTTTCCCTGTCTCACTGTTCTTTGTTGGTCTAGCCTCCTGTACTGGGACTGCAGGGCAGGAATCCCTCAGAACCTACATAACATCCATCCTCCTGGGTCCATCTGTCACACTGGGTCTCTGCCCGGCTGTGGGGAGTTGATGCCAACACCAGCAGGTGTGCCACATTGGCCCGGAGCTTTGCCTCTACCTCTGAGGACTCAATGTTAGATCACAAAGCAGTGGGAGAACCGGAAGTCATCTGGCAGGGACGGGACCTCCCAGTTGAAGTGAGTGGTTTTGGACCACTCTAGACTCATCATTGGCTTCTCAGCCTAGAACATCCATCTTTACCTGTCTTTCGAAGGTAGCCCCATTTCTCGTAGGTGAAGATCTTAAGACACTTTGTACTGGGCAAGAGAAACATGGAAAAGAAGTTCAGGCACAGTGAGAGTCAGCAAGCTAAATAGGCTCAAGAAGAAGCAAGATGTGAGCATAGCAAACATTCTCAGGCTGGAAGAGCTGTAGGAAGTTGAAGACAGAAACACCATTAGACCAGGTGAGTCAGTCAGCAGAAGGGCTGATGGAGCTATCCACCCAAGAGGGTGGTGAAAGATAAAGTCGAGGAGTTAGCTTGGAAGACAGCGAAAAGATAAAGACATGGAGGATAGAGAGAAACCAGCTAAAATCTATGTAAAGGGTCCAGCAAAGTGACTTTGGAAAGGGGGAAGCAGATGTTTGAAGATAATGTAAGGATAACGCATCTGCTTTTCAAAACAAACTTCTTTTATTAATTGAGTACCTGTTTTGTACCTGCAATCTGTCTACTCTGTCTAGAGACTGGAATGACACAAGGTTTCTTCCACCCTGGCCTTTTAGTATCAAAATTCAACACATAACTACACCAGAAAGTACAGGATTGTGGTAGAAAATGCACCATTGATAAAACTCGGTCCATGAGAGATGAGGGTGACAAAGATGTTCTATTGAATGACACTTAAATCCCATGAAGGACACAGCCATGGAAATATCTTGGGTAAAGAGATACCCTAGATGGAGGAAGAAGCTAGCTTGGCCTGTTCAAAGAAGAGAAGGAAGACAGCAGGACCTGATTTGCGGGGGTTCGTGGAGCCCAGTGAGACATGCCCAAGGTGACAATGTAGAGCTGTGTAGATGTGGTAAAGAAGTAGGAAATAGGAAGACATAGCCTTAGTGGTACACTGTGTATTTATAGTTATATTATCTTTTTATATTGTTCTTCTTATACTCAGGTTTTAGTTAGCATGCTATATAATTGGTAAATTATGGCATTATCATACATATATTTTGTAGTGAGAATTTTGGTTTCTTTAAAAAACACAGACTATAGGAATATGTTTTTGTTTTAATCCCAGGTATGAGATTGAAACTTTGCAGCAGCCAGCAGCGGACTATGATTTGCCTTGTGCTCTGGCAGGAATGCGGTTTTGCTGGCTGCAGATAGTATCTGGGAGTGTGTGATGTTTGGAGTTCTGAGGACTTTTCAGAGACTATATGAATGCTAGAGCCTCCAAGAGCTGTTGGCTGGTTGGTGGTCAGATGCAATTGGTTGTGGTTCATCAAGAAGTTGTGCCGGGCGTGGTGGCTCACGCCTTTAATCCCAGCACTTGGGAGGCAGAGGCAGGCGAATTTCTGAGTTCGAGGCCAGCCTGGTCTACAGAGTGAGTTCCAGGACAGAAGAAGCAAGATGTGAACATAGCAAACATTCTGAGGCTGGAAGAGCTGTAGGAAGTTGAAGACAGAAACACCATTAGACCAGTTGAGTCAGTCAGCAGAAGGGCTGATGGAGCTATCCACCCAAGAGGGTGGTGAAAGATGAGGTCGAGGAGTTAGCTTGGAAGACAGCGAAAAGATAAAAGACATGAGAAAACCTGTCTTGAAAAAAAAAAAAAAAGAAGTTGTGCACAAAGACACAAGAAGAGGAAATTAGATAATCCTGATGGCTGATGGAGACCAACCTTGCCCAAGGAACTCAACATCCCTAATCAGCAGGCAGCACCCTAAGAATAACGATGGCTCCTTTTCCCTCTGTCCTTTTTTATCTCCTACCTAGTGTTTGGGGGTTGAAGGGGAAAAGGTGGGGCTGGTGAGATAGCTTAGTGGTTAAGAGTACTGACTGCTCTTCTGGAGGTCATGAGTTCAAATCCCAGTGGTCACATGGTGGCTCACAACCATCTGTAATGAGAAGAAAAAAAAAGATCTATGAGCCAGAGTGAGCAAGGCTTGAGCAAGACAGAGAAGGGAAGGGGGAAATAACAAAACAAAACAAAACAAAACAAGGTAAAGGTAAACAGTTGGAGAAGGGTAGAGGAAAGAAGCCACAAAGTAACTGGCCACATATTTCATGTACCTTGTTCCTACTATCCCAGCACCCTCTCTTGCCACCCCTTTCCTAAGACTTAGTTGTCTCCTTTCTTCCTATATATGTATGTATACACACACACACACACACACACACACACACACAAACACACGCACACACACGGTGGGGGTAGGGGGGCTGTGTTCTTTCTGCACATAAGAGAAAGCACAGACTTATCTACTCGCATTACTTTCTATTGTATTGGGATGAACAATTTTCTCTTGTAGTATTCAGCCATCTTTGGGATGGGGCATGGTGGTGTATATGGTGATACTTGTTATCCCAGTACTCAGAAGACTAAGGCAGAAGGACCTCAAGCTTTGGGTCAGCCTTAGAGCAATATCCTGTCCAAAAAAATTATATTTTTGACCTACAAACACAAAGATTTCTTGTGTTCAGTCCCATAACCTACTAGCCACGTAGGAGTCTTGAGTAGTCTGGCCTAATTTTTTTTAAAGGGCTGTTTTCACATTTCCAGTGTCTATTATTGCTAAATGTTTCCCCCGTGAAAGAGAGAAAACAAGTACTAAAGAGAAGCTTGTATTTGGAAGCAAAGCAAGGCTCTTGTTTTCTTCCTAATGGCTCATCTTTTTGACACTTTCTGACTTTGACCTAGAACTGTTTCCGGGAGTCCACTTTTGCCAGCTATGGCTGTGTTAGCGAGAAGCACGAAGATGAATAAGTGCACAAGTTGCTGTCAGGCAGCAACATATCAAAGGCAAGAGAGGCTGAGCTCCCTTGGGACTGTTCTAGATCCTAACCAGTGGGGCAGATCACATCAGGCAAATGTTATGCCATCACCACCTAGCCAAACATTACCAGGTCTTCAGACAGCAAGCCATCCACAAAGGGAAGCCATAGAGTTGGCCTCTGTGGCTTCTCCTTTATACTGACCAATGTGAATATAAAGGAAAGGGCTGCCGGGTTCACTGAGAGGTGGAAGTTGGAAGGAAGAGAGCACAGACACACTCCTATCAAGAAATTAGACCTCATATCTAAGATATCTGCATGTAGAACTGAACGGGGCTTCTCTGTATGTGTGTTGGTCTTCTTTGGGTAAGGGCTGCTGTAGATTACATCCTTGATGCCCCATCTTGACATGAAAGGGGGTAGTGGCAAAGAATGACTCAGTCGTGGAAATCCAGGTCTTCTCAAGGAGGAAACACAGTTATGGCCAAAGAAGCCTCTTCTGGAAGCCATAAAATTATTTTCATTGATACTTCATAACTTGATCTTGAATCTCAGGCCCTTCTGCCTCTATCTGCGTAGTTCTGGAATTGCAAGCAGATACTATGGGAGCAGTGCTGGGTACTGGAACCCTGGTGTCGTGGATGCAGGCCCAGCCTCTCAGAGGTGAGCCTCTCCAGAGATTCTCTGTGCTGGAGGTGGGAGGAATCACTAGGTCATTTCGTTCTTGTTCCTGTGGAAAACTGACTCGCCTGCTCCTCCAGCCAGTGAGTCACTTCCTCCCTGACAACCTCCGAAGTCTCCTTCCTCGCCCAGCCCAGTCCAGAAGCTTCANCAGGAGGATATTTCAGATAGTTTGAATTCTATACTTAGTCCAGATTCTTTTTGCCTGATATAATGAAAATGTTTTACCAATCATAAAATTAATGAGAATGAACATAAAAAAAAGTTTCCTTCAAGAAAGGGGGGAAAAGGAAAGAATATTTTCCTTGTTATTGAAAATGTTGACTCTCTGTGTGTGGAAGAAACTCGACTGCAGAGAAGCTAAGAATCTGGACTAGCAGCCCAGCACCTGCTAGCCTGAGTTTTTCCTGGTAATAAAGGAGCTTTGGTTTATCGTGCGATCAGCTGCCTGTATTTTCTAAAGAAGATATCACATGGAAACTTTACACCTAGTGAAAGGCTGATGAACCACTCAGGAAGAT
Source organism: Mus minutoides (assembly GCA_902729485.2). Classification (NCBI taxonomy): domain Eukaryota; kingdom Metazoa; phylum Chordata; class Mammalia; order Rodentia; family Muridae; genus Mus; species Mus minutoides. Next base: position 49,497 of record LR751765.1, on the reverse strand, counting down.
TGTAACAAATGTCTGGAACCTGCTTTTCAGTTAGCTTGTCCTCTGAATATGTTTACTAACAGAATTGCCTTGTTGATCAGCAGTGTTCCTTATAGATGCATGCCAAGTGGGTAAGCCAAATATCCCTAACATGGGAGTGTGCATGTCTGTGCATGCACATGAAGGCCACAGAAGAACATCAGATTTCTAGTCTATCATTTTTTGTCCTTTCTCAGAGATATATATTGCTTGCTATGGGAAAATATGGATGTCAGAGAACAAGCTACAGAAGTTGGTTCTCCTCTTCTGTCATGTGGATTCCAGGGATTGAACTCAGCTCATCAATGTTGGTAGCAAGTGCTTTTACCCACAGAACCGTTTTTGGTGACTCTCATGGTGCCTTTCTTTGGCCATGCGTGTGTCCTTCCTCAGTTATCGCCTTTAGCACATCCGCCTACATGATCTCATCTGTTGAGTTCTGTCAGTGGAGGTTGGCTTTTGTTTCACTGGTATAGTTGGAGGATGCCTTAGTTAGGGTTTCCATTGCTGTGAAGAGACACCATGATCAAGGCAACTTTATAAAGGACACCATTTAATTGGGGCTGGCTTACAGGCTCAGCGATTCAGTCCATGATCATCATGGTAGGAAGAATGACAGTGTCCAGGCAGGCACAGTGCTGGAGAAGGAGCTTAGAGTTTATCTTGTTCCGATGGCAAACAAAAGACTGTCTCCTAGAAGAAGGGTCTCTTCCACACAGGGCAGAGCCTGAGCACAGGACCTCAAAGCCCAGCTGCACAGTGACACACTTCCTCCAACAAGGCCACACCTATTCCGACAAGTCCACACCTCCTCATAGTGGAATTTCCCAAGAGCCCAGCTTATTCAAACCACCACAGAGGGTTTTTCAGTTTTTGACAATTTCATATATGTAAACAATGTACCTTGATCACATCCAACCCAACCCAAGCTCCGTTTCACTCCCTGAAGCCCCCCATCCCCTGGGCTTCTTCCTCCTGCCTTCACAGTGGCATTCTCCTATTCTATAATCCACAGAGTGAAGTTGAATGAGCATGGGTGTGAAGAAACTCTTCTTCAGGACAGGAGTAACCTCCCAGCAGCCACACCCGGAAGGAAACTGACTCCTCCTACCTCACCAATCATTACTAACAGCCACCGAGTGCTGATAGCTTCACAGGGAGGGAGTCTCATGGGCCCCTCTCCCACTCATACTGGAATGCCACTGGCTTGATCTCTGGCAGGAAATCACAGCTTCTGTGGGTTCATGAGGACATGCCGTGTCTAGAAGACAGCACTTCATATTGGAGGGTCAGTCTTGTTGTTGAGTATATAGGTAGTTTGTTCCTTTTTAGTGCCAAATCATATTCCATATGATGAATGTGTTGTAACTTAGCCATCCATTGAAGTATATCTAACCTGCACTGGACCTACAGAAGACTAGGACTATCAACATCCAATCAGGGAGAGGGACTCATGGGACCCTTACGTTCTAAAATATTAGCTACTGATGGATCTGCAGGGAATACGTCTTTTTCTTCAGTTGAACTACCAAACTCGAAGTCGGAAGTCTTATAGACAGCCTTCACTAAAATCAGTGGGTCATAAAACAAAACAACCTGAGTGTGGGAAGGAGATGTGTACAGAGGGAGAGACAAGAAAGTCAGGGTGAGGGTCACCAGAAGGCATTTTTACACATGTGTAAGAATTTGAAAGAATGAATTTAATCACACACACACAAAAAAGAGTATCTGACTTACTTCCACTTCCCATCCATTACAAATAAAACTACAATTTAAAATTAGGGGTGATGTACAAGCTTAATTTGCCTACAATCTCAGCATTAGGAGGCTGAGCCAGGAGGATTATGAATTTGAAGCCAGTGTAGGCTGTGGAGGGAGGCCCTGTCACAAAAACAAAAACTCCCAATCCATAGAAAAACAAACATGAAAATTATGTTTCTATAAAAGAATCATTTAAATGAATGATAAGGAATACTAATGTCTCCTATTGATCACCTTATCACCTTTTAATATAATAATTTGAAAATTATTTTTCAAACATTTAATTACATGCATATAATTGGAGGATAGCTTTTTTTAAAGCTTTATTTATTTATCTATTTATTTATTTATTTATTTATTTATTTAATGTAAGCTTGCACTACAGCTGTCTTCAGACACACCAGAAGAGGGTGTTAGATCCCATTATAGATGGTTATGAGCCACCATACGGTTTCTGGGAACTGAACTCAGGACCTCTGGAAGAACAATTGGTGCTCTTAACCACTGAGCCATCTCTCCAGCCACTGGAGGATAGCTTTTTTAAAAATGTTATTTACTAATTTCACATGTATGCTTCTGGGCATATGGGCACAAACTGCTTTACTGTAAATGACTCTAACAACTTCTGCATTAAAGAGTATATGCAAATTTAGCTCCTAAAACTTTTGTTTTAGTTTGTGTGTAGATTTGTTTCAAGGGGAAGGGGTTCACATGTACCATGTCACATGTGTGGAGGTCAGAGGACATCATGTAGGAGTTAATGCTATCCTTCTACTGTGTGGGACCCAGGGATCAAAATCCTTCTTCAGGATTGGCAGCAGGGACTTTTACCCACTGAGTCATTTCACTCGCTCTAATTTAACTTTGAAACCTAAGCTAAAGCACCGCTGAGAAAGTTTACCTATATGTCCCCACCCAGACAATATAGACGAGCAGCCTGTTCACATCCTCACCACCACTGGATATCAGCTTTACACATTGGTTCAGCCTGACTTGTGCAGAACGCAGCTTCCCGATGACTAGTAATGACTAATATCTTTGGAGATGTTTGCTTTGTGCTTTCTTTGCTGTGAAATGGATATTCACTATGACAAACTTTTATTTTGTTTGTCCATCTTGCCCTGACTTTAGAAGTCATGTATATGTTCTGATCACCAACCCTCTGCTTCAGATATAAAGATTTACTTCCTAGCTGTTTGTCACTTAATTTTTGTTTATACTGTCTTTTATAACGTTTTAAAAATGCTAAATGGTAGTATTTTAATAGGATAATCTTAGCTACTCTCTTTAGTAGCTATCACATTTTGGTCTAATATTATTTTTAAAATTCCTAGTGTATATTAGTTGTACAAAGCAGTGAATTTCATAAGGGTGTCCTTGTCCAAGTAGATTATGTGCTTCAACCCTGTACACTCTCCACTATGCTCCCACCCCACCCCACCTCGCCCTGCTGCTAACCGCTTTTCTGTTCCCAAATAGTCTCCCTTCTATTTTTGTGGATGATATGTGTATGTGTATATGTGTGTATGTGTGTATAGCTGTGTGTAGTTTTATATGTATGTGTATGGTTGCGTGTGTGTGTGTGTGTGTATATATATATATATACAAGAATTACTATATATATAAGAAATTATATATATAAGAATATTATATATAAATATTATATATATAATTATATATATATTTTTTCTGTTTATTACTGGTTTTTTAAATGTCTATTGTGAATAGGTCGGTTACCCTTATCTTTCTCTGTGTGTTTGTTATTAACACATAGAAAAGCTACCTATGTTTTGAAGTTGATTTTGAGAAAAAAAAAATTGAAACCATAAAAAAAGTTGATTTTTGTTTCATTCTATTTTTCTCAAAGTGTTTATCAGATTTGAGAACTTTCTGGGAGTCTTTAGGGTTTTTAAAGTATAGGGTCATATCACCATAAAACACAAGGTCATTTACCTTCTTCTTTTCCTATTTGTAGCCCCTTTATGTCTTTCCATTGCCTTAGGCCTCTGCCCAGGACCTCAAGCACTACGTCAAATAAGAGCAGCGAGAGTAGACAGCATTGTCTTGTTCCTGGTGTTACAGGCTTTGTTTTTAGTTTTTTCTCTGGACTATGTTAAGGTCTGCCATTGTAGCCTCTGCTGGCTCAAGGCTTCTATTAGGAAGGATATTATAGTTTGCCTTTGCTGCATCTACTGAGATGATTGCGTACGTACATGTTTTGTGACCTGAAGTCTATTTATGTCTTGTGTTATTATACTTATTGATCTATATGTGCTGAATCATCATTGTATCCCTGGAATTAATCCAATTGGTCACAGTGCATGATTATTTCAATGTGCAGTTGAATTTGGCTTGCAAGTATTTTATTGGGAATTTCGTGTTCCAGTGTATCAGTGTGATGCTAGTCTATATTTATTCTCTTTTCTCTCTCTTCCTCCTCCTCCTCCTCCTCACTTTCCTCCACCAACCCTCGCTGTGTGTGTGTGTGTGGTGTATGTGTGTGTGGTGTATGTGTGTGTGTGTGTGTGTGGTGTATGTGTGTGTGTATGTGTGTATGTGTGTGTGTGTGTGTCTGTGTGTGTGGTGTATGTGTGTATGTGTGTTCAGTTTTTGTAACAGGCTACTAATACCTGCTTCATAAGAATGTGTTTGTCACATATCTTGCCTTTCTATTCTATGGAAAGCTCTGAGGAATATTGGAGTTAGTGTATCCTTAAGTATCTGTCAGACCTCTTCAGTGAGTCAAGGCATTCCTGAGCAGTTTTGGTTGGAGGCTCTTTGTTACTGCCTCAGTCTCACTGCTTATCCACGGGTGTTTAAGTCGTTTATCTCCTTTTGGTTTAATTTTGGTAAGTCAAGTCACATGTGTCTAGGAATCTGTGAGTATCTTCTACATTTTCTAATTTAATAAAATACAGATTTTTAAAGTATTCCCTAACTGACCCTCTGAAATTGACAGCTATTTTCTGTAATGTAATGCTTGTAATTTGTAGTTTGTGTCTTCTTTCTCTTTTTTGTTAGTTTAGTTACGGGTTTGTCAACCTTGACTTCTTTTCAAACAAACAGCTTTGTTGTATTAAGGCATTTTGTTTTGTTTTGTTTTGTTTTGTTTTGTTTTGTTTTGTTTTTTGTAATTGCATTTTAAAGTCTCTATATCATTAATTTTTGGCCTGATCTTTATTATTTTTTCCCATCTACTAATTTTGAAGGTTTTTCCCCCCTCGTGTTTCTAAAAATTTGAGGTTTATTACTGGATAGTTTTATTTGAGTCATCTGTGCATTCATAGCTATGAAATCCCCCTTTAGAATCATCTTTGCTGTATCCTAAGGGTGTTAGTTAGAAGAGATAATAATTATAGACTAGCATTTTCAATTTTTAATGTGATTTTTAAGAGTTTTTCAATTTCTTTCTTGATTTTGCCAAGGGTGTACATTCAGGGCCTAGGGAGATGACTCCATTGGTAAGATGTATATATATATTGCATAAGAGTGATGGCCCAAGTTTAAATTGCCAGCATTCACACAAAAAACTTGATGTAGTAGCATGTTTTTCTAATGTTAGTGCTCAGCAGATGTGTGCATGTGTGTGTGTGTGTGTGTGTGTGTGTGTGTGTGCATGTGTATGCATTTACGTGTGTATAAAGGGGTAGGACGCAGGGTGCTGGCTGAGACAGATAGCTTCTGGGAACATATTGGCTCCAGCCTCAACAAATTAACAAGCTCCAGACACAGTGAGAGACCTTGCCTCAGAATATAAGGTAGAGAGGGGTGTGGAAGGGCATCAGCATGGAGCTCTGCGCTATGTACATATCTATGTTCACACGTATTTATAAGAACACATACATAGAGCACACACACACACTTATGTTTACACGTATTTACAGGAACACATACATAGAGCACACATATGCATTTTTATAAAAGAGTGTATTATTCAATCTCCATGCATTTGTCTAGATTCTGTAGTTTCTCTAGCTACTGACTTCTAGTTTAATCCATTATGATCTGATTAGATACAGGAAATTACTTCAATTCTTTTGTTAAGACTTGAACTTGGCCCAGAATGTGGTCTATTTTGGAGAACATTCCAAAGAGTTGCTGAGTAGATGGTGGGTTTGTTTTAGCTGTTGGATAGATTATTCTGCAAGTGTCTGTCAAGGTCACTTGATTACAGATTACATCTGAAGTTTCTCCGTTTTGGGTGTGTGTTTCTAGCCAATCTATTGATGAGAGAGGAGTGATAAAATTCCCCACTATTATTGTACCTGGCTCTGTTTGTCACTTTACATCCAGTAGTGGGTTGGTTTTTTTTTTTTTTTTCAATGAAATTAGATGCACCAACATTTGGTACAAGTATATCTGATGAGCTCCTTTACCTCTTTTGATCAATTTTGTCTTGAAGTCTGATTTGTCTTATATAAGAATGGTTGTTTCTGCTTGTTTTCTGCTTCAGTTTTTTGTTATATTGTATTCCATACTTTACCTTTCTATTTGTGTCTTTGCCAGGGAGATATGTTGTCTGTAAGCAATAGATGGTTAAGACCTTGTGGGTGTTTTTGTTGTTGTTTTTAATTCTTAAATTTATTCTATGTGCATTGGTGTTTTGTCTGCATTCATGTCTGTGTAAGGGTGTTGGATCCCTTGGAACTGTAATCACAGACAGCCATGAGCCACCAGAAGGTGCTGGGAATTGAACCCGGGTCCTCTAGAAGAGCAGTGCCTTTAACTGATGAGCTATCTCTCCAGCCCTGAGTGTGGCAGTTCCTTAGCCACATCTTTCTTCGCCTTAGTGTTGTGTGCAGAGCTACTTCCCACTGCTTTATTTGATTGGCTGATTCTTTCATCCCTCTAATTTCAGTTTGGTTCCTTTTCAGAATCTCAGTTTCCTGCTGACTTTCTCCTTCATGCAGTTGAGTCTCTTCCCATGCTGCTGACTTTTAAAATCTAGGTCTTGGACTGGAGAGGTAGCTTAGTAGTTAGGAGCACTTGTTCTTACAAAGGATGCAGGTTTGACACCCAGCACCCACATGGAAGGGCACCAGCCAGGCACACACACACACACACACACACACACACACACACACACACACACCAACATTCATTCCTCTCTGTTTTCTGACTGTGGGTGAAATGTGACCAGCTCCCTCATCCACTAGACAAGCCAACGTCCCTGCTGCAATGCACTGTACCCTCAAACTGTGAGCCAAAGAAACTCCTCCCACCCTTGTACTGACACACATTTTCTTACCACAACAAAGAAAGTAATTGATAAAATTAGGAAGCCAAAAGTCAGAATACTTTCGTTAAAGGTTAGTAACGCTAAGGAAACTAACAATCAGAAAGGAGTCGGGAAAGAAATGAGACCAAGGAAGGGAAAGCACGTGGGTCACAGAGAAAGGAGCACAGTAGAATGGCTAAAGTAGAGAATAACCATAAAACACAAGCTAGCGGGGGTAAGACGAAGTCAGCACACAGATGTGAAGACCAAAAAAAAAAAAAAAAAAAGTTCTGTGAAATCGAGATAAAACAGAGCACAAAACTAGTCACTAGTTTTCCCTTGTAGGGCGTGACAGTTTTCTGCTCTCCAGACTTCACTTTCTAAGCTTACTTTACAGAGAACTTTACAGAGAACAGCTCTTTGTGTCTCAAGATTTCAAACAGGTTAGACCGGAATGGTTTGTGTGTGTGGTGCCTTGTTGGGGTTCAAACTGGCTCGACAGGAATGGACTGCGTGCAGACTACCTTCTGTTTGTCTCTTCTGCAGTTGAATTCCCAGGCAGCAGCCAGCCTGGGTTTTTTGTTTGCTTGTTTGTTTGTTTGATTGATTGTCTCAATTTTCACTTTTAACCACGTGCTTGTGTGTGGGGTATGCGCATGTGCATGAGGTGCCCGTGGAGTCCGGAAGAGGTCGGCAGATCCTCTAGAGCTGGAGTAACAGGCAGTTCTGAGCCTCGAACATGGGTGCTGAGAACCTGCTCTGGGAGGGCAGAGCATGTTCTAACTGCTGAGCCATCCTTCCAGCCCCATCGGAACCGGCGTTTCTGTAAGAGTTTCCTAGCTCGAAGCAAAAGTTGCCCCCTGAAGATAATACCTTTCCTGCCAGCCACTGTCTTCTATGTGTGCGGTGTGGTCACATTTTCCTTGCCTGGATTTCAATTTTCTTGCGTCTCATGGTGGCAATTAGGCTGTATTTATCTTTGCAGTTGGATTTCCTACCCGTCCCAGAGCCCAGGCTGCTTTTTTTTAGTGTCCCTCAGAGTTTCTGTAAGTTTGTTTGTGGGCACTGAGTTTTTATGTTCGTCAGCTTCTGTCGGTCGATACATACTTAGTGGTGGGAAGGGAGTGGGGAGAGCCCCGCCTGGGTACGGAGAGCAGCATCAGAGAAGGAAGGAGAAGCTCCGGGCACCCAGGAAAGTGTGCCCAAGCTTTGGGAGAAGAGATAGGAAGAAGAAAAAGAAAGGTCGTGCCTATCTATCTGAGTCAGGTATGCCCAGCAGTGTTCACCTGGCAGCTCTGTAACTGTCTGCGCTGATTTTATCTCATAAGGGGATAATTATTCCTCCCCTCTCCTCGACACATCGTCAGGAGCCAGGGCATCAGCCTTCCTACCTGGCAATCTCTTGGCCTGGTGATCGAGAAACCCAGCTAGATTAACATTCAAGGAGAAGGAAACAGTCAAGAATGTTCTAATCTTGAGAGCAGATCAGAACGCCATGCCCCTCCCCTGGGCCAGAGGTGGTTCCATTCTTTAGACCACAAGGAAAGAGCATCCCCTTCATGGTCCTAAGCAAAGCCATGGTATCCATCCTTTATGGCCTCCAATAAATACTTCCATAACCCTAAGCGTTAGTATTTCTGGATTTTATCTTGTCTCTTGCCGTCTACTTATCTGTGGTATTTCTTTGCCTCACCCCACCTTTCACTTCTTCCTGCTATCATAGATCGGGTGTTCTCTTTCTCGTGTGCAGGAGACTTTTTGTCTCTGCTGTACCGTCTTTCTCCTTCCTCTGTAGTCTTTGCACTTTTATTTTAAAGCTTGGTTAAGGAAGTCTTCTCGGAGGCTGGAGAGATGGCTCAGTGGTTAAAACATCTTGCTATGTAATTGCAAGGACCAGAGTTTGGAACCTACTGTGAGTGATCCCATGAACACCTGCAGCCCTAGCGCCCAGGAGGGCAGAGGGAGGAGGGTCTTTGGGGTTGGTTGACTACCAACTTAGCTGGAAAAAAATGCAAGCTCCAGGTTTAGCTACAGACCTGGCCTCAAAGGAATAAGGCAGGGAATGATACAGGAAGACACCTCCTGGCTTCAGCACACATGAGTAGATACACTCAACTACACACACGTACACACGTGAGCATATACTACCTCTCTCTCTCTCTCTCTCTCTCTCTCTCTCTCTCTCTCTCACACACACACACACACACACACACACACACACACACACACACACACTGAATAAACAAACAAGGTCTTCTCTACCACTAAGACTTCACTTAGAATTAGTTGTATATATTATAAGGCGATCCAAATTTTTTTCTTAAATGTAGATTTAATTGTCTCGGGATGATTTTTCTAGTCTTTTCCATTGTTGTGAAATATCATTTTTATTAGGCTTTCATCACTTCGTGGAAACAGGTACATATATAGTTATATTGTTCATTTTAAAAAAGATATCGCCTTAGAAACTGCTCTAGCATGCGCATACTGTCTTAGTCAGTGTTCTCTTGCTGTGAAGACACATCATGACCACCACAACCCAAAGAAAACATTTAGTTGGAGCTTGTTTACAGTTCCAGAGGTTTAGTTTATTATCAGCATGGTGGGAAGAGTGATGGCAGGTAGGTAGACATGGTGCAGGAGCTGAGATTTCTACATCCAGATCCACAGGCAGCAAGGAAAGAGAGTCACTGGGCCTGGCTTGGGCTTCTGTTCTTTTTTTTAAATTTTATTTATTTAATATATGAGTGTTCTGCTGCATATATATCCTCCTGCCTGAAGAGGGCATCAGATCCCCCTATATAGATGGTTGTGAGCCACTATGTGGTTGCTGGGAATTGAACTCATGCCAGTGCTCTTAACCACTAAGCCATCTCACCAGCCCTTTCTCCTCCCCTGCCCCAGCTTGGGCTTCTGAAACCCCAAAGCCCACCCCCACAGAAACACACTTCCTCCAACAAGGCTACACCTCCTAATCCCTCTAAGTAGTGCTACTCCCTAATGACTAAGCATTTAAAAACATGAGCCTACCAGAGTCATTCTTATTCAAACCACCATACATACATACATACATACATACATACTTACATACACACATACATACTTACACACACACACACACACATACTTACATACATACTTACATACATACATACATATTTAAATACACACATACATATTTACATACACATACATATACATACATACATAACTATCTACCTATACACACATCTCCTCACATTTTGGGTTAGTATTGTATCACGCAGCTACATCTTCTGCCCAGTAATATATTTTAAAAATTGTGAAGTCATTTTAAAAATTATTTTTTAAAAGTTCTCATGCATTTTCTCCCATATGAATTTCAGGTTCACTTGTGAAGTTTTATTTTATTTTTATTTATTTTTTTTAAGTTTTATTTTCTAAATGCTGATGATGTTTTGAGGAAGGCAGGAAGTGGGTCTGGTAGTTCAGTGTAGGGCCTGAAAGTAAACAGTTCTAATCCTTGTCCGGAAATGGGAAGGCACTACCTTTGGTTCTCTCCTGGCCATAGGCTGGGATGCCAGGGGGAGCTCTGGTTTCTTATTGTTCTTCTCCAAGATGTGTGCAGACTGGAGACTGCACACGAGGGTGTGAATGGAACACTCTTCCAGACACCAATCCGTCTTGGAGCTGGATTTCTAGATGTTCGTGGTTTAATAACTATGCCAGTTCATCCTATCTCCTAGACAATTTCACGGTCTCAATTGAAGAGGGTGATACTGAACTCTTAGAGGCTTCTGAGGATGAATACCAGAGTTTTGTTGAGGCTCATAAAGGGAAAAATCTCTACCTCTGGCCCTGAAAGAAGTCATTCTGATTCTAAAGATGAGAATGTTATATATATATATATATATATATATATATATATATATATATATATATATATATATATATATATATATATATATATATATATATATATATATAATTAACCTAGATGTGCCTCTCAGTCACCTGACCAAGAGATCACTACTCAGGAAAGGTTGATCCACCTAACACTAAGGAGAGGGAGGAATAATTACCCCTTATTGGGATAATGTCCTCATCCTCCCAAGAATTCTGCCCTCCATGCAGTTACTCATACAGCCTCTGTCACATAGTTCTGCTAAGCCAGCCTGATTTTCTAAATTCCTCAGAAAAACATAATTTTCTTCTTCTTCTTTCCATCGTCTTGTCCAAAGCCACAGGCATGCTTTTCCAGATGGTCTGGACTTTCTCAGTCTTTCCTTGTACACACACACACACACACACACACACACACACACACACACACACACACTTTGCAATGAGCATCTTATGAGCATCTTCCTCCTTTGGGAAATTGCTGACATTTATAGCTTTCCTACCCTGTTGTTTTCTCTCAAACTCTAATAATATGGTAATTTTATCAATGAGACCAAGAACTCATGAAAGGAGACCCCAGTTCCCCTAGCAACACATTTTAAAAACACTTGTTTTAGATTGTGAGTATGTGACTGATGGTGGTCTATGCGTGGAAGTGGGGTTTGTGTGTGTTGGTGCAGATGCCTGATGATGCAGGAGGCCTCTGACACCTGAAGCTGGAATTGCATGTACATGTAGTTGTGAGCCGCCCAGCTGTGAACAGAATTTTAGTCCTCTGAAGACTGGTTCATACTCTCAACCACTGAGCTATCCCTCCATCCCTCCATCCCTCCATCCCTCCATCCCTCCATCCCTCCAGCCCTCCAGCCCCAGTATAGCCTGGTTTTAACTAATTAGTTTGTAGAGAAGGTCTGTCTTTCTGTCACTAGCTGAGTACTGCATGCTTTTGATCTCTTCAGGTCTTCCTTTGAGGCTCCCAGTAAAACTTTATAAGTTTCTCTTTGTAAGCCATTGTGTGACTTAACCGAAATAGTAGAAAGATATTTTATGACTTGCTGATTATATTGTGTGATTAGTTATTGTTTGAATAAAGACAAGCAAAAGTCAACCTTGATAATTTTAGGACCTTTCCCCTGGATTTCATTAAATGCTTGAGAATACTGTGCAAGCCACAGCAATGACAATTCTCTTTCCAGTTCTTAGAACGCAACCCTGACTCTTGTAACTGCATAGGTAAAGTTGAAGGTGGCCATAGTGACAAGCATCTCTGCCTTGTGCTTCCTTTCTGATGGGAAAGCTTCCAACACTCCACCAGCCCTCTTTGCGTTAACAAGTCAAGCAAATTTCTAATCCTATTTTGTTAGGTTCTTGTAACTTCAATTGTTTCAAACCTCATTTTTATGGTGGTGCACGCCTTTAATCCCAGCACTCGGGAGGCAGAGGCAGGCGGATTTCTGAGTTAGAGGACAGCCTGGTCTACAGAGTGAGTTCCAGGACAGCCAGGGTTACACAGAGAAATCCTGTCTCAAAAAAACAAACAAAAAAAATCCCACCTCATTTTTTAGTGATGGTTCTTAAAGGCTTTAGCCTCCCTTGTAGCCCACCACTCACCAGAGGTAGTGGAAAAGAAAGGATATGGGGGTGGGGCCAGTGGACCTATTTAGAAAGGTTCTTTGGGGGGCTGGTGAGATGGCTCAGCGGGTAAGAGCACCCGACTGCTCTTCCGAAGGTGATAAGTTCAAATCCCAGCATCCACATGGTGGCTCACAACCATCCGTAACGAGATCTGGCGTCCTCTTCTGGAGTGTCTGAAGACAGCTACAGTGTACTTACATTATAATAAATAAAATAAATCTTTAAAAAAAAAAAAAAAAAGAAAGGTTCTTTGGAGCAACTCCAATCTGTGTTGTCTGGAAATCGCCCGTTCAGTTCATAGATCAGCAGGCAACGGCAGCTTGATCTGCTTGCAAACACCTCATGGATACGACAGCAGTCCAGTTCAGTAGAGTTGGGTTAGCAACAGCGGTGACACGACCTAGTAGAGACAGCCAGACCTCAGCCTCAGCTCAAGTCCGCAGGAGGGACCAGCAGGAACACCAGAAGTTTTCCATGCCTCTTTCAGGGAAAATGAAGATCATCGAAGACTCGAGACCCACAGGGGTTGCACGGCAAGCCACGTTCTGTCCTGGTCACTTCGTGGAGTCTTCTTTATACTCTGCAAACATCATGTCATCATGTGTCCTCCGTGTGCCTTGCCTCAGCACTGATCTTGCCTCAGTGCATGCATGCAATCAGCTCAAGTCCACGCAATGTAAGACGAACTAATACACGCGTGTTGTTAGTAAAGATTCCTTCATCACTTGTCCTTTCACATACTTGCTTTAGCAGAACATCCTCTCTTCTGTGTCTGCTTCAGTGAAATGTCCCTTCAAGTGTTTGCCCCAGCAAAACACCATCCAACCGACTTTCCAAAGGACCCTAAAGTTTCCATTTAAGGTTTTGTTTTTAATCAGCCCTGCATGCCTATCTAGTTTACTAAATATTTTAAAGAGTCCATAGGAGTTTTACCCACTAATTGAACAGTATAAATTATATTGATGGATTTTCTTATGTTGAACAAGTCTTGCCCTTTATGATGCATCTCTACATGGCTATTACTTTTGCTTTCTTGTGTGAGGGGCGGAAGGAACTGATATATGCATGTGTGTGTGTATGTATGTGTACATGAGTGTGTGCATGTGTGTACGTGCGCGCTCCTCCTTGCTCACACACCAGTATATATGCAGAGGCCAGAAGAAAATGTCAGATGTCTTACCCTATCTCTCTCCATCTTATTCCCTTAAGGCAGGGTCCCTCGATGAGTCTGGAGCTATGCTGGCAGCAGAAAGCTCCAGGGACCTGTCCTATCTCTGTACCTCGCAGTGCTGGTTTACAGGCACGGACAGTGCTTCACATAGTAGAAAGATAGGGAAAAGGAAAGATAAAAATTTCTGTTCTTGTGAAGTTTATATTTAAAAGAAGATAACAGGAATGAACTAAGTTTAGAAGAAAGAACAGGGTCACTAGAGGTTAAGGACAGGAGAAAAAGCTAGGACAGAGAAGACTGGACAAGGATCACCAAAATAAAGTTTTATGGGGGGCGGATTCTAATGTTGTACCATAGAAGGGAGATTACACAGCAATTTGCTATATATTTTATAAAGACCCAGAGGGGAGGAGTTTGAGAGTCTCAATATAAAGAAATGGTATATTTAAGGAAACACAGTGGTAATTACTCTGATTGGATCATTATGCATTACACACAGACATTTATTGAATTACCACACTGTAATCAATCAATATATACAATTAACGTATCAGTAAAAAGTTCATGCCCAGCTTGGTGGAATAAGCTTATATAGGCTTATCAGTTAGGAGGCTAAGACCAGAGATTCATCTGAGCCCAGGAGTCCAAGACCAGTACCTCTGACATAGCGAGCCTTTATCTCAAAAAGAGATTAAATCAAACAAGTAAAAGCTACATTAGGTTAACGTGACAAGTGATACAGAGAAAACGTAGACATTGAAGGGAACTGAAGAGATGGAGGTGGGAGAAAATTTCAGACAGTAGAGTCAGCAAGGCCTTTCCTAAGGAAGAAATATCTGGGCAGAAAATTGAAGTATGCATTGGGCAAGCTCTAAGGATTTCTAAAGAAGGTGTACTCTAGCCTCAAGGAAGATCTAGTTTGGCAGGTTTGCTCAAGGAGGGATGATGACGTGGTTAGTGTGACCAGCATGCAGAAGGCAGAGAAGGGGAGGAAGGACCACAGGTCAGATGAATTGGCTCAGACAGCTAGGGGCGGAGCCTTTCTACAGCATCCCTTGTAATGGCTTTGTTTTGCCATGTCAGTAGGATACCATTGAGAGTCTGTTGGCACATAGCAGGTTGGCAGCAGAGAGCTGTGGGATAAAATAATCGAGTTAGACTCCAAAGTGGTGTTAGGAGGACACTGAGGGTGGAGAAGTGAGACCCACGAGGCAGCCGTTTTCTGTGAACATGGGCCCCAGTCCACATATGGAGATGGCAGAGTTAAGAGGGGGATGAACTGGGTCTAGTGGTCGGGCCACACAGACTCGGAACTGCCCTTCTCTGGGCTCCATATTATTACAGAGAAGTTCAACCTTATCTGCATAAGCCATTGCTGTTGGGTGTCTGTTGTGTGCATCAGCTACTGATAGCAGAAGGTCAAGCATAGTCTGACCTCTGAATAGAAAAGAAAAGAGAGCTCTACTATATCAGTCTTCAAGGAGTCTCAGTAATTCCAACACAGTGAGTGGGAGCTGATGCTGTCAGGAGGCTGACGGAGAGTAAGAATAGGAGGAAACAGAGAAGCAACTGGGATCATGGAGATAAAGGTGACACAAGAAGGGAACAGTGATGGACAGACTCAGATGCTGGTGAGATACACCCAGGAAAGGAGCACAGACATTGGTGTGGCAGGCAGGACTGTCCCAGGCTTTTGGCTTCTGTCTTGTTTCTCTGAGATGGCACGATGACCATGTGTGGTGGTTCTGAATGCTGCCTTGCTGGGTCCCTGCTGCTGTGAAGGGATGCTGGGGATATGGTTAGCATTAATAACCATTTGCTTTAAGTAAAAGCATATTGGGCTTTAAATGGTTAGCCTCATCCAACTGGTTGAAAGCCTTTATAGAATATATTATTTCCTGAAAAGGAAACTTACTTCCAGACTAAACCACAGAAGTCAACCTGAGTTTCTATCCTACTGGCCTGCCTGATGCTTTTGAAATTTCAAACTTGCCAGCCCTACAGTCACATGATCCAGTCCTTTAAAGTAAATGTCCCCGACCCTTCTGTCTGTCTCCATTCACAATCCATTGCTAGGGTCCATTGACAGTTTATAAATTTGCCCAGTTATGTTTCTTTAGCTAAGTACCAGGAAGTATGTGGTTGATGTTCATTTAAAGAGCTGCGCTGCTATTGTTAACTTGCTTTCTAGAAATGCTACGAGACAGGCACACCAGTGGGCGGACCACATGGGCTGGCTAGCCTTCTGGACTCGCAGTGTGAAGCCGGTATTTATGGCTCCTTTCATCTTCACTGTTGTTGGGAGATACCACCTGTTCATTTGATATTTGTGATGCATTTGATGAATGGTGAGTTTTGAAGTGTTTTTTGTTTGGTAATAATATGCCTTCTTATAGAGCTCCTGTTTTATGTAGATCTCTAAAGAAATTACTTGCATTTGAAACAATTCTTTTAGTTATGGCTAATTTTCCTTCTATTTGAAAAGACTGCTGATGCTTAAGACTTATACAAACTTCTCAACTGCTTGGCTTTTGCCCATGTCTCTCCCGAATGCTTGTCTTTCTCCTTTCAATTTGAAATTTTAGAAAGTTGTTTGTTTGTTTATTTATTTGTTTGTTTATTTATTTATTTATGTTTGTGTGTGTGTTTGCATGCATGTGTAGAGGTGTTTGTGTACTGGAGACTATCCGCAGAGATCTCAGGCCCAGCCTGGTGAGAGGGTTCAGGTGAAGAAAAGGCATGAGCAGGGAGGGGAGGTGTGCAGGGGAGCTTCTAGTGGTTTAAGTTTTGGGAGAACGTTCTCTTTCCAGGCAGTGTTGGAGCTCTTGTGACAGATGCTTTCACAGTAATTCTCACACACCTTTATTCTGTCTGGATTTTATTTTATTTTATTTTATTTTATTTTATTTATCTACTCTCCATTAGTTTAAATCCGGGATGGGTACAGCATCACACGGATTCTGTGTCCACTGCCCTTTTCAGGAAGGTTGCTTCGGAATGTGGCGCGAACCATATCACTGTTTCCGTGGGCCCGAGTGACTTTTCCCCAGATCGCTCTGGCTTTGTTTGGTTTGCTTCCAGGAGTCACTGTATTGTATTTTGTTTTGTTCACATAAGCATCTCTTGCCTAAGTAGAACTCAGTTTCATCTCTAGCATAAACACCTTCACTTTGAAGAAGAGCTGTGTGCTCTCTTTGGTTCCGGAGACCTTGCTTGTAGCCAGCAAAAATGGCCTTGCTCCACAGTCTTCCAGAGAGACTTGCTTTTAAAAGTCCTGTTCCCAACAGGCCTCCACAGGCTCCAAGATGGCCTGGATAGGATCTTATATACAGTTTTGGGGGTGGGTTGGGCCTGACAGCAGGCACTTCCTATTGGCTTGGCCTGAGATGCCTCATCTACATGAGGAGGGGCACTGCCCCTCCATGACTGATGGCCACAATTCTCTCTATGGAGAGCTGTGGCTTTGTGATAGGGTCCTGGAGCAGGAGAAACTCTTACTGTTCCTTCTGGGTCTCCAGGGCTCCAAGCCCTAGCTCGACCTTACCAGGCTTTCTCTCACGGTCTACCACCCCACACAGAGGAGATGTTTATTTCCTTCTTTGTGTGAATTCCAACGGTAGTCATTAAGATTGACAGCAAGCATCTTTGCCCACCGAGCCTTCTCCTTGGCCCCAATTTTCTTTATGCAGCACCGTGTCTTTCATATAATATTTGAACTTTCCCTCATACTTTGTTTAGTCCTAAACATTGCTTATGGGCTGTTGTTGTTGTTGTTTTTTTTTTCAGGCAGCACATTTACAAAACAAATTGTAATGGTGAAGGTCCGCCTATCAGTCTTTTTCTTATTAAAGCTCCTCGATATTCATTTATTGTAGCAATGATGACCACACGTATGAATTCTGTTCTTTTTACATAAAAAGGACACAACCTCAGAAGCAATAGGTGTAGTTCTCTGCTTTGGATGGAACTTAAAGTGTTAATAATGGTTTTAGCATTTGTGTCTCTGTCTGGATGCATGGGAAAGTCTTACCATGTTATTTGTCCTAAAGCCTTGTCTGGTTTCAGTTGCTGGGGAAACCTGTCATTCAGCGGCTAAAAGCTTAGAGATTCTGGAGGAAAGAGGGATGGTTTCTTTTTCATGAATGCTCGGCTGAAACATGGCACTGTGAAAAATCATAAATACAGTTTTGCTTCATGAACACAGCTTTAGCTTCAGGTGATAAGCATCAAAGAGGGGGTGAAAGACTCAAAGTAGATTGAGCATTTAAACTCCACCTATTACCCCCAATTCTGTGTTGATCTGATAAAAACTTATGTAAAAGGTTTTCAAACTGGCATACTTTATTTCTTGCCTTATTACCTCCATCCAAAGCAACACAGAGGAACTGGACTTGTAGCTCAATGGCAAGGTAGTTGCCTGGTGTGGGCTAAAGCCCTTGGGTTCAATCCCCAACACTACAAAAATAAGATAAACTAAAACCAGCATGAATAAGCTTTGGTTTGTTGTTGTTGCCTTAGCGTCTCTGGAGGGTTGGCCCATTAAAACAAACAGCCATACATAACTAAAGAACACTAATCAAGATGGCTCAGGCTCCTTCTGCCTGTCTGTGCACCTCTATTAGTTACTCTTCGGAGCTGTGATAAAATACCACAACCAAAAGCAACATAGGGAAGAGTTTATTTTGGCTCATGGTTGTAGAGGGATAAGAGTCCAGCATGGCGGTGAGGCATAGTAGCAGAGCCAGGCACAAGGGCGGGAGTGAGGAGATGAGAGCAGGCGTCTTCACACAAAAGCACAGAGCAGAGAGAAAAGGGAACGTGTTCGGAGGCTTTGAACTCTCAAAAACCCCACCTCCAGTGTTTCCTCAAGGAAATGTGCACAGCCCAAGTCTCCCCAAACACTGCTACTGAGAAGAGAATGTTCAAAATGGAAGCCTAGGGGGAAACTTCTCATTCAAGGTGTGTGTGTGTGCGCGCGCGTGCGCGCACTCCCTTACGTCTGTCTATCTATCTATCTATCTATCTATCTATCTATCTATCTATCTATCATCTATCTACTGATCATCTATCTAGTATCTGTTGTTCTGGGTTCATGATTAAGTCAAGTACAAGAGGAAATTATGCAACCTTTTACCAGCCTAGCATACTGATTCACAGAGAGTAAACTTAGTTTTTTAAAAAAAATTGTTTTAGGTTTATTTATTTACTTTATTTTATGTGGATGAATGTTTTGCTCACATGTATATGTGTGTGCCATGTGTGTGCCTGGTACACACAGAGGTCAGAAGAGGATGTTGGATCTCTTGGAACTGGAGTTGTGAGCCACGATGTGGGTGCTGGGAATTGAATTTGGGTCCTCTGTAAGATGAACAAGTATTTTAAACCACTGAGACATCTTGCTAGCTCCTATTTTTGCTCCAGCCTCCAGAATCCTAGGATTAGGGGCATGTACTGTCATACCTGGCTAAAAAATTTAAAAAAAAAAAGTTTTTTCAGTGCTGGGGATAGAACTCGGGGCCTTGAGCATGTTAGGCAAGAACTCTACACTAAACTACATTTCTAGTTTCTCTACCCCACCCACCTGGGAAGATGAAGTTTTGTTTTCTGAATATATTTTTTAAAGATTTATTCCTTTTATGTATATGAGTTCACTGTAGCTATCTTCAGACACACCAGAAGAGGGCATCAGATCCCATTACAGCAACCATGTGGTTGCTGGGAATTGAACTCAGGACCTTAGGATGAACAGATAGTGCTCTTAACCACTGAGCCATAACTCCAGTCTGCTTTCTGAATATTTTTAAAAAGTGTTTTTATTTGTCCCTTAAAATTTTCATACACTTTTATGATGCATTTTCTTTTCCTTTTTTAATGGCGAAAAAGTGTCTGTTTAGAAGTAACCAGCTGGAGTCAGTTTAGGACAAGTCAGTTTTGTTGGCAACATCCAGAGCCAAACGAACATATACCTTCTTCTCTCCATCGGGTCTTAGCAGGGTATTGACTTTGACTATATCAATGTCATAGAGGCTTCACAGCCTGTTTGATCTGATGCTTGCTGGACTTGACACTCACAGTAAACACCAGCGTACTGTTGTCTTGTCTTCTTCCCAGCTGACTCGGTGGTTGGGGCAATTTGATGACAGCTGACTTGGTGGTCAGGGGAATTTAATGACAGCATAGTGCTCAAGCTTGTTTTTCCTGGGCACACGCTTTGGAGGGTGTTTGTACTGCCCCTGGAGCTGCAGGGTCTTGAGCTGCCAGAAGGTGGATGACATGTAGTCTCTCTTCTCTTCTCTTCTCTTCTCTTCTCTTCTCTTCTCTTCTCTTCTCTTCTCTTCTCTTCTCTTCTCTTCTCTTCTCTTTCCTTTTCCTTTTCTTTTCTTTTTCCTTCCTTCCATTTTCTTTCTTTCTTTCTTTCTTTCTTTCTTTCTTTCTTTCTTTCTTTCTTTCTTTCTTTCTTTCGTTCTTTCATTCTTTCGTTCTTTCTCTCTCTCTCTCCCTTCCTCCTCCTCCTCCTCCTCCTCCTCCTCCTTCTTCTTCTTCTTCTTTTGTTGCAGTGGACGACTTTCAGCACTGTGTACTTGTCTTTCAAGACCATCTCTTTGGCTTTGGCTTTGGGAAGGGCAGGAGCTTCCTTCTTTGTTTTTGGCACCATCTTGGCGAAAGGGGTTGACTATCTATACAAATTTTTTGGGTGCTGTTGTTGTTGTTGTTGTTGTTGTTATTTTGTTTTGTTGGTTTGTCAGGACCGGGTTTCTCTGTGTTACAGCCCTAGCTGTTCTGGAACTTATTTTGTAAACCAGGCTGGCTTTAAACTCACAGGGATTAGCTTGCCTCTGCCTCCCAAGTGTTGGGATTATAGGCATATGCCACTACACCCAGCTTATACAATGCATTAAAAAAAAGGTTTATTTATTTATGTAATATATATGAGTACACTGTTGCTGTCTTCAGACACACCAGAAGAGGGCATCAGATCCCATTATAGATGGTTGTGAGCCACCTTGTGGTTGCTGGGAGCTGACCTCAGAACCTCTGGAAAAGCAGTCAGTGTTCTTAACCACTGAACCATCTCTCCAGCCCTCAATGTATTTTTAATATATTTATTTACTGCGACTTCCCCCAGCTCACGCTACTGCTCCCTGCCTGTCCCAATGACTGCTTATGTGTAAGACTATACTGTCAATTTAATAACAAAAACTAAAATATAGTAAGTTAGCATTCCATTACAATGACAAAACACCTGATAGTCAACTTCTCGGGAAGAAATATTTGTCTCAGAGTTTTGTAGGTTTTCTCTATGGTCAGTCAGCTCACTGGGCTCACAGTAGGCAGGATATTATTATGATGGGGACACACAGTAAGGCAGCATCTTATGGTGGGAGCACACAGCAAGGCAGCATTATAAGGACACATAACAGAGGCAAATGCTCTCCTTGTAGTGACTGGAAAGCCAGGAAGAGAAAGTGGAGGGTCTGGAGTTGCCCTTGGAGCACATGCTTCAATGACCTCACTGCCTTCTCCTAATTACTCCTTTACCGCCCAGTAGTTCTATGGACTAAATGAGACTTTAACATGTGGGCCTTTGGGAACACTGCAAAACTGCATTGAAAACATAAGCCAGAGCCGGGCGTGGTGGCACACGCCTTTAATCCCAGCATTGGGGAGGCAGAGGCAGGCGGATTTCTGAGTTTGAGGCCAGCCTGGTTTACAAAGTGAGCTCCAGGACAGCCAAGGCTATACAGAGAAACCTTGTCTCGAAAAACGAGAAGGAAAAAAAAAAGAAAAAAAAGAAAGAAAACATAAGCCAGTAACACAGTAACACAATTGCTTACTATTGTTATCCAGTATTGTAGACTCTGCAATTATGATGCCATACTTTTAGACACCTGGCAAAGCTGGAGGCATGTTCATACCTGTGTCTCACAGACACATAAGGAACGCATTACTGTGACAGCTGTGATATCACTGGGCAATGAGACTTTTCTCTCTCCATTTTAATCTCTCCACATCACTTTTGTGTACTTGGTCCCTTATTTTGCACGGCATGTCATGATGTGCAGGAACTTCAGCTGGGCTCCTGCATTCCTTCGGTAGTCACCTTTACACACCGAAGGCCCCCTCCTCAGCACCACCTGCCGTTTTCTGTGCTTTGAGTGTTCTGCCTTCAGGAGCGTCTCTATCCTGACAGGTGACAGTCAGGGTTGTCTACTGTCTGCATCCAAAGTCTTTTCTTGGGTTGGCTCTGCTCTATGTCTTTTTTCTGTCCCCTAGAGCCCAGGGGAGCCCCAGTTGCCCCCCACAGTGGCACTATGGCCACTGTCCCACCACGGCCCGGCTTCCCTTTCAGGCCTCATTTCCTCTTTTCTTTCCTGGATCTTGTCCCAAATACATGACCTGTATTTGAATTCTTGCTTCAAGATCAGCTTCTGGGGAACTCCAAATAAGACCGATGTTAAAATAAATCAGGCTACTTGTAAAAATAGCGTCTGATGTCTATTAAGGACCTTTCATGTGCCAGACACTGTCCTAAGTACATCATTTAGCCCTCACGGTAACTCTTTGGACACTAGTGTTATTCTCAATTTTCAGCCGAGGTCCATAAAGCTCAGAGGGCTTAAATGTTAGTAAGAAATCATGAAGGATTTAAACCTTGATGAGCTAAGCTAACTCGAGTGCCGCTCATGGCTTTAATTACATATGCCCTTTGATACAGCACATCGAATTACTTCAAATATCTTCCCCGGTTCATATTTTATAGGCTTTGGAGAACATTTTGCCTATCGGGGTTTGCTGATAGATGAGCTTATAGATTTTTCTTTGCGATCTCTCAGCAATAATATTGCATAATGTGATGTGAATGCCGTGGCCTGCTCCCATCCAGCTGAAATCGGAGTCACATGCAAGACGTTTTCCTTTTTCTGTTTCTGACAGGTCAGTGGTGTTAGCTTTTCCTGTCTGAGCTGTTCTTCAGTACAAGTCTATCTTTGCAAGCCAGGGAGGCAGCTTAGCCTAGTTGTTTAGAGTGTCTGGTGATATTGTTGCAGATGTATGTCCTTGCTGATTTTGTCAAAGCTAGTTGCCCAGTTTTAAAATTTATTATATGGTAAGTAAACGTCACCGTTTCTGTTGCAGTAACTAGTTGACCAGATATAGGCTTCTAGCTTACCAGACACTGGATGTGGCATGTTCATTTCTAGTTTGAAAGACCACATTTCATGGACCCCGGGTGACCCTGAATTGAACTGGAATGTTCTGCTAGCAGCTGACCTTGTCAGGCTTTTTTTTTCTTCTTCTTTTGTTACATTGTAAAATATTATCCTCCGCTCTTACCTCCCCTGTTGTTCTGAAAACAGGAAAACAAATGTTTTGTGGTTCCTAGAAAATGTTATAAAGTTGTTTCCCAAGTTAGGTCATTGCAGTTACAAAATTTCTGTTTTGAAAGAAGGCCTGGCCAAAACCAACAGAACCGAGGGTCAGTTATTATTTCAGGGGAAAAAGATCTTGAGACTAGCCAGGAGTTGTGTCTCCCTTTGCACAAAAAATACAGACAGAATTCTTCCAACTGGGCGTAGACTATTTTGAGAATCTCTCTCTCTCTCTCTCTCTCTCTCTCTCTCTCTCTCTCTCTCTCTCTCTCTCTCTCGTCAGACTTAGTTTACCGGCCACTTCCTCAGGTTTTGAAAATGCCCTATAAAATATTGAAAGACATTTTACCTTTATAAGGCAATTTATCATAAATAAATTTTCAGGAACTTTTGAGCCAATGTAAAATAAGGACCAAACTCCTGAGTCACAGGCTCTAATTTTAGTTTAAGATTTTAAAGATATTTTTGCTGATTACTGATGTGTGTGTGTGTGTATGTGTGTGTGTGTGTGTGTGTGTGAGTGTGTGTGAATCTGGGGTGCAGAAGTCCCATGGTGGACTTGTGGAGATCAGAGGACAGCCTTTGGTTCTTGGTTTTCACCCACCCTGCTGTGACTGGGCCTTTTCGTTGTTTCTGCTGCTCTGTGTACTCAAAGTGACTAGCTAGTTAGCTTATCAGAGATTCTCTGCTCTCCTTCTCCTCTCTCACAGTAGGAGTGCTGGGATTACAGCTGTACACCACTGGCCCTGGATTGAATTGATGATTGATTGACTTCTTTCCCTTTCTCTCTCTCTCTCTCTCTCTCTCTCTCTCTCTCTCTCTCTCTCTCTCTCTTTCTTTCTTTCTTTCTTTCTCTTCCTTCTTTCCTTACCTCCCTTCCTCTCTCCTTCCTTCCTTCCTTCCTTCCTTCCTTCCTTCCTTCCTTCCTTCCTTCCTTCCATCCTTCCTTCCTCTCTCCCTCCTTCCCTCCCTCCTTCATTCCTTCCCTCTTTCTTTCCTCTCCCTGTCCCTATCCCTGTCTCTGTCCCTCTCCTTCTCCCTGTCCCTCTTCCTCTTTCTCTAGCATGGACTCTGGTGCCCTGACTCAGGCAGTAAGGTTTTCATGGCAAGGGCCCTTACCCACTAAACCTTCTCAGGATTTCCTCATCAAAGTTTTAAAATTAGAATTAAAAAAATGTCATCGCTGGGCGTGATGGCGCACACCTTTAATCCCAGCACTCGGGAGGCAGAGGCAGGCAGATTTCTGACTTCGAGGCCAGCCTGGTCTACAAAGTGAGTTCCAGGACAGCCAGGCCTATACAGAGAAACCCTGTCTCAAAAAACCAAAAAAAAAATGTCATCATCAGTTAAATTAATATGCTCAGGAAGTCCAAATTTTTACTTTGTGCTCACAGAGGTTGGGCAAAGGATGCCAGCAAGTTTGTTTTTTTTTTTTTTTTTTTTAACTGACACTATTTAAGAAATGTGAAAACAGTAAATAGTTAGAATTTTTGTGAAATCAGTAAATAGTTATAATTTTAACAGTTCACTTGCCAATATGAAGATGTCTTCACCTGCAGGCTTTGTCAGTTCCTATGGTGTAAACACCCTCACTGTGATTAATTTTACGCTGCTGCTGCCAAGCCAAGCACACAGCAGGTTCCTGCAAGTTTAGCAGTAGGCTCTCATGAGCTTCTCCGAAGCATCTCCAGTACAGCTAATGACTCAGTCAAATCACGTCTGCTAAGCAGACTTGGGCTCCTTGGGTTGGTGTCTTTGTGATATCCCGGAATACATCACAGAGTTTACTAGAACAGCACACCACAAACTCTGGGATGAGTGCTTGTTCGGATCCAGTGTGTATCACCATCTTAATTTTCTGTTGCTGTAACACAATACCTGAAAGTGGGTAATTTATGAAGAATAGAGGTTTGTTTCAGCTTCTGGCTTTGTTTTTGTTGTGTCTGCTCTGACACTTAGACACTGAAGCCAGGGACTTTCTCAAGCACGTGTTTGTTTTACCTAAATGAGCTATAACTTCAGTTTTTAGTTTACAGGTTAAAAAAAAAATCTGTCATTGTTTTTGAAAGATAGCTCAAATTTATTTTCTTCAAGAACAGGCATTTGATAGCCAAACAAAACAAGTAGATTCTGAGCAAAGGCTGACAGAGGAAAATGACTGAGTCCTCACAGCGTAATAACTGCTTCAGGAAAGTTCCTCAGAAGGGACTCAAGGTTAGGTAGAGTCAACTACCCTTTCTCTCATAAGGCTTAGGGGGACATGGTGCATCATGTGGAAAAGCTAGTCAGGATAGTGGAAAATGGAAGTATGAGGCTTGTCAGGAGGTGCAGCAGTCAACCTTCTGGGTCTCCAGCTGTAGGCGTGATACCTACAAGGCCCTAGTATATAGGAGAGACTGATAAGACTGCTTTTTTTGTTATGCTGGGGCTCCAGGATTGCCAGAGCTGATGGGGGTCACCTAGTCATCACAGTCACCAGGAATCAACAGGACCTGGCCTAATGTGGTTGGCAATACCAACCACTGAAACCTCCAGGACACCCTCACCGCTTTCTGCAGTGTGCATAACTCCTCATTCATCACTTTCAGGCCATGTCTTGACTCCTCCCGCCTTCTCTGCTGGAAGTCTTCTCACCTACTCTCTTCTCCCTTGGCTCATGGTTCTTGAAGCTGGGAAGTGCAAGGTCACAGTGCTGGCTGGCTGTCAGCTACCTCAGCAGAAGGCCTCCTGCTGCTCTAACCTGCAGAGGAAAGCTGGAGAAGAAGTGAGCAGGTGCAGAAGACAGGACAGTGATGCCAGGCTGGAGAAGCACTGCCTCATTCCTGGGACATAGGCAGTTCTATGCTCATGAGGGTGTTGTCCTGGGACACATCTGCTGATGAACCCTGCCTCCAGATGCTGCCAACTGTTGGTGGAGGAGGGAGTTCTGTGGCAGAGCATTTGCCTAGCACGCACAGGGTCCTAGGTTTCATCCCAGCACTTCAAAAAGCGACACAACAACAACAACAACAACAACAACAGCAGCAGCAGCAGCAGCAGCAGCAACAACAACAGCAGCAACAACAAAGTGAATCCTCTAAATATTCTAAAATTTGGACTTCGGAGGACACAATTGTGCCTTTGCTCTCTCCCCTGGGAGAAAACACTCTCTTTAATTATCCTTGCTAGGTCATATAGTTGGGGTCACCAAGGACAGTCCATGAGCGTTTTAGACACAAGGGCCACTTACAGCTCTGTGGCTGGGGTGAAGACTGCTGTGTTCAGCAAAGGCTGACCACAGAACAAAATAAGCAACTGGAGTCAGCCTGGATGCCGACTGGGTTTTGTTTTAGGCTCATATCTGAAAAGCCACAGCCTCCTTTGAGGAGGCCTGGGATGTGTCCTCGTCACCTAGAGAGCCTTTCTTCTCTCCCTCCCAGCCCTTTTCAAAAGACTTAATTTTTCCCCTCTTCCGTGTCTTATAAGTACAGCCATTCTCCTGCCTGCTGCAGATACCATGTGACCAAAGATGTATTGGTGCTCTGTCCCTATATAGGTCCTCTAATGATGAAAGACGACATAAATCTAGCTATCAATGTGGGGAAAAGTGGAGAGCGAAGTATATTTCAATTTTAGGCTGCTACTAAATTTGACTCTGCCCTTTGAAACAGTTCAGTCAGCGAATGTGGAGTGGGAGGCCAGGCCCTCCTCTGAGCTGCTGATAAGAGCCCAGACAAGGCTTTATCTGTGGTCACATGGTCTCTAGCTTCCCAGAGAAAGTTTCAAGATGACCCTCCCAACAGCCAACAATCTCATCTTTCATTTTGAGTTTCTAAGGTTCTTTCACACACCCTCACCTACCCCAGCCTTTTTTTTTTTTTTTTAAACCAGGCTTCGAGGTGTGTCAGAAGTTTTAGTAGTTGATGAGTGAGATACTGGATTGCTGAGCTCCTGTGTAGCTAATGGGAAATAGATGGGATAAAAAGAAGGCTTAACAGAAGAAAGCTTAAGGCAGGGATAGTATCTAGGGTTATGGGCAATGTCAAAGAAAGCAACAAAATACAGCCAAGTGCCCAGGGAGGAGTGACAGTGGGAAACCATTGCTATTTTTAAACCTAGAAGTACATAGAGAAGCCTGGTATGTCTGGAGCATGGGGCAGCAGAGTAGAGTCCTCTTGGTCTGACAGTGACCCCCATATGCCAATCTGTACATGAAGCCGGGGGCAAGACAGGCAGATGATGCTACGTGTGTGTGTGTGTGTGTGTGTGTGTGTGTGTGCACATGAATAATATGCCTTCTGAAGCCAGAGCAGAGCTTCCGACTCCCTGGAGCTGGAGTTATACATGGCTGTGAGCATCCTGATGTGGATGCCGGGAACTAAATACTGGTCCTCTGCATAAGCACACTCTTAACCACGCTCTTCGCTGCAGAGCCTTCTCTCCAGCCTGACACCTAGGGTTTAAAGTGTCACGGAGAAGCATGGAGGGCAGAACTCTGTGGGTCCACAGCTAGCATGTGGCTTCTTGGAACTGGGGAGCATTATCGTCTGTCCCATCTTCATGAAGCTATCGTCTAGAAGGGACAACCCAATGGGCAGTTTCATCAGGATGGAGGAGGGCTGAAGCCTGAGTCAAAAGAGTGACTCAGCTTATAAGGACCTGAGTGTATAAAACAGAAGACTTCTTGAGGCCTATTTGCATACATTAATATGTATACGTGGCTGAATGGGAGGTCCGAGGGTTAGAACAGGTAGTCCTCTGAGTTTTGTTTGTTTGTTTGTTTGTTTGCTTGCTTGCTTGTTTTTTGAGACAGGGTTTCTCTGTGTAGTCCTGGAACTCACTCTGTAGACCAGGCTGGTAGAAAACTCAGATATCTGCCTGCATCTGCCTCCCATGTGCTGGGATCAAAGATGTGCACCACTACACCCTGCCAAACAATGGAAATTTCCCTAGAAACTTTAGGGGCTGGTGAGCCAGCTCAGCAAGTCAAGACATTTGCTGCCAAGACCGAAGACTTGAGTTCCATCCCTGGAACCCAAGTGGTGGAGGGAGAGAACTGACTCCCGCAGATTGTTCTCTGACCCTCCCCACACACGCTATGGTGTGTGTGTGTGTGTGTGAGAGAGAGAGAGGGGGGGGAGAGGGAGAAAGAGAGAGAGGCACACAGAGAGAAACTAAATATAATTTTGGGGGGAGTTTAAGTGTGAGAGTTGGGGGTTAGAGCTTAAGGTATAGTCTCCACACATCCCTTCCTGTACTCCTATGCAGGACTTGAAACAGCTGACGAGATAGGCAGCTTAAGATATCATTCTTTCCAATTTCAACCAAATCTAAGCAGATGATCAACCTTGGAGATGTCCCTTTGTGAAATATTTCAGTCAGTGTCATCTGATACCATGGAAAAGTTGTCCTGGACAAAACATACAAACAAACAAAATCCAGGCAAACAAGCCAACAACCTCCACAGTGTAGAGTCCCCCAAAGCAATGGCCACCTCCAATGTATGTTTAAGCTTGTTTTGTTACTTTTGCTTTGTAACTGGATGTCATGCTGGTCTGACTGGTTTTGACCCTATTCCCGCTGTATAGCCCAAGACTGTCTTGAACTCCTGATTGTCTTTCTTGTGAGTGCTAGGATTGCAGGGGTGGGGCAGGACAGCTGACTGTGTGTTTAAATGTGAGTGTGCCTTTCCATCAGAAATGCCTTCCCAGGTGTTTGTGCTCAGTTCTGGGGGATCCATCTCCTAGCTGATGTAAAGCAGGGCTTGAAAGAGTCTCTTTAATTTTTTAAAATTACATTTTTGGTTATTTATTTTATGTGCGTGTGTGTGTGTGTGTGTGTGTGTGTGTGTGTGTGTGCAGGTGTGTGTGTATGCATATCACAATACAGGTATGCAAGTCACAGGATAACCTTTGTGGGAGGGTTTTCTACTTCCACCATGTGTGTTCTGGGGCTAGAACTTGGGTCATCAGGCAAGCACCTTTGCCTGATTACCATGAATCAAACAACCGCTTTTTTTTTTTTTCCTCAGACAGGGTTTCATTCTGTGGCCCCGCTGGCTTGAAACTTGCCCTCTGGACCAGACTGACTTAGAGCTCACAGGGATCTGCCCGCCTGCCTCAGCCTCTGATTTAAGGCATGAGCAACACACCCAGCCTAAAGTATCTGCATACAATGTTCTCCTTTTTCATTTTTATTTTAAACGTGTGGGTGTTTTGCCTGTATGCACTGCCCATGGAATCCAGAAGAAAAGTGTGGGATCTCCTGGGACTGGAGTTACAGATGGTTGTAAGCCACCGTGTGGGTGCTATGAATGGAATTCTGGGTCTCTGGAGGAGCAGCTCGTGAGTGATCTGAAGTGCTGAGCCACATCTGCAGCCTCAGAGTATCCTCTTCTCAAGGTGATGTGGGCATGCCAGTTGGCCAGGAGGCCTGATATCCATCAAACCAGTTAATTCACAAAAGCAAAGAGGTTGTGGTCCCAAAGTAGGCTGGCTAAATTGAGAGTGAGGTAGTAGGTATGGTTAATGGTGTTACAACATTTTTTAAAAAATTACTTTTATGTGTGTGTGTTTTCCTCTTCCTGCATGAATGTATGAGCACTATGTAAATGCTCGGTGCCTGCAAGAAAGAGGGCAACAGATTCTCTGGAACTGGAGTTACAGATGGTTGTAAGTCATCATGTGGGTTCTGGGAACTGAATGTGGGTCCTCTGCAACTGCCGAGCCATCAGTGTTACATCTTTTTTTTTTTTTTTTTTTTTTTTTGGTTTTTCGAGACAGGGTTTCTCTGTATAGCCCTGGCTGTCCTGGAACTCACTCTGTAGACCAGGTTGGCCTTGAACTCAGAAATCCGCCTGCCTCTGCCTCCCGAGTGCTGGGATTAAAGGCGTGTGCCACCATGCCCGGCCAATGTTACATCTTAAAGAGATGCACTGAGCAAAAATCTGGTTACCAGGGGGAGACTGACATTCACAGAAGTTAGCTGTGAAAGAAGTTTCTCTACACTCAGACAGGATGGCGAGGACTGTAGGGACAATGACACATTTCTACATCTCAGAGGTCCTGCATAGGGTGACTCTTCATTCACAGCCAGAGAGAGGATGAGTTGGTGTGAACATCAACAACATCCTAAGGATGTGTCTCATTGTCTTATGTGCAAGAAACGCAAGACTTGGTATCGCTTAAGAGCTCCAGCATGATAAAGTTCTATGGCAGATTGAAACAGTGCTCATAGCTGTCAGTGACGTTGTGGGGGCTGAGACCACTCCATCTGGGGCATCGTGGATAATTTCTTGCATTTTTAATTGTTACTAAGAAGTATTTGCTGGGCTGGAGAGATGATGGGTCAGTAGTTAAGAGCACTGACTGTTCTTCCAGAGGTCCTGAGTTCAATTTCCAGCAGCCACATTGGTGGCTCACAACCATCTGTAATGGGATCTGATGCCCTCTTCTGGTGTGTCTGAAGATAGTGACAGTGTACTCATATATATAAAATAAATAAATCTAGCAGAAGAAGAAGAAGAAGAAGAAGAAGAAGAAGAAGAAGAAGAAGAAGAAGAAGAAGAAGAAGAAGAAGAAGAAGAATTATTTGCTTTAAAGTTACTTAGGGATGTGGTCCCTGGCCAATTTATTCTGCTCCAGTGGATGGTTCCTCATCCATGTTATATAAGCAGCATTGATTAGACTCAATGCATTATTTGTTTATAGAAGAAGGAGGAGGAGGGGGAAGGAGGAGGGGGGAGGAAGAAGAGGAGATAAGGGGAAAAGGAGGAGTGGAGGAAGAGAGGAGGAGGAGGAGAGGAGGGAGAAGAGAAGGAGGAGGAGGAGGAGGAGGAGGAAAGAGAGCTGGAGAGATGGCTCAGCCATTAGGAACACTTGCAGTTCTTACAGAGGATCTGGGTTCAGTTCCCAGCACCGACATGATGGTTCATAACTGCCCATAACTCCAATTCCAGGGGACCTGACACCCTTTTTGAATTTCCATGGGCATAAGATATGTACACGGTGCACACACACACACACACACACACACACACACACACACACATACATACATGCAGGCAAAATACCCACACAATAAAATAAAGCAAATAAATATTTTAAAAGGTAAAAAAGAAGACATAAGTTGGGAAGGAGTCTTGGGAGGGACCTGGGAGGAGGTGTGAGGGTTACATAAAATCAAAATACATTGTATACATGTATGAAATTCTCAAATATTATATATGCATATATGTATAAATATACATCTATTTGTTATCATCATCACAATTTTCCTGAAGTTCTTGGGATCTGAGGCTGTAATTTTGTCTTTTGTTATAATGTCAAACTTACAGAAAACTTGAGGGAAGAACTGGGGGGCCCCCTCTGTACCCCTGACCAAACCCATCATCTCTTTACTCGTTGGCTGACTTGCTTTGTCAGCCTATTAATCTATTTGTATGTGTCTAAACTATGTCCCTACCTCTTTATTCCCAATTCAGTGTGTTTCTAAAGAACAATTTTCACATGTCCTAAATACAGTGATCAAGATAAGGAATTTTAATTCTGTTTTGATATAATTCGCTAGTCCACATTCCTCGTTCAAATTTCAACAACTGTTGCAGTAACACTCTCTCCCTTTCCAGTATTTCTTGTTCTCAGCATCATGCATTCCAAGAGGCCAACTGTCCTCACATAAATCTGGGTCATCTGATCCTTCAGTTGGTCAAAGAGAATAGGAGACATAGCATCATACTGACTGCTTTGTACTGCTTGGCTATCAAGTTTCACTTTCCAGAAGTTTCTCGGAGTCGACCGTGTATGTACAGTTGGAGTGACTTCTGAGTATGACGTCACCCCTCATATTAGCTTACCACTCCCGGGACACTGAGCATGCGCTGCTGTAAGTCTTCAGACTTGGGGCCTGGTTGGACCATGCATTAAGCAGGGATCCTAGAGCCAAGAGTCTTCTAGTCTTTCCAGGCTTTCCCGGGGCAGGCAGTCTTGCTTTCTGAAGTGGTGAAATCTGCCAGGAAGGCTTCAAGCACTGCAGCTGGGCATATGCCTGCTGCCCTCTCGTGGCAGACAGCTATATGTGGTGGGAGAGGATGAGAGGGAGTGTCACAGGCCAGGCAGTTTAAACATCAGACCTCTTTGTCTCCTGCCTAGAGGTTGGCCATCTGACATTGAGGCGTCACAGGGGCCCTCTGGTTTCCAGATGGTTGTCTTCTTTCCCTGTGTGCCCGTGTTCTAATCTCCTCTCAAAAGGACACCAGCCACGAGAAGGCACGCCCTATTATCAGTTATTCCTAATTGCCTTGTTAAAGGTCCCGTCTCCAAGTGAAATGGCATTCTTAGAGGGTCAGGAGTTAAACATGTGAGGAGTGTGGGGTGTGAGTGGGCGGGCTGGGGGAGGCACAATTTAGCCCATAGCAATCAAGAAGGACATGTGAGGGATTTTTTTTTTCCTTTTAGATTAGATCAATCATTATAAAACCAAAACCAAAAACCCTGGTTAATAAACATTTTTTAAAGTATTCAAATCATTAGCCAGCAGAGAAATGCAAATTAAAACTGCTTTGAGATGCCACCCCATTCAAGGTATAATGGTATTACCAAGAAATCAAACTTAGATGTTAGGGAGAACCACCCCTCTCTATTTGCTAATAGGATGTTTCTTACTTGGCATTTCCGGGATGCTATCTCATGATTACACTGAGGGCATACCTGAGTTACACAAGCCAGAATCCAAGGATGAAAGACAGCAGGCACTCCCTGGAATGATGCTCCCTGCAATAATTTTGGGATAGGGAATGTGAGTGTGCACAAGAAGTGTGCTGACTCAGCTATATCTGTGAGTGATCATTGCCGTTTCCTCACCGCCATACTGAGGCCAGGTTGGTTCAGTCACTTGCTAAAGTGGTGGGTCCAGAATTTAACCTTGTGTCTTTTTTATTCTAATAACACTCATTTTCTACCCTCACCCTCAAACTAGTATCTTTTATTTTTAGTTTATTGGGCATGGTTATTTCCTCTGCATGTATGACTGTGTGATAGTGTTGCATCCCCTGGAACTGGAGACATAGGCAGTTGTGAGTTGCCATGTGGGTGCTTGGAATTGAACCTGGGTCCTTTGGAAGCATGGCCGGTGAGTGCTCTTAACCACTGAGCCATTTCTCCAG
Source organism: Mus minutoides (assembly GCA_902729485.2). Classification (NCBI taxonomy): domain Eukaryota; kingdom Metazoa; phylum Chordata; class Mammalia; order Rodentia; family Muridae; genus Mus; species Mus minutoides. The sequence continues at coordinate 16,303 of LR751765.1, read as the reverse complement.
CCCCTAAACCAATGTCTTTCTATTCTATTTAGTGAAACTGTCCTATGGCCTGTGGAAATGCTCTCCTAACTTGTTTCTAGACCCAACTAATTCATTCATTCATGATTGCTTTAGCACATACATAGATGATGATGATGATGGTGGTGGTGGTGATGGTGAAGATGAAGCTCTGCTCCTTCTGATTGCTTGACAGCATGCAGTCCCTCCTGTTAACTTAGAAGTACACTTGGAGTTAAGTGGGGCCAAGTAATTTGGTCCCATTCAATGATATTGTCTGGAAATGTTCAAAACCAGCCATGCTATCATTCTCAAAGATGAACGTCAGTACTCACAAACAGTAGCTACTTCAGTAAGTACTCAGAGCAAAGGTTACAGCTAACCCCAGACTGATGCGTCTCAGGATCAGTAAGCAAATCTTTGTTGTTTATGCCCCTAATATTGGGGTATTCTTATCACGGCATAAAACAACTTACATGCCAATATAAACTATTGTCCTTGTCTGCGGACTCAAAGCAACTTGGGAGGAAGATTATAGCCTGTAACATGTCTTAATTTCTTTTCTTTTTTTTTGGTTTTTTGAGACAGGGTTTCTCTGTGTAGCCCTGGCTGTCCTGGAACTCACTTTGTAGACCAGGCTGGCCTCGAACTCAGAAATCCGCCTGCCTCTGCCTCCCAAGTGCTGGGATTAAAGGCGTGTGCCACCACGCCCGGCTTGTGTCTTAATTTCTTTCTTTCTTTCTTTTTTTTTTTTGGTTTTTAGAGACAGGGTTTCTCTGTCTAGCCCTGGCTGTCCTGGAACTCACTCTGTAGACCAGGCTGGCCTCGAACTCAGAAATCCGCCTGCCTCTGCCTCCCGAGTGCTGGGATTAAAGGCGTGCACCACCATGCCCCGCCTGATTCTTTACTCTAGTGTGATGGGATAATATAACTAAATCCTTGTCATGGTCCGAGTGAGCCACTCCACCCCACTTCATCCATTTGTATGTACATACGCCCTTCTGTGTGTGCACATACGGAGGCCAGAGCTCAGCTCCAGCTGTCTTCCTCTCTTAGCCTGTACCTTATTCTCTGAGGCAGGGCCTCTCATTGAACTTCAGCTCACTCACTGGCTCAGTAAGCTGGCTGGCTGGAGAGCATCCTACATCTGCTTGCTTGTCCCCCCAGCTCCAGAATTGGGGTTACATAGACTTGTGACACCAAATTCTCCTTCTACCTGAAGGAGAAGGGTACTCCGGCTTAGCAGAGAGCACTTTACTGAGTCATCTCCTCAGACTCCCATGTAACTCCCCACCTGGGCTGTCTGTGAGCCTGTAATCTGACTGAGCGACAGGATGTGAGTGGACTCCTGCAGAGGAAAACCTGGAGGAACCTGTTTGGCAGGGCTTCTGACATTGCTAACTCAGAAGGACAAGAGCTATGGTGCTGTCTCAGCTGATCAAAAGACCTGTAGCTAGAAGAACCCTTCAGCCGGGCTGGGGACCCAGAGAGTGCAGATAAATACTTGTTGCTCGACTCTTAGTTTGGGGTGGTTTGTTCTGTAGCAACAACGGACTAACACATGATGTCCAAGGTCATGGATGATTTATCGTACCCGTTACATGTGGGGTTTGCTCTCTGGGAAATCAATTCATCACTAGCAGTGTGTGGGAAACCTTCAAAATACTCCTCACATGCTCTCCTCCACTTGGCCATGAAAACCTAAGTATCTTAGGAGAGAGAGGGAAGGACAGAGGGAGGAGGGAAGCGGGAGAGAGGGAGTGAAAGAGAGAGAGAGAGAGAGAGAGAGAGAGAGAGAGAGAGAGAGAATATGGCCATGTCACCACACATAGATTATACATTGCTTTGTTCCAAACTGAATCCTTTATTATACAGGCTTCTTGGAGTGACAATAAACTAAACAGAAGATCTTGGTGATTTTCCCTATTTTTAGTAACTGACTTTAATTTGTAGCATAATTATGTGTAATCCATATGGTTGGTAATATATGGTATTGCTAAGCATTAATTTAGAAGAGACCAGTCCTTTTGATAATAGTTTTTTAAAACTGTGTGTGATACACATGTTCTGCTAAGTATGTGGTTATAGAAATGTGAAATGTGTACACATATATGCTGCAGTCAGAGAGCATTTAGTCTTCCTCACTGCCTTCTCTGACTGCCTTGACGAAGGGTCTCTCATAGGACTGAAGGTTTGCTGTTTCTCCATCACAGTGTCTCCCTCTCCATCGCTGCAGTTATAGGCATATTTAGCCATGCCTAGCGTTTCATGGGTGCCGAGGATTTGAACACAGGTTCTCGTGATTGTACGGCAGGTGTGCTTACCTACTGAGTTATCTCCCCAGCCTTTGATAATGATCTTTAAATATTTTAATGTGATAAATATTTATATCCAGGAATAATCTCATCAAACAGTTCGATATTTTCAACATTAATTTTACTTTTAAAATTTTCAAAGCCTATCACATCGAGTGAATGTATATATTTCAAAGCTTGTTTTTAACTCCAACTGCTATTTCCATAATAAAAGTTAAAAATGAAGCATAATGAGAATATTTATTTGAGAACTGGATAGTTTATTAAATCCTTAGACTGTAAGGATTTCTGTTAAGTTCGGAGCATCTAACCTCACCTCCTTGGTGAGAGAGCAACGGTGACGGCTCAGTATTACCAGTCTTCCTAAGTCACCGTACAAGTTGTGGAGTCCTCACAAATACACACAGTCATAAAAAATTACTAGAAGGACAGCACAACACTTACATGCTAGACCATTTTATCTGCATGCGTAGTTAGGAAGCCCTCCCGAGACAGCCTCAGCAACATGTTATTATTGTTACGCCTTGAAAAGCCTGAAATCAACAACGGACAAAATCCGGTGTTAAGTTCATAATGAAAGCTGGAAGGGACAGGAGAAAGTGCCAGGCCCTCTGCTTTAGGACTTCAGCAAGCTGGCCCTGGGTGGCCTACATAGAACCGGTCAAAAGAGCATCATTCCTCTCTTGTCCCCCTGACCCTCCGTGCAGTCACACAGCAACAGGCCTCCACAATGGAGGGACAAAGAGGTCCTCGCCCGATGCCCCTTCCACCCGGGAGCTGTATGGGCGGCTTAATCCCGCACACAAAGCGGCCGCGGCTCTCCATTGTTGGGCGCCCGCCCCGAGGGCACATCTGCTGACCGGCTCTGGAACGTCCCAGCGGGACCGGCCGGGTTATTTAGCAGGCGCGGTCCAGGCCGCGGCCTTCCGGGAGCCATGTACCGCCGCAGCTACGTCTTCCAGGCCCGCCAGGAGCGCTACGAGCGCGCCCAGCCCGCGGGCCCCGCCGCCCAGCCCGGGGAAACCGCGCCCGGCCTGGCGGCGCTGCAGGCGCTAGGCGAGCGGGTGGCTGCCCAGGTCCAGCGGGCCCGCGCGCTCCAGCAGCGCCACGCCGGCCTCCGGCGGCAGCTCGACGCCTTCCAGCGCCTGGGCGAGCAGCCCGGGCCCGAGGACGCGCTCGCCCGCCACGTCGAGGCCAATCTGCAGCGCGCCCGCGACCTGGCAGCCGAGCATGCGCGGCTGGAGAGGCAGGAGGCCGAGGCGCAGCGCGCGCTCGACGAGTTCCGCAGCAAGTAAGAGGCACCGTTAGGGAAACTGAGGCACCGCAGGCGACGTGGCGGGAGGCGTGGGGCAAGTGCAGACTGTCCAGCGGAGAGAGGGGCGTCGGGATGCACTGGTCCTGCAGACGCCCAACTTTCAGTTCCATGGCACTTTCGGGTTCCAGCTTCATTAACTTTTCCTATGTTTTGGGATGTGGGATGTTAGATAGAATGGACCATACAGGTTTTAAATGCATAGTTCGAGTTTTTGGTGTTTAACTTGAGCCAACACCCAAATAAGCAAGGTGGTTTGTACCACCCCAGAGCTGCAGCCTCCCAATTCTCAGCGCACCCCGGTTCTATAATTTCAGAATATACACTCTCACATGACCGATTTTGACTCCATGCTTTTTTTCAATTTAATTTTCATACAGGTACATATTGTACCTTAACCACATTCTTCCCTGGATCCTTTACCTACCCTTTTCTCATTTCTCCTCCCTCCCACTTATCTCCCTTTCCCTCTATACAATTTGTTTTCTTGTGTGTGTGTATAACGTTATGTTATACAATCTAGGATCTACAAATTGGAGAAAACATATATTTGCTTTCTGAAACTGGCTCAGATAGCTTTAATGTTAATCTCCAGTTGCATCCATTATCCTGGGAACAACATAATTTTCTTTTTTATGGCTGAAAAATTCACATATATATCATCTGTCTGTCTTTATCACATTTTCTTTATCCATACCTTTGTTGTTTGGTAATCATTGGTTCAGTACCAGCCTTTTGAAAAGTCCTACTGTCATATAAGGTTCACAGCCAAATCCTACCAGATCGTTTGCAGAGGGACCAAGGCTCAGAGTGGGAAGGGATGATCTGGGGCAGATCACTCACTTAACATATGCCTGTGCTGGACATAACATCCAATCCACACATGTCAAGTTTAATTGTCTTCATGGTGTTGTGGGTGACATCTGGGGACTATGTTTGAATGAGTGAATGTGTATATTTTAAAGTTTATTTATCAAGTTCAACTGCTACTTCCATAATAAATGTTAAAATGAAGCATAATGAGAATTTATGGGACAGCTGGATAGTTTATTAAGTCCATCAATGTTTCTGTTCCTGGTTTTGAGCCATAGGAACCCGTTTGCAAGAAGGGACCTGAAACTCCATCTCTCACGGGCATATAAGCCTTGCAGGAGCCAGTTGTCCTGGCTGTACATGGTGCCCGAAACAGTCTTGGAAAATCCATTACTGGATTCCTGTAGAGAGTGGACAGAGATAGGTTCTCCGTCAGATGAAGCTGGTGTGTCAGCATGCACAGGAAAGGGAACATAGCTGTAGCCTAGCCTTGGCCTTGGCACTATAGTTTAGCATGACCTTGGCTCCCCCCAACCCCAAACAAGGTTTCTTTTTATGTCACTTTGGCTATGCTGGAACTCACTCTGTTAGCTAGGCTAGCCATGAACTCACAGAGATTTGCCCTCCTCTGCCTCTGGAGTGCTGGGATTAAAGGCTTGTACCAGCATGGTCATACTGCCCAGCATGACCTTGGATTTTTGTGATCATCCTGCTTCTACCTGCCTAGAGCTGGGATTACAGATGTGCTCGAAATTTGGTGTTGTGATCAATCTAGGGCTTTGTGCACTCTGGGCAAGCTTTCTCCTACTGAGCGGCACCCTTAGCTTCCCCTTCTGGATTGTGTAGACTATGGAATGCCACACTAAACTGCTTGTTCTATTTGGGAGGGTCGGTAGCCCTCCTTCTTTAGGTGGGGGGTGGTAAAGTGCAACGATGTGAAAATACCATCACAGTCATTTGGCATATGTTGTTAGGTGATATTAAAAACATTCACAGGATCGTGCAGCTCAGATACCAAAGCAGCCTGATGGATTGATTGCCAGGTTGTCCTGGGTCTCCAGATGGCTGTCATCTGTTGTCATTTGGATGAACATGACTCCCATGAGACCTCACTGGTGAACAACTATGTTGAGATTTCCTGGTTGTTGAAGTTTGATCTTTTGACGTTATTGTAATAATAAGTACTGACCCCCAAGGCCTGGTTGCTCCCAGAATCCACATGTACATTATGACCTTGCTTCTTGATTTAAAGCTATTGTTAAATAAGGTTGCCAACAGCTAATAGCTGGCCATATAATAAATTAAAGGTCACGTGTGTCTTTTATCTGGGAGTTGAATAATCAAAGGTGGGGTAGAAGCCCTGATTGAGTTGTATGGCCACCACGGAGCAATTCTTCACACTCTGTGGTTGATTTAATACCTCCTTGGCTTATTTACAACCATTTCCCCAAGGAGGAGTTTTAATATTTTGTGTTAGCGGGATTTGAAAATCTTCACACACACACACACACACACACACACACACACACACACACACACACAGCCTGTTAGACATGCTCTCCATCTGGAACGTGGATAATTTCACAGCCATGTTTTCAGTGCTGATATCAAAGACTAAATAAAACAGTAAACAACAACTATAAAAACTAGGAAAAGCACCAAAATACAGTAATGAATATAATCAATTATCCAAATTGCCAGAAACAAAACAATAATTTATATAAACAACTAGATAATGGAAAATAAAGTATGTTTTTACTTTATGAACTCACTGATATAAATATGGTAATTCTTACCATGAATTTTATATAATGAAATCACTTCTCTTTACTATATCTGGATGGGTCTTTCTAGCATGAAAATTACCCATGAGACAATGCTGCTGTGCTCATTACCAAACATGTTGTTAAGCTGCAGAGAGTCTTAGATGCTTCTAGTGAGAAAAGGCCGTGAGAAAATTAGATTTTTGTTAACAATGTTATTCTCGAAGATAATTACCTATTGGAAAAAACAAGTTCTGTCACAAAGAGGAATGAATGCAAATGACCTCTTGGTGTGAAATATAAAACTAGCTTAGAGATGCTCACCATACAGCAAGCTGCTCAGCCTACTTGGAACTGGCATGCAGTATTGGTCGGGTTTGGTTGTCCTTCTGCCCTTTAAGTCTGAGAACACAGAGGTTACACATAGCACCTTCCATGGCTCTCAGTACTTGACTTTGACTTGTGGGCCAAGGTGAACCGGCCACAGAAAGTTGTGCTATGTGGGATGGACTCAGTGTTAATTAGAATTGGTTTCTGCCATGAGGGACAGAAGCACCAGAGTGACGTGGGCCCGCTCTGTGTCCCTTAGGATGGATAGAGACAGAGATCAAGTGTTGGTAAGGATGGGTTGCCCTGGGCCTCCCGATAGGAAGGTGAAGCCACCGAGTTGCTATGGAGAAGATTTGCTCCAGAAGCTAAACACCGTATTATCCATGACACAGCATTTCTTTCTCAGCATCCATTGGAAATACTTGAAGTCTTGCTCTAGAAAAGCATAGCTTGCACCCATGTTCACGGAAGCACCATTCACAGTAACTAGAATGTCTAAGCAAATGTAGTATATACATAAAATAGAATATCATTCAGCTTTACAAAGGAGCCTCTGACAAAGGTTGCTAGTCAGAGAAATCCCCTAGCTTGGGTAACTAATGCACATGCTAGCTGCCCACGGTGCTAGCTTGCTTGACCACACACTTGGTACTGGCTGCCTATCACCCTCCCTTACTCCCTCCCCGTTCAATGCTCCTTGAGGTCCTTTCTCAAATAAGCTACGTACTTGGCTTCTTCCAAACTAAGAGAAATGGGAGAAAGACTCAGGTCCTCATGGTTGGGCAGTAACCACTTTAGCGCTGAGCCGTATCCCATATCCCTAGCCCCTGAGCAAGGTTCTCAACCCTGTTCCTCATCTCTTCCTCAAAGGTAGCAATAATCCCTTTCTTTGGTTGTGAGGGTGAATAATATAATACAGAAATATTGACATGTTGCAATGTGAAGGAGCACCTCAGTTGAGGAAATCTGTCATCTGTTACAGACTGAACAGGGCAGCCTTTCTGTCTCCACCCCATGTTTGGGTTCCAGCTATGGTCAGATATAACGTTCTCATCCTCAGTGCTGGGTGGGAAGCAGCTGAGGTGCTCCAGGGTGGACTCCAGGGTCCCTGACTATGTCGTTTATATTTTCCCATCATTTGCATTTTCTGTGTGCTCGATGGTATGAAAATTATTGGAAAGCAGTGGGCAAGGAAGTGCGTAATTAGCTTTTTCTTTAAGATTATAATTGCCTCCTTAAAGGAAAGGGCACGGTGTTATCTGAGATTGAACTTTACATTGGGAATGTGATCTCTAACAGTGAAAGTCTAGAAGCTGTCTAACTTGCCTGTGTGTCCGATTCACAGATACGAAAATGAGTGTGAATGTCAGTTGGTGCTAAAGGAAATGCTGGAACGGCTTAACAAGGTGAGCAGACCACAGCCTTGGATTTAAGGAGCTTCCTTCCAGCTACTGAATGTCTTGCTGCCGTTTTCTTCTTTGATTTCTTTATGTCTGTGAGTCTTTGTGAGTGAACTGATATACAAAAGCACCTTATGATGTCTCATGAGAGAACCACAGGCCATGAAGCTGATATGGTATGCTAGGTATATTAACCCTGTTTTCCAATAATATAATGAAATACCCAAGGATGGGAAACTTGTAACAAAGAGAGAGTTCTTTACCTCACAGTTTTGGAAGTTGCTAGTACAAACACACGTCACTGGATCTGGTGAAGGAGGTCCCTGACTTAGTTCTATTGTGGGAACAATGTGAGGTGAGCTTGCATGGCAAAATAGGAAGCCACAGTTGGGGCAGCGGATGGAAGGCTCTCTCACTGTGCCCCATCCTTTGAAGGTCCTATTTTCCTCTGTCCTGAAGACCAAGCTCCTGTCACATGGACCATAGTTCTAGACTATCAAAATATGATAACATTACAGCAAACAGCCCACTGCTGTTTTATCCAGATAGATATATCACAAATGACATGTTCATTGTGTAAATCGATACCTTTATTCTCTTGGCTAATAGTCTTGAGGTTGCTTTTCTGAAGGAAAGGACTCAAGGAAGAGGGGAAGAACCATCCATTTCCCTTGAAGCTCCCTCTTTTTGAAGCACAGGGAGGTGCCAGGGATTCTGGAACATTCCAGAAATTGTTGTATGACGTTGTTTCTAAGTAGGGCAGTTTCCTTTTTCTAATTGTACATCGTCAGCCAGATTGGGTTTTCTGTAGAGCTGGGAGAGTTCTGCTACGAGTAGCAGATTCTGTTGTGGACAAAAGGGTTGGACAGACACAGGCATGGCTAAGAGCTACAAGAGCCGTCTTTTCTGGTCATGCCAGAGCTCACACATTGGGGTGGAAGGAGTCATGCGAAGCTGTTGTTGGCCAGCCCTCCAACTCTTCCCTGTTCACATCCTGTTCCTTCTTGCTGATAAGACACTGAACTTGTCCTGTTTATTCGTTTTTGCCAATTTGACACAAACTAGAGTCATCTGAGAAGAGGGACCGTCAGTTGAGAGAATGCTCACACCAGACTGCCTGTAGGCAAGTCTGTAGGGCGTTTCTTGATCAGTGATTGATTGATATGAGAGCCCCTGGGTTCATGGTCCTGGATGGTATAAAAAAGCAGGCTGATCAAGGCGTGAGGAATAAACCATCAAGCGGCACTCTTCCATGGCCTCTGCCTCAGTTCCGGTGCAGCACTGTTCCATGGCCTCTGCCTCAGTTCCGGTGCAGCACTCTTCCATGGCCTCTGTCTCAGTTCCGGTGCAGCACTGTTCTATGGCCTCTGCCTCAGTTCCGGTGCAGCACTCTTCCATGTTCTCTGCTTCTACTCCCGCCTCCAAGTTCCTGCTTTGAATTCTTGCCCTGAGTGTATTCAGTGACAGAGCGTGATCTGAGAGGTGTAAGCTGCCATATGTCCTTTCATCTCCAGGCTAACTTTGCTCATGGTGTCATCACAGCAGCAGAAGTCCTAACTTAGACAAAACTCTTCCCTCCTGAGTGCAGATTTGCTTTACAATTCGCCCCATATACCCAGCAGCCGCTTTAGACAGTAGGGGGTTACTCGCAATATTTGACACTTCCTAGCTTTGTCTGAACTCTGCTGTCAAAGTGGTAGTAAGATCAGGATTAGGGGCTGGTGAAATGGCTCAGAGGGTAAGAGCACCCGACTGCTCTTCCGAAGGTGATGAGTTCAAGTCCCAGCAACCACATGGTGGCTCACAACCATCCGTAACAAGATCTGACTCCTTCTTCTGGAGTGTCTGAGGACAGCTACAGTGTACTTACATATAATAAAATAAATCTTTAAAAAAAAAAAGATCAGGATTAAACATTTGGGAAGGCCAATTTCATTCTTATCAACATTACCTGCATCCTGTGCCCATTGTCTGTGTGAGCAGCTAATGTGCCATTGAAACCACGACCTCGGGAGAGGGTTGCCGTGGACGGTTTAATGAGAGGTCACCGGTTATCTCTCAGGACTGTCTCGGGCCGAAGAGAGGGCAGTAAGCATGCTAGACACAAGGGGAATATGGCGGTAAAGTCAGGCTCCAGCCGCGCTGCAAGGACACAGCCTCTAGGTTGTTGGGGATGAGTGTGTGGGTGAGGGGCAGTGATGGCCCCATGCCTGCTGTAGCAGAGAGCTGGGGGTTTCCTTCAGGACCACCCAGCAGCACCCAGCTGTTCTAACATCTTTTTTTTTTTTTAAACTCAAAGTGATTTTATTGCTTGTGTACACAACAGCATTTATGCCACCAGAGCAGAGGCTGTGGACGACTCATATTTCCAATTGGGTGGGAGCATGGAGCCAACCGGTGAATTCTGCTCTCTGTCAGAATCAGGCAGAATTTAGCATCCTTGTCCTTTCTGTTCCTCTCAAGGTGCTTTCAGACAGCAACCTCTTTCTTAATCAAAAGGTAGAGATCCTTGGGGAAATCAGGGCCAAGGCCTTTGGACTTAAGGATTCTTAAGGTTTTATTTCCAGTCACACACAGACCTGTGCCACAGCATGTGAGTCCCTCAGGATCACACCTATCTGGGAGGGAGTCAGGCCTTTCTTGGCCAGTCTGTAAATCTGTTCCTTCCTATCGTCAGACTTCAGCCACATGGGGACGCTATGGCGGTAGGGCACTGCTGACTGGGACAGGCCTTTCCCGGGAGCGTGCATGCAACCCATGATGGCAGAGGTCTGGCAGCAAAGAGAGAACGAGGTAGGAAATGACATAGGAAGTCCTATTCTAACATCCTTACCTTATCCCATTTTTGATTGTGGATGCATTCCAAAGGTGCAAGAGGAGGGCCCCATCATCCTCTTGTCAGGCCAAGGTTTTCACGGGACACAGATACTCAGCACCCTTCACTGAGGTGGGGCTTCAGGCTCTCTAGAACACCTCCTCAGAGCCATCACAATGGTGTCCTTTTTACCCTTGGTACAAAGTGAGTGACAGTGGCTTTTAAAACCTTTTTGTCTTTTCTCTCTTCTTACAAAGGAAACTCATATTCTCAGCAGAAGAAAAATAAGACAGTATAGAAACGGAAACCCCAAGGAAAAGATATCCTACCATTTCCCCTCCCAGAGAAAACAGCCACATGACCTTCATGTATATTGTGATGTAGAGGTTGGCCATTTGAACTGTCAGCCCTGCAAGAATTACCCTCATGACATTGCCACTGAGAGTTTAGGTGTCGGCTAGCACAGAGAATTGGTGTGGTTGTCCGCTGGGCCAGGGTAAGACCCTTCAGCCCACAAGTGAGCTGTGCTGTCCCAAAGAAGAGGGTAGCATGTTAGTAGACTCCTACATTACTATTGAGTAAGTAGTATCCATGAGACTGGGGGTCGGGGGGACTTCCCTTACCTCTCTTGAGTTTCAACTTCTGAATCTGCAAAATGGGAATAATTACAGTTCCCATCACTGCTGCCGTGGGAGAATGTCTCTGTGCCTCCCGAGCATGGAATGACTGAGCAATATTCGTGACTCGCCCATCACACGGCAGTGCACGGTCTTCATCTGTGATGATGAGCAGAGCATTTGATACAACAGTTACCAGCTTCCCTTCCCCCTAATTGTGACATGCATGACCTGATGGAATAGGAGCAGATTCTGGCCGGTTCTGGCGGGTTCATGGAGGAATACAGTTCTTCATAGTTGTGAATTGACTTTTTTTTTTTTTTTTTTTAGATTTATTCGTTTCATCTTATGTGTGTGAGTGTTTTGTTCTCATGTGTGTCTATGTGACATGTGTGTGGCCTGGTGCTTGCAGAGGTTAGAAGAGGGAGCTAGATCTAGTGTACTGGAGTTAAGGATGGTTATGAGTTGCTTTGCGGGTGCTGGGAACAGAACCCAGGTCCTTTCCAAGAGCAACAAGTGTTTTTTGTTGCTGTTGTTTTTTTGTTTTTGTTTTTGTTTTTTGAGACAGGGTTTCTCTGTGTAGCCCCGGCTGTCCTGGAACTCACTTTGTAGACCAGGCTGGCCTTGAACTCAGAAATCCGCCTGCCTCTGCCTCCTGAGTGCTGGGATTAAAGGCGTGCACCACCATGTCCGGCTCCCAACAAGTGTTCTTAACTGCCCAGCCATTTCCCCAGCCCCAGTTATAATTTTTTCCTAAAGAAGTTTTATTTATGTGTATATATGTGTGTGACTGAGTGAGAATATGTCGTGTGTCTACAGGAACCCATGGAGGTCAGGAAGGACATCTGGTCCCCTGAGATGGAGATAGAGGTGGTTATGAGCCACCTGGCATTCCCTTGAAGTTGGGGTTATGAACCACCCGACATGGGTGCTGGGAATGAACGTGGGCCCTCTGGAAGAGCAGCTGGGTGCTCTTACCTGCTGAGCCATCTCATCAGCCCCGAGCGTGCCCTTTTTAACTGCTTAGTTATCTCTCCAGCCTCCTGAATCATGAATTTTTATGGTTGCTTTTTATTTCAAGCATATTACATTTAAAAAGTTCATTTCAAATAGACCCAAGGAAAAAACCGAACCAATCTAAAGAAAACCCAGAGTGAATAGTAATTGCACTTGGGTTAAGTGAAGTCATGTAAACACTGGATTGGGAAGGTCCTTGGATCAGTTTGTGGGCGTCCCAGATCAGCAACTGGCTACTGGTGGGTCTGGGCTGGTTTCTTTCTAAGAGTGACAAACTCCCATGAGCTTAAGCAGCTGCAGAACCCTGCATCCTGTGCACGGCAGACACAGGCCAGAGTGTTTTGTATTCATGGCTTATTCTCTGCTTCCTAATGACTATCAGAGAAACAGTCCCTCAGAAACCAGACACAAAGTCATGTGCTGCGGGTGAGAGGCCGTCTTTAGGTCTTGATAGGGGATCCTTATCCTGGGACACCTGACTGGTTAGCACATGTGCAGGTAACAAGGAGGCTTCCTCTGCCTCTTGCTGTGGGAACGTGACTCACTCAGCCCACAAGCACGGGGTGTGCACACTCCAGGAAGTGAACCTTACTTATTGAGGGTCAGCAGTGCGTGGATAAATTCTCCATTTGTTCCTCCCTCAGAGGAGAGAGTTCCACAAGTCTCCAGGGTTTCTAGGCGGATCGAGCTTTGTTCACAATGGTGATCTGTCTGCCCGGCTAGCTCTCTGTATCCCATTGTTCTTTGTCTGTGGATGTCATCAGCTGAGAAGGAGGTTGGAAGTGTGGAATTCTCACCCTGTTGGTCAGAATAGTGGTTGCATGTTTTATTTACATTTGTTGTTGTTGTGTGTTTGTATGTGGTCACATGTGCCATTGCATGTGATCAGAGAACACCTCCAGGGGTCTGTTCTCTCCCTCTACCACATGATCTTGGGGGCTGAACTCACGTGCTCAGCCTTGGCAGCAAGTATCTTAACTGTTCAGCCATCTTGCCAGGCTTGGGTCAGAGATTTTGCTCCACAAGTCTGGAGATGTTTGCTTAGTCAAACCGACTCTTTGCCTCTCCCGTTAGTCTGAAGGCCATTTCCTGGTATGTCACTCGCAGGAGGATTTCACCCTTGGGTGCTGCTGTGGGAAGACACTGACTCAGGCTTTGATTCTTAGTTCATACTCCTGTCGTATGTTCATCTTGCTCATGCAATTGGACTTCTGGGCCAGAACATTTTTGGCTCTCAACAGCACATACATTAAAGCAGGTTACTACTTTGTTACCTGCTTTGAAGGGAAATAAAACCCTCAACATAACACTTTAAACAGTATGGCCAGAGTTAGTCACATGCTCAGCCTTTGATGGAGGAGGAACCGCAGGTGGCTTTTAAATAAACGTTCTGGCTTGTACAGCCTCCATAATTCATTGCCACCCATGTATACTTAGAAGATTACCAATGATTCCCAGGTTTGCGTATCAGTTGAGAGGGCCTTAAGAAGTGAACTTTGAAGCTTTACTCTCCCTCTTTTCTTTAAATTGAACAATTTAAATTGATTCAGTTTCTAGGTACACGGGTTTACTTAAGAATGAAAAATATTCAAAGGGAAAGGAAGGCGGAAGAAGAGCGGGAAGAACAGAAATGAGGCCAAAGGGAGGAGCCTCGGCCAAGGGGAGGAGCCTCGGCCAAGGGGAGGAGCCTCGGCCAAGGGGAGGAGCCTCGGCCAAGGGGAGGAGCCTCGGCCAAGGGGAGGAGCCTCGGCCAAGGGGAGGAGCCTCGGCCAAGGGGAGGAGCCTCGGCCAAGGGGAGGAGCCTCGGTCAAGGGGAGGAGCCTCAGCTCTCCCAGAGCCTCCTCCAGACAGATGCGGAGAGCAAGTTGTAACATTTCTGGGAAGATTTTTTTTTTTGATCTTCAGGGTTGAAGGAAAAGTGTTTGTAAATTAAATCCTGGCTCGCCAGTGGCTTTAATGAACTTGGTTCTCCATTCCTTAGCAGCTGGGGTTTGAAGTTGTTGAGGATGCTTGTCAAGGGTGCTTTGAATTTTAATTGTCTCTCTGGTTCCTCTCTCAAAAAATGGCTTGGTAGGAAAGTGTTTTCATAGCATGCGCAAAACCCTGGTTTCCTTCCCAGGCACAGTGGGGTTGGGGCTGTAAATATCCTGGGCCATGCGGAACTTCACTGTGTGTTCTCAGCACCTGGAGTGGGTATTGGAATCCTCATGAGCGTTTGCATGTATGGCTGGCTCTCTCATGGTGTCATCTGTTTTGTGAACGTCTACCTTGTTTCGAGCACACACAGTATCAGGGTTGGATTATTTTCTCAAATGAGACAGTTGACACAGGCAGTCAGTTCTGAAAAAATCTAGATGCCTCTGTTGCTGCCGCGTTTGGAAATTCAGCTGACAGCATCTCAGGCATAATGAAAACACAAGCGTCTACACATTTCTGTGCTCTGGCACAAATAAAAGAACACGCTTCCAAAATAAATTCTCGTCATATCAGCAACTGCGCAGTGCCGAACTGCTGGATCTCCTCTGGGATTTTCCGGGCAGTTTAGTGCATGATTGTCTTCCAAGCAAGACATGTGCTTACAGAAGCATCTGATTATCCTACTTTAAAGACAAGTATTGCATTTTTATTATTGTGACAGGTGGCTTTGAAATATTGCTTTGTGGGAGCCAATGCTGGTCCTGGCATAATCCCCAGGGGTAGGAGTGGAAGGATGGTAGGTGTCTGTCTGGTAGGATGAGCTCTCCATTCAGCATCCCAGAAAAGCCAGGGCAGGGTCCAAGTCCTGTACCATCTGTTAGTTTCTGTTAATGAACGGAGGGACCCACTGATCCCGCCAAAAGACTTTAGGCTTGAGTTGTACTTGCCAGAGCCATACATTCCCTGGATTTGGTTGAAGGACCACGAAGGGACTAGAACTGCTGGACTGACGGGCTGTCTGTGTTCTTTTATGATCTGCAGGAAGGTGATCCAATGTGCTTAGCATGTGTAAAGTCCATCTCTATTTCCATTTAAAAGGAAAAAATAAACAAAGCACCTTTGTTTTGATCTTATACAGTGACTTCCATGGTATACTTTACTTGAAGGATGGTATCATTGGCTATGAAAAAAATTGTGAGCAGACCAATGCTCTCCAAGGTCTTTCCCATCTATAAGATTTTGAGTGTTTGATTTCTCTTGGCAATAATGCAAGGGACAAGGGGTGCGTGGAATTTTATTTCTAATTCTCCAGTAATTGTGGGTCAAATATAGGTTCTTTTTTTTTTAAAGGAGCATCATTAAGAGTTACATATACTTAGCCCATTCTAACCCTATAGGGCTTAAAAGGGACTGTGGCAAAGTAGAAAACATCCAAGAAATTGGCTTTGTGTCTTTTTCTGACACTCCACATCTGTCCCAGATAACTCCAGCTCCAGGGTGGTGAGCCCCTACCCATCAAAGGGTTATTCCTGAAGGAGGCGAGGGATATATACATTCAGAGTATTTATTCTGACATGGACCCCAAAAGCCCATGGGGGCATGAGTAGACTCCCTGCAGCTCTGACTTTCCAGTGTCATAGGTGTAAAGAAGCAGTGTCTGGGAAGGCCACTCGAGGCAGACCCCACTGTAGAGTCAGAATCTCTATATCCTGCCTGTCAGCATCAGACATCAGGGATCTTCCTACTAGATGTATGTGTGAAGGTCAGAGGACAACTTTGTGGAGTCATTTCTCTCCCTCCACCTTCACATAGGTTTGGTCTTGAAACTCAAGTTACTGATGGCAAGATACAGAACAAACATAGGTGTATGTAAATCTAAAGGCTATTTGGAATGTGAGTATATCTATACTCTTGGCATTTTCTTGATAAGGTTTCTGAAGCCTGGCGCTGTGGACATTTAGGCTGTAATCGTCTTTATTGTGTGAGTGTGGTGTGGTGTGGTGTGGT
>LR751763.1:121146-137304 GCA_902729485.2 Mus minutoides | reverse complement strand
TGAGATTTCAAAATTCCAAGCTATTCCCATCTATCTCACATTTTGCCTGCTACCAGCAAATAAGAATGTTAGCTTCCAGGTACTGCTCCAGCACAATGCCTGCCTGCCTGCCTGCCTGCCTGCCTGCCTGCCTGCCTGCCACTATACTTTCCTCCTTGATGGTCATGGACTAGCTTTCTTACACTGTAAGCAAGCCCATGATTAAATACATTTCTTATAAATTGCATTGCTCTTCG
Source organism: Mus minutoides (assembly GCA_902729485.2). Taxonomy (NCBI): domain Eukaryota; kingdom Metazoa; phylum Chordata; class Mammalia; order Rodentia; family Muridae; genus Mus; species Mus minutoides. Next base: position 137,068 of record LR751763.1, on the reverse strand, counting down.
TGTCTCTACAAAGCAATGAAACAGCACTAAGTTGGGTAGGAAGCAATTGTTAGTACTCCTCAATTGAAATACCTATGAACCAAGACAGTAAGCAGTAATAGGAGGCTATACTAAAAGATGCAGGAAGTGGAACATATAAGTTGATGGTAACACTTGTATAATTTCAATTAAGGACCAGTAAACAAGAAGGGAAAATGCCTGGTAGGAGAAACCTAGGGGTAGTGATGTCATAGGACTTAGAATAAAATCTATTACTGTCAAATTGCTATACATATGTAATTCTTAACTATAGTCTGAATCATATCTGTATACACATAGATAAATGTTGAAAACTTCTCTCATCAAAGAAGCTTATCTTTGCAGAAAATGGAGACAATCACAGAAAATATTAACTAGATTCCATGCAGAGATCAATTGACAGCAGTCATCCTAGCCTCAAGGAATACAATCACAATACATATCCTACATGTATGGATATTAGAGGATATTAAGAAAGAGGAGTAAGAAAGCTTGTGAAAGACATAACATCAGAATGTCTTCTGCCTCTCCTAAAAATTACTGTATAATCAAGACTTGAGCAAGGACAATATTTATGAAGAAGCAGGAAACCTTCATGCGGTCTTAACCCTAGACAATCAATTATAGTCAAATAATGACTGCTGAGAAAGGGAGAATTGGCCTCTCTCAGGAATGAATCTGTAACCATCTACCCTACACAAAGTGAACAACCCTGTAAACATGCATACAAACAACAGAAAACAGACTTAGCAGTATGTGTGTTTGCATCAAGACAGGAAGATGCGATGAACTGGAAGGAAGAAGAAGAACTTGAAAAGTGATGTAATTGCATTTTAAATAAAACATATTTAAAGGAAATAAAGGAAATGTATACATGTACTAATTGCCACAACAATAATTTATAAATATCTGTGTGATGCTTCTCTAAATGCCAAATATAATTTTAAATGATGCAACTCTCTCAAATGCTATTTTTCCTTTCTCTGAAATTAAAAAATATATATCTATCTATATATATATTGGATATTCAAGAATAAAACAAATGTGCCTTATAGATCTAGTCATAATTCGTATTTTTGCAAAGTATGTGTTCAGGAAGATGGTATTATTTGTAAGATGGGAGTGAAGAAATTATTCAAATAATTTGCACATTAAATTATTTGATCTTTTATACATTGATAATGAAATTTCTGTTACAGTCATTTTCCTTTATGTGCAGGTTCACTTCCTTGTTGTAAATTACTAGAATCAATTGAATCCAAAAATACTAAATGAATTCTAGAAATGCAAGTTGTGAATGTCATGATATCATCTCACACCATCCCAACTATCCAATCAGAGCTTTCACCCCTGTGTCTTCATTTTATCAGCCAATTATTATTTTGAGAGTTTATTACCTCATCCCCCATCCCTTTCATCTCAGAGAGTGTGCTCTTCCCACCACCAGCATCCCCCTTCTTTGGGGCACAAAGTCTCTACAGGATTAGACTCATCTTCTCTCACTAGAGCCAGACAAGCCAGTCATGGCTCTGCTATAGATGTACCTGGGCCCCCATACTAGTCCATGTATGCTCTTTGCTTGTTGGCTTAGCCTCTGAGAGCTCCCTGAGGTCCAGGTTAGTTGACATTGTTAGTCTTCCTAGAGGGTTTCCATCCCCTTCAGTTCCTTCAATCCTTCCCATAACTCTTCTATAGGAGTCCCTGACCTCAGATCAATGGTTGACTGTAAATATCTGCATCTGTCTCAGTCAGCTGCTGGTAGACCCTTCCAGAGAACAGTCATGCTAGGCTCCTGTCTGCAAGCAAAACATACCATCAGTTGTAGTTTCACGGTTTGCTGCCCCATGGTATGGATCCCAAGTTAGGGTGATCACAGTTGGTCAATTCAGTCTATACTCCAGTTTTGTACCTGAATTTCTTTTAGATAGGAATAATTGGGGGTCAAAAGTATGAAAGTAAGTTGGTGTCCCACCCTCTACTATGGCCTATGTAACTAACGGAGTCAGGCTCTTCAGGTTCCATCTCCCAATGTCTGGCATTCTGACTGAGGTCACTCATATTGAGTCCTGGATGCCTCTCACAACCCAGGTATCTGGGACTTTCTAAAGGTTCCCAAACCCACATCCCACACCCCCAGAAACTACGTATTTCTATTCATTCTCCTGGTCCTCTGGGCTTCGCTATTGTCTCCCCCCATATGTGATCCTCCCACACTTTTCCCTTCCACTTCCTCTCCCACTGAGGTTCCTTCCTTCCTCTGCCTCTCATAATTATTTTGTTCCCCCTTCTATGTGGAATTGGAGCATCCTCACTTGAGACTTCTTTCTTTTATATCCTCTTTCAGTCTGCAGTGTATATCAAAAACTCAAGTGCAGCACATGCTGGCAAGGACATAGGGAAGGGGGAAGAATCCTCTTTTGCTGGTAGGATTGCAAACTGGTATAACCACTCTGTAAATCAATCTGGCTGTTCCTCAAAAAAATTGCAAATACTTCCAACTAAAGACCTAGTTATACTGCTCCTGATCAAATTCCCAAAATATACTCCACAATACCAAAAGGATATGTGCTTCAATATGTTCATAGCAGCCTTATTTGTAAAAGCCAGAAACTGGAAACAACCCAGATGTCCCTTGACTGAAAAATGTATACAGAAAAAAATGATTCATTTACAGAATGGAATACTATTCAGCTATTAAAATGTAGAACATCAAGAATTTTGCAGAAAAATGGATGGAAATAGAAAATATCATGCTGAGTTAGGTAACCCAGACCCAAAAGGACATGCATGGTTTGTATTCACTGATAAGTGGATCTTATCAATATTGTTATCAGATCAGCCATCTCAATACCTGGTAATCATATTCAAATTATTTTGTTTTGCTTTATAATGGTTCTCTTTATAATATCACTCTAACTGGCAATTTGCATATGACAAGGAAAAGTCATGAAGTACATCTGGTTATCAAACAAGCAAGAATAGTGAGAAATCCCCAGAAACAGACCACTTGCACATAGCCTGCGGTTAACTGTATATTCCTTGATTTTTTGTTGTTGTTCTTTTGTTTTGTTTTGTTTTGTTTTGTTTTGTTTTGTTTTGTTTTTGTCTCAATCCAGGCTGGCTTGGAGCTTTCTGTGTAGACCAAGGTGGCTTTCATGTCCCAGAATTCTGCTGGTCTCAGACTATAAATTTGCAATTCCAGTTATAAAACCTGTCTACTAGCTGTGTTAGTTTTAAAGTTAGAAAGTTCTTTCCACATGTGGTGCTTGCTACTATCTGTGGTTCTAGGCATCCTGGGAGTTTTGAAATCTATCCTATATTAATTAAATCACTGTCTTCTTAAGATTAGTTTCCACTTAACTATACTGAATTCTAATTAGAGTTTAAAATATCAGGACAGATAGAATGTAGGTAATTAATGCAACTAGCTACACACACACACACACACACACACACACACACACACATATGCATACATACACAGGCATTCACAGTAAGATGGAAAGAAGTGAACACATGAATGCCATCTCGGCACACTAAATAAAATTTAGAAGTTGGAAAAGGGTTACAAAATAACATAAACATATCAAGATGCAATTGGTAACCCTGGAAGGGGATCCAGAAAATATATAAAATATTATTTTTATTTAGTTTTCATGAATTTTTAAAGTTTAGTCATGCAAACTCATCCTTATTTCTGTAACTTACATTTAATTTTATGATCCATAGATAAGTTATAATAACACTCAATTTACTGATAGTTTTTAACACGCCAGAAGTTAAAGGTATTTGTTTTCAGAGAAATAATTAAACCCTACAATTTTAATGGACCAAAAGAGACTTATCAGAAGAAAATGATGTTACACATAATTACAAAAATTAAATTAAATAATACATATACCTAAACTTTGTAGCAGACACAAATTACCACAAAGAGGAACTATGAATTTCAATTTATGTTGCCATTCAAAATCTCCTAGGAGCGGTTTACAGGCTAAATAAGTAGTTAATGGGATTAGATATATGAGAATGTTCAGTAATGAGGCCAGAGATCAAAATTAATCCTGAGAATTGTGATCAGGAATGAACCTGTAAGGTTTTATTACCTTGGATAGGAAGAATGAAAATTCAAATAATTTGAAGTGAGTTTTCAAATATCAAATAATAAGATGAGAAAAGTACATTTAGTTTATTTCTAGCTACTGATATGTCCCTTACATAGTACCAGTTTGCATTCTTCAGATAACACTTGCTTTTATATTGCATTTATTTGTGTAGTCCTAAAATAATCAGAACATTAAATGAGCTCTATTCTCCAGAAATAACATGTACCAAAACCTTATACCATTAGAGAGCTGGTTTGTAGGTCAACGTACTTTATCCAGTATGACCTGTACAAATGATTATTTAAAATAGTCTCTGCTAATCCCATCTGCATCAAATGGCTTACAACCAATATTCTCTGTGTTCATCTTAAATATCTAACCGTCTTATGAGAAGCTGCAATGTTTTCTTTACTTTAGTATTATAGCTCTTTTATGCTTTCTTTTACTTCTTCATCTAAGTGTTCTTTGCTCTTACATGTTCTTAGCTTATATATGAATGTTCTAAAATTTACAAATCTTTAAAATGTTAAGTGTTATTATAGGAGAAATTTACACCATAACTGATATTAAACTTATGTCCTGAATCCCAGCCTCTTTAGTCTCAGTCTCTCTCTCTCTCTCTCTCTCTCTCTCTCTCTCTCTCTCTCTCCCTCCCTCTCTCTCTCTGTTTGTGTGTGTGTGTTTCTCTCTCTCTCTGTTTCTCTCTCTCTCTGTTTCTCTCTCTCTCTCTCTCTCTCTCTCTCTCTCTCTCTGTCCCTCCCTGCCTTTCTCTTTGAAACAGAAAGTAGAATTCATAATATAATTGGTTAGAAATTTAGAGACAATATAACATAGTTTTTAAATCTCATGAACAAAGCTGGAGTAAATGAATGAAGAGGCCATTAGAAAAATGCTCTATACAGTATGTATCTTTTCTCTTTCAAGTTCTCCCTTTCTGTGCTTCAGTGACATCTCTCTCTCATCCTCCATCTGTCTTGGTGCTTCTGCTTCCTTATGTATCCAGGATATTATAATTTGAGAAGTTAACCATTCCTACTCAAGAATGAGCAAACCTTTATAAGTCATATTGGAATACAGAAGTCTTTTTAATTAANCTATACAGTATGTATCTTTTCTCTTTCAAGTTCTCCCTTTCTGTGCTTCAGTGACATCTCTCTCTCATCCTCCATCTGTCTTGGTGCTTCTGCTTCCTTATGTATCCAGGATATTATAATTTGAGAAGTTAACCATTCCTACTCAAGAATGAGCAAACCTTTATAAGTCATATTGGAATACAGAAGTCTTTTTAATTAATAATTAAATGTCTATTGGATATGCGCTCACTGATAAATGGATATTAGCCCAGAAACTTAGAATACCCAAGATACAATCTGCAAAACACAAGAAAATCAAGAAGGAAGACCAGTGTGTGGATACTTTATTTCTCCTTTGAATAGGAAACAAAATACCCATGAAAGGAGTTACAGAGACAAAGTTTAGAGCTAAGATGAAAGGATGGAACATACAGAGACTAACCCACCGGGGATCCATCCCATAATCAGTCACTAAATTCAGACACTATTGCATAGGACAGCAAGTGTTTACTGAAGGGACCCTGATATAGCTGACTCCCACAGAAGTGGATGCTCACAGTCATCCATAAGAGGGAGCACGGGGGCCCACATTGGAGAAGCTAGAGATAGAACCCCAGGAGCTGAAGGGGTCTGCAACCCTAGAAGAGGAACAACAATATGAACTAACGAGGACCCCCAGAACTCGTGTCTCTAGCTCCATATGTAGCAGAAGATGGCCTAGTCGGCCATCCTGGGGAGGAGAGGCCCCTTGGTACTGCAATCGTTATAGGCCCCATTACAGGGGAACGCCAGGGCCAAGAAGTGGGAGTGGGTGGGCAGGAGAGCAGGGAGGGGAGAGGGGGAGAGGGGACTTTCGGGATAGCATTTGAAATGTAAATTAAGAAAACATCTAATTAAAAAATTGAAAAAAAAAAAGAATTAAATGTCTTCTATAAAAAATTCTACGTTAGTCATATGAGGGATCCCACTATCACACTATTGTTTTTTTCGTCTGAGACAAGACCAAATTTCATGACCAATAATTTCATGTCTGTATGACATAGTAAAACATGGAAACAGATATTAGAAAGTATCATCAGAAAAAGGCATAGACTGTCAGACTGGCTACACAAACTGGACCCGACATTTTGCTGTCTGCAGGAAACACACCTCAGGAAAAACGACAGATACCACCTCAGAGTGAAAGGCTGGAAAACAATATTCCAAGCAAACGGCCCAAAGAAAAAGGCTGGGGTAGCCATTCTAATATCGAATAAAATAGAGTTTCAACCCAAAATTATCAAAAGGGACAAAGAGGGGCACTTCATACTCATCAAAGGCAAAATCTTATGGTGCTGAAAGGGCCTGGATATAGCGGTCTCGGGGGAAAACATACCAATCCCTGGCAAACATGGAGGTGGAAGCTCACGGTCAGCTTTTAGATGGAACACAGGGTTCCCAAGGAAGAAGGAGCTAGAGAAAGTACCTAAGGAGCTAAAGGGGTCTTCAACCCTATAGGTGGAAGAATAACCATGAACTAACTAGTACCCCCTGGGCTCATGTCTCTAGCTGCATATATAGAAGAGGATGGCCTAGTTGGCCATCAGTGGGAAGAGAGGCCCCCTTGGTTATGCAGACTTTATATGCCCCAATACAGGGGAACGCCGGGGCCAGGGGGTGGGAGCGGGTGGGTAGGGTAGCAGGGCCGGGAGGGGGGAGGATATAGGGAACTTTCTGGATAACACTTGAAATGTAAATGAAGAAAATATCTAATAAAAGTTGAAAAAAAAAAGAACAATAATAACAATAAAAAAAAAGTTATCTTATTACAGCTAGTAAAACAAATATGTAAACATGTAATGCCAACTCCAGGTGACCTATTTGAAATTAGTTTTATAGCAAACTGTACTGGCTAGTTTTTGTGTCAACTTGACACAGCTGGAGTTATCACAGAGACAGGAGCTTCAGTTGGGGAAATGCATCCATGAGATCTAGCTGTGAGGCATTTTCTCAATTAGTGATCAAGGGCCCCTGGTGGGTGGGACCATCTCTGGGCTGGCAGTCTTGGGTTCTATAAGAGAGCAGGCTGAGCAAGCCAGTAAGGAATATCCCTCCATGGCTTCTGCATCAGCTCCTGCTTCCTGACCTGCTTGAGTTCCAGTCCTGACTTCCTTAGTGATGAACAGCTGTATGGAAGTGTAAGCCAAATAAACCCTTTTCTCCCCCCCCCCCAAAAAAAAAAAAAAAAAAAAAGAATCATCAGTACTCTTTTGTCTTCAAGTCCCAACATACTACTCATGCAAGAATACATTGTGCAATTTATTTTCTTATCGTGTAAATATCTTTAAATTGATCTCCAAGATTTTTTTTTAATCAGATGTTTTCTTTATTTACATTTCAAATGTTATCCCCTTTCCTAGTTTCCCCTCTGAAAATCCCCTATCCACTCACCCCTTCCACTTCTCACCACCACACCCAATCCTGCTTGCTGGCCCTGACATTGCCCTATTCTGGGGCAAAGAACCTTCACAGGAACAAGGGCCTCTCCTTCCATTAATGACCAACTAGGCCACCCTCTGCTACATATGCAGCTAGAGCCATGAGTCCCACCATGTGTTTTCTTTGACTGGTGGTTTAGTCCCAAGGAGCTCTGTGGCACTGGCTAGTTCATATTTTTGTTCCTCCTTTAAGATTGCAAACCCCTTCAGCTCCTTGGGTACTTTCTCTAGCTCCTTCACTGGGGGCCCTGTGCTCCATCCAATGGATGGCTATGAGCATCTACTTCTGTATTTGTCAGGCTCTGGTGAGCCTCTCAGAAGAAAGATACATCAGTCTCCTGTTAACAAGCTCTTGTTGGCATCTGCAATATTGTCTGGGTTTGCTGGTTGTTTATGCGATGGCTCCCCAGGTGGGGCAACTTCTGGATGGTTATTCCTTCAGGCTCTGCTCTGAAGTTTGTCTCTGTAACTCCTTCCACATGTATTTTTCCCCCTTCTAAGAAGGATTGCGGTATTCATACTTTGGTCTTCCTTCTTCTTGAGTTTCATGTGCTTTGCAAACTGTTTCTTGAGTATACTGAGCTTCTGAGCTAATATCCACTTATCAATGAGTGCATATTGTGTTTGTTTTTTCGTGATTGGGTCACCTCACTTAGGATGATATCCTCCAGATCCATCCATTTGCCTAAGTGTTTCATAAATGCATTGTTTTAAAAAGCTGAGTAGTACTCCATTGTGTAAATGTACGACAGTTTCTGTATCCATTACACTTTTGGGAGACATCTGGGTTCTTGCCAGCTTCTGGCTATTATTAATAAGGTTGCTATGAATATAGTGGAACATGTGTCCTTATTACAAGTTGGAACATCTTCTGGGTACATGCCCAAGAGAGGTATTACTGGATCCTCTGGTAGTAATATGTCCAATTTTCTGAGGAACCGCCAGACTGATTTCCAGAGTGGTTGTACCAGCTTACAATACTACTAGCAATGGAGGAGTGATTCTCTTTCTCCACATCCTCTCCAGCATATGCTGTCACCTGAGTTTTTTACCTTAGCTATTCTGACTGGTGTGAGGTGGAATCTCAGGGTTGTTTTGATTTTTATTTTCCTGATGATTAAGGATATTGTATATTCTTTCAGGTGCTTCTCATCCATTTGGTATTTCTCAGTTGAGAAATCTTTGTTTAGCTCTGTATCTCATTTTTAATAATGTTATTTATTTTTTTCTGGAGTATTACTTCTTGAGTTCTTTGTATACATTAGATATAGCCATCTATCGAGTTTAGGATTAGTCAATATCTTTTCCCAATCTGTTGGTTGCCTTTTTTTTTTCTTATTTACAGTTTTCCTTGCCTTACAGAAGCTCTGCAATTTTATGAGGTCCCATTTGTCGATTCTTGATGTTATATCACAAGCCATTTGTGTTCTGTTCAGGAATTTTTCCCCTGTGCCCATATCTTTGAGGCTCTTCCCCACTTTCTCCTCTATAAGTTTCAGTGTCTTTATAAGTTTCTCCTCTATAAGTTTCACTGTTTTTATGTGGGGGTCCTTGATCCACGTGAGATTGAAGAAATGACCATCCAGAGACTGCCCTTCCTGCGGTTCCATCCCATAAACAACCACCAAAACCTGTATTGTGGATGCCAACACCATGATAATATACAGATAATATAATTAGAAATTGTCTAGATAAGTATAAACTCACATAGAAACTCTAAAGAATAAACTAGGCTAACTAGACTGCACAATCAATACAAATTCATCTTCTAAAATTTACCCCATTGTGCCTGATTCCGTGAGACAGAACACTCAGACAAATTAGCAAACAATTTCTCTACTCACAAACATCATGAGTACTACATGGGTTTGATGGAGTTGCCTTCAACTTCCAAATTTTCAAGGGATCTTAAAAACCCTGAGATTTGGCTCTGAGTTTGATTATATAGCTAGAGTCAACGTAATACTTTGGCTAAAGCAGTGGATTGTGACCCTCTTATCAAATCCTTTTCTACAAAAATATTTACATTATAATTCCTAATAGTAGCAAATGAGAGTTATAAAGTAGCAATGGAAATAATTTTATGGTGGATGGTCACCACAATATAAGGAAGTTTATTAAGATGCCGCAGCATTAAAAAGATTGAGAACCACTAGGCTAAAGTATTATGAATATCATGTTCAAAGAGTGGCACAAAGGGAATCTATTCTATTCTGGCCAAGCTATTTCCAAGCCTGAGAAATCCTAAAAGGATATTTAGCAATTTTTCCTTTAGAACAACCTGATAACATGAAGACAAGCTAATTGCTTACTGCCATCCATTGAGGTGGGACCTACAGTTTGGTATAAAAGTAAGAAACCATTAAAAAAGAAAGAAAACTGTGTTTTGATGACTTCAGAAACAAAATACTTATATTGTAATATAGGATGTCCATCTAATAAGTGTTTCAGGGAGATATGATTGCCAAATACGTTTTTAAAAGCTTTCATGGTTGGGCAGTGGTGGCACATGCCTTTAATCTCAGCACTTGGGAGGCAGAGGCAGGTAGTTTTCTGAGTTTGAGGCCAATCTGGTTTACAGAATGAGTTTCAAGACAGCCAGGGTACACAGAGAAACTCTGTCTTGAAACTCCTCCCCCCCCCAAAAAAAAATCCTTTCATGAATTGGAACTATTAATTGATCACTGTGTTTGGAAACATGGAATTCATGGCTCATTCTGATATAAGTATTTGGGAACTTGGTAGAATTATATCACAATTTATAGGAAACAAATTTTATATAGCTTCTAAAATCATAAATAAAATATAAAACATTTTATAATTAATCAATGTAATTTTCAATAAAACATTATGTAATAGATATTGTAACAGTTCAATTGATAGGTAAACAGATAGATATATGGATAGATAAATAAACAGATGGATAAATTGATACACAAATAGATGATTCTGCTCAAGTTTGTTAGAATCAATGTGAATATTCAAGCTTGTGAATAATTTGGATAACCTAAAACTTCACAGCATCAGACTTACAACAATGTTTTTGCAGCATAAATTAATGTTGGAGTCTAAAAGATGTTGATTCTAAAACATAGAGGAAGGCTGCTTATTGAGAGGTTAAGTTTTGTAATATCTGCTTATTACCACTCTTTAAAGCTTTCATCCAAACATTCACCTATATGTAAATAAGCCTCAATCTCATCACTGTATTACTGAAGAATCTCTCTGTAGGCAATTTATCATCTCTCTTACCATGAAAATGCATACATTTAGAGGACCTAGCAGTCAGCTATTGAACTCACCCCAATTCCATGCCTTGAAATACAAATTAAAGCACCCTGCACCCTTCTTCCCAAATAGCTTAAAGCCAATTAGAGCAGGCTTAGGGCAGCCAATGTGAAATATTAACAGATATACAATGGACTATGACATGGAAGCATGCAGTGTTTTTTTTTTTTTTTTTTTACATACACCTATTTTCCTACAAAAAAAGATTATTTCTCAGATGCATGTAGTATTTACTGTACTCCTATTAATAAAAGGAATAAAACTATACCATGCAAAAACAGAAGGTATTTTCATACATGTAGATTCGAAGAGAAGCACACATGTTTCTGGGATTTTCCTGTATAATAAAGGGTATTCTACCGACTTATTTTTCTTACCAGTGTACTTTATATTTTGTAACTATTTAAATTTAAATCATACAAGGCAAACACAATCTTGTAACAAATTATAAAACAAAAGATAGGTTTTTCTAATAGATAAATGAGTCTTCAGTAAGGGATGTGCTATACTCATAACATTAAGGGCTCAACATTCATTCCAAAGTTTTGGTTGCATGTTGTCAGTTGTGGATTTTACAATAATTACCATCTACTGCAAGAAAATGCTTCTTTAATAAGTGTTGAACAATCAATAGATCCATTGGAAAAAAATTCACAGAGTATCTGAACAGAAATTTGACAAGTAAAATGTATAAATAATAAAAATTTAAATAAAATTTCAAGTTTTTATTGATCAAGAAAATGTATATAAAGCTTATATTGCATTATTATTTAGTTTATGTTCTGTTGGCTAAGTAGAAAATGTCAGATAATCCCTGAAGCAGAAAATATGAAAAAATGTTTTAATTAACTTTCTAGTAGTATCCAATTTGTCAGACCTTCACTGAAAAGTGAAAATTAGTAAGGAGATAAAGGTGTATATATTTCTTAACATTGCAGCTTTTTAGGCAAATGACACAAGAGATGCCTCAAAGATCAAAAATATTGTGAAATAAAAGACTTTTTGCTGTTGATATGCTATCAATAGTGGAAATTTTCAAACTAGCTGGATTCAACTAGTTGTTCATCAACCTTAGAACAATCTTCATACATCTGCACCATTATATTTTCATGGTGACCCATGTTATTCCATCATTTTTAACTGATACATGCTAAGGAACATTTGTTTGTACATGTAATTTGATTTCTGTTTATATATTTAACAAAATTTGAATTAAATCCATGCTACCCTCTGTCAAACTCTGCCCACGCACCCTCTTAAGATGGTATCTTGTTTGTCATTGGGTACTAATGTTTTACACATATGTGAGTATTTGTGTGTGTGTGTGTGTGTGTGTGTGTGTGTGTGTGTGTGTGTGTGTCTGTGTGTGTGTGTAGACTATGCTGAGTCTGGTTTGTTGTTTTGTGTAAGTGGTTTTTGAGTTGATTACTTTACATTGGACATCCAGTAATAGAACTAATCCCTGGGAGAAGCTAATTCTGCTTTACTCACTAGTCAATAGCTATCTGTAGTTTTTGTCTTCGAAGATCCCATGTAAAATTTTCTCCCTTTCAGTTAATCTGGTCCATTAATGTTGCCATTGTGCCTGCCTTAGTCAGGGTTTCTATTCCTGCACAAACATCATGACCAAGAAGCAGTTGGGGAGGAAAGGGTTTATTTGGCTTATACTTCCATATAGCTGTTCATCACCAAGAAGTCAGGACTGGAACTCAAGCAGGTCAGTAAGCAGGAGCTGATGCAGAGGCCATGGAGGGATGTTCTTTACTGGCTTGCTTCCCCTGGCTTGCTCAGCCTGCTCTCTCTCTCTCTCTCTCTTTTTTTTTTTTTTTTTTAATTTCTTTTCAACTTTTATTAGATATTTTCTTCATTTACATTTCAAGTGTTATCCAGGAAGTTCCCTATACCCTCCCCCCTCCCGGCCCTGCTCCCCTACCCATCCGCTCCCACTTCTTGGCCCTGGCGTTCCCCTGTATTGGGGTCTATAAAGTCTGCATGACCAAGGGGCCTCTCTTCCCACTGATGGCCAACTAGGCCATCCTCTTCTAAAATATACCAGCCTGCTCTCTTATATAACCCAAGACTGCCAGCCCAGAGATGGTCCCACCCACAAGGGGCCCTTGATCACTAATTGAGAAAATGCCTCACAGCTAGATCTCATGGAAGCATTTCCCCAACTGAAGCGCCTTTCTCTGTGATAACCCAGCTGTGTCAAGTTGACACAAAAACTAGCCTGTACAGTGCCAAATTCAGAAATTTCTAGTAAAGATTATTTCACAACAAAATTCTTGGGGTTTTGTTTTCTGTTTTTGTGGTTTTTGTTTTTTTAATTTGGTTGGGGTATTTGGTTTGTTTGTTTGTTTGTTTGTTGTTTTGTTTTGTTTTTAGCTCTGACAATCTGTTCTCCCCTCTTTCATATTGTTCATTGAGCAAATACCAGAGGAACTACAACATAGTTCAATACCTGTGGTTGTTGGGATTCCCATGATCTATTGATCTTTGCATTATGTTCAGCTGTATATTTTATAATATTCTCCTTTTTCTGTAAAGAGAGGCTTCTTTGTTACAATAACCTGCGTGTGTATGTATGTGTGTGTATGTGCCTGTGAGTGTGTGTTTTAGTTATGATATGCCAAATTCTATTGATTTTTTTTTAATAGGTGATAATTGTTAAGTGTGTAGAATGTGCCTGGTTAACTTAAAAATATCCTTAATTTATTTTCTAATGTTCTTTGTACTTCATTAATGGCCATAATGAATAAACAGTTATGATGATCTACAACATGTCTGTCTTTTCATATCATTATCCTTCTTTGTTTATAGCAAATCAGAGTATAAACAAGAATAGTGATTGGGAAGGCTCCTGCAATTAATGATATATAAGTCACTAAGATTTCATTAGAAATGGATATCTATGTTTTTACAAAGTAATTTCATGCATTTTGTTCAAATTTCATTTGTACTATGAGTATTTTCATTCCTTAAGTTTGTCACACTTTATATCATTTATAAAATAACCTACTCAGCTTTTTGAAAACATAGTGTGAAATTTGCAGGCAAATTGATAGAACTATAATATATATATATATATATATATATATATATATATATATCCATAGTGAGATGACCCAGACCCAGAAAAGCAAACGTGGTATGTACTCACTTATAAGAGCATATTTGTCATTAAGTAAAGAATAATCATACTACAGTCTACAGACCCAGAGAGGCTAAGTAACAATGAGGGCTCAAGCAGGGAAGCTTGGAATAAACTGGCGAAATAATTTATTTCACAAGGATTTAAGCATAGTGTGAAGGAGGCAGAGGGAGAGAATACTGAGAGAGACAACTGAAGATGGAGGGCATTTCAGGGGTGATGTGGAAACCTAGAGAAATATAAACTTCCTGGAATCTATGTGACCCTTGCAAAATTTCTTATTAATAGGCCTATAGAGCCTGACTCCAACATCATCTGTAACCAGGCAAGGCTTGCAGTCTTGGATCTGGGACATTCATCCAACCACAAAACCTTCTACATATAATTTGTCCTACCTACAAGATGCGCTGGAATAACTATGGCATAGTACATTGAAGGGGGAGGGTGGCCAAACAATGAATGTTCCAACTTGAGGCCCATGGTACCAAGAGAGGACCCATGCATGGCACTGCTGGAAGACCAGAAACCAGAGACAGGAAAGCCCAGGGACCCAGGTTAGTACCAACCATGACTGGCTAAGAAAAAATAAAGAATAGAAAAAAAAAAGAAAAAAGAAAAAGAAATGATTCCTAATGATATTCTAATATACTCAAGAACTGGAGCATAGTCCAATATCATCTGAAAGTCTTCATGCAGTACCTGATGAGAGCCAACACAAATATCCACAACCAAACATAAGACAGAGCTAGGGGAACCTGTGGCAGAGGGGAGAGAGAATTGTAGGAGTTAGAGGGGTCGAGGACATCACAAATAATGACTCCACAGAAATCAACCAAGAAGGGCTCATAGGGGTTCACAAAGACTGGAGTGACAATCTGGGGGTTATAGTATTTGAGCTAGTTTCCTCCATATGTGTTATGGTTTTACAGCTTACTGGACTGAGTAACAGACTCTATTGACTCTATTGAGTAACTGAGTAACTGAGTCCTGACTCTATTGCCTGCTCTTGATTCTCTTTTCCTCTTTTTGAGTTGCCTCCTCCAAACTTAATATTAGGGTATGTGCCTATTTTTATAGCATCTAGTTATGCCATGTTCAGTTGATATCCTTGAAAAGACCTCCACTTTTCTGAATGGAAAATGAGGAGGAGTAGGATATGGGCAGAGTTACTGGGAGCCATGCAGGGAAGAGAAATGGGTCAGGATGTAATACATGAAAACAGAACAAAGAAAGGCAAAAATAAAATCACCTGTCAAAGTACATACATATATAACCTTAAATACAATAGAAATATGTGTGAACAAGCAACGAGGAGGAGCAAAATACATCTCTCTGTTTGCATTGTAAAGAATAAGCTTTCTATGCTAACACTGGTAATAAATTTAATTAGTTAAAATCTATTACATAAATATATACACCTTTATACTTACCAATTAACAGAGTCACAAGTACAAAAATCTTTTTTTTTCTCTCTTTATTAGATATTTTCTTCATTTACATTTCACATGTTATCCAGAAATTTTCCCTTACCCTCCCGCATCCCCACCCTGCTCCCTACACACCCCCTCCCACGTAATGGCCCTGACGTTCCCCGGTACTGGGGCATATACAGTCTGTATGACCAAGGGGCCTCTCCTCCCAATGATGGCCAACTAGGCCATCTTCTTCCATATATGCAGCAAGAGACATGAGCGCAGGGGGAACTAGTTAGTTCATGTTATTCTTCCACCTAGAGGGTTGTAGACCCCTTCCGCTCCTTGGGTACTTTCTCTAGCTCCTTCCTTGGGAGTCCTGTGTTCCAACTAATAG
>LR751763.1:0-120859 GCA_902729485.2 Mus minutoides | reverse complement strand
TTTAACTCTGTGCCCCACTTTTTAATGGGGATATTTGATTTTCTGGTGTCCACCTTCTTGAGTTCTTTATATATATTGGATATCAGTCCCCTATCCGATTTAGGATTGGTAAAGATCCTTTCCCAATCTGTTGGTGGTCCTTTTGTCTTGTTGACAGTATCTTTTGCCTTACAGAAGCTTTGCAACTTTATGAGGTCCCCAAAATCTTTTAATAGATTTTTTTCGTTTTTATTTTTTTTAATTGGATATTTACTTTATTTACATTGTAAATGTTATCTCCATTCCTGGTTTCCCCCTAAAGCCTCCTATCTCATGCCCCCTCCCCCTGATTCTATGAGGGTGTTCACACACACACACACACACACACACACACACACACACACACACACACAAAGACAAACACACAAACACTCCTACCTCCATGCCCTCGAAATCCTCTACAATCGGGCATCAAACCTTCACAGGACCAAGGGCCTCTCCTTTCATTGATGCCCTACAAGGCCATTCTCTGCTACATATGCAGCTGGAGGCATGGTTCCCTCCATGTGTACTCCATGGTTGGTGGTTTAGTCCCTGGGAGCTCTGGGCTGGGGGTGGTCTAGTAGGTTGATATTGTTCTTTCTATGGGGTTGCATAACCTTTCCTTTAGTCTCTGTTCCACACTTTGTCTCTGTATTTGTTCCTGAGAGTATCATGTTCCTCTTTTTAAGAAGAACCAAAGTACACATTATTTTGGTCTTCCTTCATCTTGTGCTTCATGTGGACTGTGAATTGTGTCTTGGGTATTCCGAGTTTTGGGCTAATGTCCACTTATAAGTGAGTGCACACTATGTGTGTTCTTTTGTAACTGGGTTACCTCTTTCAGGATATTTTCTAGTTTCATCCATTTGCCTAAGAATTTCATGGATTATTTGTGTTTAATAGCTGATTAATATTCCATTGTATAGATATACAACATTTTCTGTATCCATTCCTCTGTTGAAGGACATCTGGGATCTTTCCAGCTTTTGGATATCATAAATAATGCTGCTATGAACATATTGGAACATGTGTCTTTGTTCTATGTTGGAGTATCTTAAGCCCAGGAATGGTATAGCTTGGTCCTCGGGTAATACTATGTCCAGTTTTCTGAGGAACCACCAGACGGATTTCCAGACTAGTTGTACCAGCGTTCAATCCCACCAACAGTGAAGGAGTTTTCCTTTCTCCACATGCTCACCAACATCTGCTGTCATCTGAGTTTTTGATCTTAGCCATTCAGACTGATGTGAGGTGGAATCTCAGAGTTGTTTTGATTTGCATTTACCTGATGACTAAGGATGTTGAACCTTTCTTTAGGTGCTTCTCAGCCATTTGATTAAAATTTCTTGGTTTAGCTCTGTACCCCATTTTTAATAGGGTTATTTGATTCTAGAGAATCTAACTTCTTGAGATGTAGGATTGGTAAAGATCTTTTCTCAATCTGTTTGTTGCTGTTTTGTCCTATTGACAGACTCTTTTGCAATTTTATGAGGTCCCAGTTGTTGATTCTTGATCTTAGAGCATAAACTATTGGTGTTCTCTTTAAGAAAATTTCCGCTATGCCCATGTGTTGAAGGCTCTTCCCCCTTTCTCCTCTATTTGTTTAAGTTTATCTGGTTTTTTGTGGATGTCCTGGATCTACTTGGACTAGAGCTTTCTACAAGGAGATAGCAATGGAACAATTTGCATTCTTTTACATATTGACTTCCAGTTGAATCAGAATACAGTTGGAATTTTTATAGGGATTGCATTGAATCTGTAGACTATTTTTGGCAAGATGCCCATTTTTACTATATTAATCCTGTCAATCCATGAGCATGGGTGATCTTTCCATCTTCTGAGATTGTCTTCAATTTCTTTCTTCAGAGACTTGAAGATCTTGTCATATAGACCTTTCACTTGCTTGGTTAGAATCCCAACAAGGTATTTTATATTATTTGTGACTATAGTGAAGGGTGTCATTTCCCTAATTTTTTTTCTCAGCCTGTTTATTCTTTAAGTAGAAGAGGGCCACTGATTTGTTTGAGTTAATTTTATATCCAGCCACTTTGTTGAAGTTATTTATGAGGTTTGTTGAAGTTATTTATGAGTCTTGTGGACTTTTGAGTTCCCTTAAGGATACTATAATTTCATCTGCAAATAGTGATATTTTGACTTCTTCCTTTCCAATTTGTATCCCACTAAAATCAGGTACTTGATAGGCTGCCCGTTCTCTCCCTATCTATTCAATATAGTACTTGAAGTTCTAATTAGAGCAATTAGACAACAAAAGGAAGTCAAAATATTTATATTTTATAATAAATTGAAACAGTCTACTGGACTTCACATTTCAAAGTTACAGAAGCTTGAATTGGTCTGAAATCAACACACCATAAAATATTTTATGGACCAAATTTTAGACTTTCAATGTGCTACCTGATCTACTTTTAGGTTAATAGGTATTTGGTGTACTTCATAATAATTGTAATTTACTATTAATTCAGATGACCAAATGTACTTTTTTGACCTCATATCAATTTCATGATCTCACCAATAATTCCAAGCACTTCTTGGGATGACTCTTGATTTTCTTAAGAGATGGTTATATTATAACTTGGAAATATACATAAGTGCTACATAGAAATCCAAATTTGGTTATTTTACCCTGACTAAAATGTTTGGTAAATAATATTTAGCTATGTAAGAAATAAGCAATGCCCCCCCAACCCTCATTCTTTATGTTTAAAAATGTCTGAAATGTTATTAGGGGTAGTACAATATTAGACATAAATGTTACTCCATTCTTCAAATTATATTTTTGCTAAAAATTTGAGAAATGCATTAAATTTAAGGAGTTTATTGTTAAATATTGATTCGGTTAGGTATATTTTATGTGAAGGTCATATCCTGCACAATATTCTGTAGATGTATCCCAATTTGTTTTGATGGATTGCACTTGACAATTAATTAAGACCTTATGAATAAACATTAAAAGGGTGATTTCATTAAAGAAACCCTGGTAAGTCTTGGAAAGCTCTATGTCTTTAGAATAATAACAGTGAATAATACTTTCTGAACACTTAACTCACAAATGTTTCAAGAAAGTTCAGCACCAATAAACCCCTTTTCAATCTTCTGTAGAGATTATATTGTAATAGCAAGTTTATATTTTTGATAGCTATATTTCTAGACAAATAAAGATTATAAAGGTCCTACAATATTAAAACCCAGCTAAACACTTTAAATATGCCAAGGTAAAAGATAAACACACACATTCCACAAGGGAGGAAGAAGCAAACAAGGAAATTCCTCAAAAGTAGTTCCAAAACATAGCAAGCAACACAGAGTGCCTAACACTTTTGGGCATATACCCAAAAGATGGCCCACCATACCACAGGAGCACGTGTTCCACTACGGTCATTAGGCCTTATCTGTGGTATCCAGAAGGTGGAAAAAACCCAGATGTTCCCTAAAGGAAGACTTGATACAGAAAACATGGTTCATTTACACAATTTACAGCTATTAAGAACAAGGACTTCATGAGTTTTGCAGGCAAGTGGAAGGAACTAAAAAAATATCCTGAATGAGGTAAATCAGACACAAAGAACATGCATGGTATGTACCCACTAATAAGTGGATATTAAACAAAAATATACAGAATACCCAGGATAGAGTCCACAGAACTCAAGGTTAACAAGGAGAAGGGCCCAAGTAAGGATGCCTCAATTCAACTAGGGAGGGATAATAAAGAAATCACAGAAGGCAGAGTGAGGGAGGGACCTGGAAGGGAGAGAGGAGGAAGAAGGGAAAGGGGCGATGTGATCAGGTATGGGAAGGGGCAGGAGAGAAGCCCTGAAGGCCAGAAGAATAAAAGGAAGTATGCAACCTTGGAGGGAGGGAGACATTGTACCCTCTAGAACATACCAGAGACCTGGGAAGTGAGAGACTCTCAGGACTCAAAAGGAGGAACCTTAGATAAAATTCTCTACAGAGGAGAGAAGAAACTTGTAGAGACCACCACCAATGGAGGAATAGGACATCAAGCGGAAGGATAGGGTTGCCATCCCACAGCCAAAAACTCTGAGCCAGAATTGTTCCTGTCTAAAATAACAGCAGGGATAAAAATGGAGAAGAAACTGAGGGAAAGTTAGTCCAGTGACAGGCCAAACTTGGGGGTCTATCTCAAGGGGAGGATCCAGGGTCTGACACTATTACTGATGCTATGGTGTGCTTATAGACCAGTCCCTAGCATAGCTGTTCTAGGAGTAGCCTAACAAGCAGCTGACTGAGACAGGTACAGATACTTAAAGACCCAACCAATGGACAGAAGCCAGGGACCCCTGTGTGTGAAGTAGGGAAAAGCTGGAAGAAGTGGAAGAGGAGGGTGACCCCATAGTAAGACAAGTATTCTCAATTAACATGCACCTCTGTTGAGAACTAAAAAGGGGGCCCTGAGGAAGAGGCGGAAGGGAAAGACCCACACCCCACCAGAGTTTTACCTATTCTCTGGTCAGTCAGGCATGGGAGAGCTGCCATACACTTTCCACTCATTCCTGGGTGGGCATCTAAGCCTCTGACCCATTCTTCAGGGGATGGCAAAGGGGCAGCCCTACCTGGGAGCCCCGGAGCTACTTTGCTAAAGCCACCAGGGTTATGGGAGAGAGGGAAGAGAGGTTCCCAACACTGGCGAGAGTGAGTGCAGCAGATCTTGACTGGAGCAGAGACTGGCTATGGTTTTAGAGCTTTATTATAGAGAGACAGGGGGAAAGAGAGAAACTAGAAGACACACACACACACACACACGCACAGAGAGAGAGAGAGAGAGAGAGAGAGAGAGAGAGAGAAAAGGCTAGAGAGAAAGAGAAGGCTAGAGAGAAAGAGAGTTAGAGGGAGAGAGGGAGAGGAGATGAGAGAGAGGAGAAGACAAAGAGAGAGGAGAGAGGAGAGAAGACAGAGAGGAGAGTGAGGGGTAAGAAGTAAGAGAGAGAACTAAGAAAACAAGGAGGGACTGAACAGCCCTTTATGTTCTTTACTGTTGCTAGGTAACTGGGGAGGAGTTTAGCCTGAAGGTCAGAAACTTGGGACTTCTAGCCATGGTTCTTTTGTTTGGGATGTGGGGAGCAGTAACTTAGGCAGGACCCAGAGTTCAGGGAGCATGAGGGAACACCTACTGTGTCCTGTAGGTAAATTATCACCATTTTTGGGTTCAGACCTTAGCTTGACTGGAGGCCAGCCTGTCTGTGCATAGCCCAATTCCCCACACACCTCTGAGATCTCTCAGACAATAAGCCACCAACCAGGCAACATACATGAGCTGGTCTGAGGCCCCAGACACATAAGCAACAGAGAACCACCTGGTCTGGCTTCAGTGAGAGAAATTGCACCTAACCCTCAAGAGACTTGAGGCCCAAGAGAATAGGGAGGTCTTAAGGGGTGGAGGGCATATTCTTGGAGACATGAGAAAGAGGAAAGGGAGGAATGTAGAAGGGCAGGACAGGAAAGGGGGGGGCAAAAACTAGATTGTAAAATGTAAAAGTAATTAAAACAAAACAAAACAGAACAAAGTAAAAATAATAAAGGTTAAATAAATAAACAACCCTTTCATTCTTATTTTGTTTTTGACTAAGATTTGTCATTACAGTGAGACAAGCAACTAATATACCAAAGGTAACAAGGACAGAGCTGGCACTTCCAGCCCTTTCTGCCAGAGAGGTAAAGAGAAGGCTGTATTTTCAGCTCTCTGAAGTGTCCTAAGTAACTAGATTTAATAAGCTTCCGTACTGGTTAGGGAAACGCATGTACAGGTGACCTGGATTTGAGATTGCCATCCTTAGTGGGAGCAGTCTTAGGGATCTGAGCTTTTAACTCGTGCTGTTTGATGTTCGCTCCAGGTTTAGAATGTTAAGACTCTTATATCATATGAGACCTAGTTTGTATCCAAAAATAAGCTGGTGTAATTTTGGGAAACATCCCAGATGTGCTTATAGCAACTCGATTTATATCTTTCTTGCTTCCTCATTTTAAAATGCATAACAAATTTTAAAACATAGCTGAAGCTTTTGAAGCTAACTTCTTTATTTACCTTTAAATTTTTCTTTCATTAATTTATTCTTTGACAGTTTCATGTGTTTCTGCAATGAATTTTATAGAAACTTACTTCTTATTTCTTGAATCGCTAGCTTAACTTGTTTCTTATATTTTCATTACATAAAAACAATTGTTATGTGATTTTTACTGCTGTATACAAACATTTAAATGTTCTCTAATTGCTCCTAAACTAGGTTATCATCCCCTCACTAAAGTGTTTATAGGAAGTTTCTCTAATGAGCTCCTATAGTCTTTTAAATCCAGGCTCTCTCTAGCTCAGATCCATCACACCTCCTACTGTTCACTTTTCCACTAGCTGCTACAACACCTGCTGCAAAGTAATCCCTACATCACATATAACTGATTATTGAACAGTCTCTCATCAAGTGATTCTCTCCTACCACTTGAAAACATTCTTTTTAGTCGTTCTGGTGTCTATGGTACTGCATCTTCCCTTGTAGATCATGTTGTTCTTTAGTGTCCCATATGAGAGGCCATTTTCAATATATTTTTGACATTTTGAGTGCCCAAACCTATGCCAGCATTTTCTTCATTTCTTCCTGCATTCTTCCTTTTGAATGTTCCTTCCCAACTTAGTGTCACCTGCCAAAATGGCATCCTATGTATAAACATGTTTTTGCTGCTGGGCTTCACACTTACAGTCTAGTTATCACCAACATTTCTATTTTAATGCCTTCTAAAGATTTCTGTATTAATTTGCTCAGTTAAATCATGATCATTGACTTGCAGTCAGCTATTTGCCTTGCTTAGCACATTCTGTCAGTTTTTCTTAGCTCCTCAAAGTTGCATCTTTAAGCATGATGTTTCTCTTATGGGGTAGTGTATATTTATATCATTATTTGCCTTGGACCTAACCTTCATCCATTCTTTTAACTCTGCCTTACCTTAAAACCTTTCTTTGCAGACTTTCACATGATAATCTTATATACTATTTCTAGATAACAGTTGAATTCTCACTTTAGTTCCCAGATAGTTATTACTGTTGAAGTTGTTTTGTGCTTGATAGCAAAGTGCTGTTCATGAGGTCAATTACACGATGGAACAACCCAAAGAGGTGTACTTGGTACTTTTGTTCAGGGATTCTCTATCCAGAATATATCAGGGTCTAGAGAGTGTATGGGTCTGAATTCTAATACTGTGGGACTAGCTAAGGTTGATTCATAATCAATCTATAAATTTTTAACATGCTAAACCTATTTAACTACTAAGAATTTCTTTCTTTATCTGTCAAAACAAAACCTCTAATACATAAAACTTCACAGCATACTGTAGAACATATAACATAATGTCAATGGCAACGTCTTATGACTCTGATTAATGTACAAACTTTCATTTCTTTCCTCTTCCCCTTAGGCAGAATCAGAAACACCTAGTTGAAATGTGGATATAGAAAACCTAGATTTATTATCTTACATTTAGAGTGCTCCTGGTATACAAGGTTCTATTTCAAATCCTAATACACTCATTCTTCATAACATAGCTCTGGTGTTGTTGCTATGGCTGTTGCTGCTTTGCAGATTAAATGAAACTGTGAAACAATGCAGTGAGATTATTGTTGACATTTATTAATCATAAAGTGATCTGGGGTGGGTTTTGATTAAAATGGTTCAGCCTTAGAGATGGTTCTCTTAGTACCAGGATACAACGATATACATGTTTGTGCATCAGTAGGCCTATTGTGCCTTTCCTCTGTGTGTGTGTGTGTGTGTGTGTGTGTGTATGCTTGTGAAAAGTTTCAAAGAAATGAATTACAGTGACCTAGAGAATATTTAATTAATATTCATACTGATTATCAACCCACTTTTATTTATAAATAAGCATGTTTTCAAAACAGGTTAATTTTTTTCCTCTCCTTATTTTCTAATAAAATAGAGCTCATATCTCTAGATGCATATATAGCAGAAGATGGCCTAGATGGCCATCATTGGGAAGAGAGGCCCCTTGGTCTTGCAAACATTTTATGCCCCAGTATAAGGGAACGCCAGGGCCAAGAAGTGGGAGTGTTGGGGGAGGGTATAGGGATCTTTCAGGATAGCATTTGAAATTTAAATAAAGAAAATACCTAATTTAAAAAAATGAGCAGATAAAAAATGTTTCATTATATTGTAGTGACTCTTACTTTTGAGGGAAAGGAAATAAGTGATAGAAATATTAGAACTTCAAAAGCACTGGGAGTCAGTAGTAATGAGATCTTCATATTGCAACTATAACTTCTTCACATGTACATGAACGGTCTTCAAGTTAATACATGCTATGAAATTAAGTGACATTACAGTGTAGAGTATATAAGATCTAATTTTGTACAGTGTCTTACTTACAGTTTTACTGCTTTGAAAAGACACCATGACTGAGCCAACCCTTATAAGGACATTTAATTGTAGCCGACTTACAGGTTCATATGTTTAGTTGAAGATCATCAACACAGGAGCATGTCTGTATCCAGGATAATGTGGGGTTGGAAGAGCTGAGAGTTCTACATCTTCATCTGATGGCTGCAAGGTAATCTGGCTTCCAGGCAGCTAGGAAAAGAGTCTTTTAAAGTCCATGCCTACAATGACACACTTCCTCCAACAAGGCCATAGCTAATAGCGCCACTCCCTGGGCCAACCATATTGAAACTTTCACAGAATAGGGTTTTTATTCAAAATTAATATTATGCTGTTTTAAAAATGTGGTTTGGGTATAACCTAACTAATTTAAAGAATAACACATTGTTTTTATTGATGAAAAGATACTTAAATTGCTGAAAAGTATTACAGACATAACTAAATGTACAAAGGTTTCCCTTGGGTCATAACGGAATGATTCCTATAAGACAGATCAAGTTTTCTTGCCTTTAACCAGTGTCATGCAGCTAACAGTGCTTTTCACAAACACTGAATTAGGACATTTTGATTGAAAAGAAAATCACTTATTCTTTTAAAAGCACACTGTTACTCTTTTTACTTTTATTCATGCTACTTCTGGATTTTTCTGAATTTTTAAAGCCATTGCTTTCAAACCTTCATTCACATGAAGGAAACATTTTATTCTTCTAAATTGTATGTGTGTGTGTGTGTGTTTTGCATATATATATATATATATATATATATATATATATATATATATGATGTATATCTTTAAAACATATCCTTGTATATATATTTGTGTGTGTGCGTGTGTGTGTGTTTGTGTGTATGAGATGATGAAATCAGTTCCTTTGAGGAAAATGACACAATTCAAGCATAAGAAGATAGTAAATCTCTGTAATCATGTCACTCTCTCCTAGAGAAGTAAGTGATTTGCTTCCCTGGCAGTTCTATTTGTTAACTTGAACTGGAAAAGCAAATGTTTAGGTACCTAGTAAAATGTTTCTGCAAATAATTTGGGAAGATAGTTTTTATCTCACAACATGGAGTAAAGATCTGTGGTTAAGCATCATTCAATTCACTGTAGGGCAGATAGACAAAAAAATAAATAAAAATAAAAAAGGAAGCATGGGCAAATTTGTTTGTTTCAGGTGCCTAGAAAATCCATGATATTCTTCAACTTGAAATCTTCAAGTTCATAGATTCTTCAGACATGACTTGGGCTATATGATGGGCTCTCAGGATACCTTAGTGAAACTGCCTAATTACCTTTACTGAGTTTCTAGCAAAAAACTCTGGCAGACACAACTGAAGGAGCCAGCTACTGAAATCTAGCATAGCTTAAAAACACATGGAAAGAATGCACACTTCTAATTCTGTGTCATTTGCCTCTCTTGTATCATCTTTTTTGTTGTTGTTGTTATTCCCACAGTTATTCTCTGATAGGTTTCTTCTTTTAGCTCCCACTGCAGTGGAAAGATGTTGGAGAAATAGTAACAGTAGCGCTGTTATAAAGTTCTGCATTGTATGCCCCAGAAAACAGATACAGATAAGTATCTATCCTACAGAGGAGTATCTTCAACATGTGTTCCCTGGTAAAATCATAAGAGTAACAGATGCTGTTAATAAAGGAAGGACTAGATGTCCCTCAACAGAGGAATGGATACGGAAAATGCAGTACAGTTACACAATGGAGTAGTACACAGCTATTAAAATCAATGACTTCATGAAATTCACAGGCAAATGGATGGATCTAGAAAATATCATTCTGAGTGAGGTATCCTCAGTCACAAAAGACCACATGTGATATGTACTCATTGATAAGTGGATATTAGGCAAAGAGCAGGAAATACCCACAATACAACTCATGAATTACATGCAGCTCAAAAGGATAAAGACCAAAGAGTGGGTGCTCCAGTCATTCTTAGAAAGGGGAAGAAAATAATCAAGGGAAGTAGAGGGTAAGAGGGACTTTGGAGAAAGAGAAAAGGGGGAGGGGGAAAAAGGAAAAGAATCAGGCATGTCAGGAGTTGGAGGAGATATACAGAGGGTTGGGAAATTGAAGGGAGGTATACAGCAATGGGGATGGGGAACTGGGGGTAGCAACCAGAATGTCCCAGATGTCAGAAAACCAAGAGTCTCCCAGGACCCCATAGAGATGATATTAGCTGAACTAATCCACAAAGGAGAGGAAGAACCTGTCGAGACCATATCCAGAGGTAAGGAATGGCCCTCCAGTTGAGGGATGGAGCCACCCACCCATCAACAAAATTTTAGCCCAGAACTTCTCCTGTCTAAAGTAAATACAGGGACAAAGAGTGGAGCAGATACTGAAGAAAAGGCCATCCAGAGACTGTCCCATGGTGGGATCCATTTCAAATGCAGACAACAAACCCAGACACTATTGTGGATGCCAAGAAGTGCTTGCTGACAAGAAGCCTATACAGCTGTCTCCTGAGAGGCTCTGCCAGATCTTAACCAATGCAGATACAGATGCTCTCAGACAACCATCTGACTGAGCACAGGGACCCCAATGGAGGAGATACAAGAAGGACCAAAGGAGTTGAAGGGGCCTTATCTGGCAACAGTGGAAGGGGAGGCCCTTGATCCTGTGAAGGCTTGATGCTCCAGTGTACAGGAATGCTGAAGTAGTGAAGCAGAAGTAGTACAGGAATGCTGAAGTAGTGAAGCTGGGCAGGGGAGCACGCTTGTAGAAGCAGGGAAAGAGGGGGTGGGATAGGGGGTTTGCAGAGGGGGAAACCTGGAAAGGGGATAATATCTGAAATGTAAATAAATTGAACTGAGCACAGGGTCTCCAGTGGAGGGGTTAGAGAAAGAACTGAAGTAGCTGAAAGCGTTTGTAACCCCATAGGAAGAACAACAATATCAAGCAGCCAGTGTCCCCTCCCACCCCCAGCCAGAGCTCCCAGGGACTAAGTCACCAACCAAGGGGTACACCTGGAGGGACCCATGGCTTCAGCTGCATATTTAGCAGAGGATGGCCTTGTTGGGCATCGATGGGAGGAGATGCCCTTGGTCCTGTGAAGGCTCTGTGCCTCAGAGTAGGGGAATGCCAGGGTGGAGAGGAGGGGCAGGGTGGGTCGGGGAACATGCTCATAGAAGGAGGGATGGGGGGAATGGACTAGTGGTTTCTGGGGGTGGGGAGACTAGGAAAATGGATAACATTTGAAATGTAAGTAAAGAAAATATCCAATAAAAAACATAGTTAAAAAAAAGAAAAAAAGAAAAAAAGAAAAAAAGAAAAAAAAAAAAAAAAAAAAAAAAAAAAAAAAAAAAAAAAAAAAAAAAAAAACAAAAAAAAAAAAAAAAAAAAAAAAAAAAAAAAAAAAAAAAAAAAAAAAAAAAAAAAAAAAAAAAAAAAAAGGAAAGGACTAGAAAGCAGGATCTCAGGATATATCCACAGAGCAATGTAACTCCTACAGGAAGATCATTTAGATTTAGTTCTCAAAATGTTCTTGGATATGGGTAAAATAGAATAAACAGTGCTAGTGACAATCTGTGTCCATTGAAAACAGATTCAATGCAGTCCCCATCAAAATTCCAACTCAATTCTTCAAGGATCTAGAAAAGACAATTAGCAAGTTCATCTGGAATAACAAAAAACCTAGACTAGCAAAAACTCTTCTCAACAATAAAAGAACCTCTGGTGGAATCACCATGCCTGACCTCAAGCTGTATTACAGAGCAATCGTAACAAAAACTGCATGGTACTGGTACAGCAACAGACAGGTAGATCAATGGAATAGGATCGAAGACNAGAAGGAGCTAGAGAAAGTACCCAAGGAGCTGAAGGGGTCTTCAACCCTCTAGGTGGAAGAATAACCATGAACTAACTAGTACCCCCTGGGCTCGTGTCTCTAGCTGCATATATAGAAGAGGATGGCCTAGTTGGCCATCAATGGGAAGAGAGGCCCCTTGGTTATGCAGTCTTTATATGCCCCAATACAGGGGAACGCAGGGGCCAAGGGGTGGGAGAGGGTGGGTAGGTGAGCAGGGCCGGGAGGGGGGAAAATATAGGGAACTTTCTGGATAACACTTGAAATGTAAATGAAGTAAATATCTAATAAAATTTGAAGAAAAAAAAATGAAAACAGAAAACACACACCAAATTGAAAGGGAAGGGAAGAGAGGATTAAAATACTGATAAGAAATCTCATAATGGGAATAAAGTATGACTTTACAAATAACAGTTGCATTGGGCTGTCATCAAGTTAACTTTCTTAAAAAAAATTATATTCCTGAATCTTGAACAATAATTTAAAAAATAGTATTACTGTTAACAAGACTTCATGTTTAGTGACAAAAAATGTTTACATTCAAGAAAGAAAAATTTTTCTAGCTTTTCCATGCTTTGAAATGGATTGGGTTGTCTGGCTGATTATATGCCACTGTTTCCATTTTGCAACTTTATATAAATATATTTTGTAATCTTTATTCTGTTTCCATTGTTAATGAATGTTTCTGTGCCATGAAATATTTTTAAGATTACTGAAGAATACAATAAATGTCACTATTTGTGGCTGGGTGCACTAATTAGTTAGACTCCATCAAACCAAACCAAACACAAGAAGAAACACTCTGGGGTTTACTTTGAAGTGACAACTCCATCCAGAGTTCACATTCATTCGACAGTCTAGATATTATACCCTAAAGCACCAGAAAGAAACAAGCTGTGCATAGAAGACTCTGACAATTGAAATCATCCCAACCAACTCTTCCACTGAGTGCAAAAACAGATCATGGAGGAAAATTAATATTGACCGGAAGAGCCACTGCAAACTAGAATACATGGAGAAGGATATAAAGTTTATGAGACATTTTAGCCACAGAAGGATGTCAGAATGCAGACAGTACCAGTTATACTTTCGATACTATTATACTTTAGTAATATCTACACATCTGACCTGGAATAACTTAAAAGAACGCTTCTGAAATGATCAGGAATTCTTCAGTAATGAACTTATATATTGGATCAATAGACATCAACATTCTAAGTCACTCACATTCACTATACATAACGTTTAATGTCTGACATTCCATATAAAAAGTAGCTGGCATACAAATAATTAAAAATGTTCAATACATATTAAAGAAACCAATGAATGAATAAACTATAATAGATTCTAAAATGATATGGATTAGGGAGTCTATACCAGGCATACCAAACACTTTTTAAGATATAAAAATGATATTGACATGTTTCAAGATGTAGAGGATATAATTAATATAAAAATATAAGCACAAAATATCTTTGAAATATGTATTAACCTCTAGTTTACGATTTTTAAAAAGTCAAGTGTACTACATTGGTTTCACATACTATTGGAAACATTAAATATATCCCAAAGCAATCAAAATTATTTAAATATAAGAGAAATGTATCTAGATTTTAGCTGAATAATATCTAACAATAATGGACTACACACCAAAATTTTTGATCACATAGAACTTATATTCTATAAAGATAGAGTATTCATAAATACTATACGATCATCAAAGTCATTCTGCATAGTCTAAAAACTATAACCCAAAATGTACAGTAATTTTCAAAAATTTCTAAAAGTGTAAAAGAACTGTGACCTTAAGGTTATCCATGTTGTTATCTTGTTACAGGATGACAGGGTGATAAATTTCAAAAAACTAAGGAGATATTTATAATTTAGAATATTGTGTTCATGGTAATGATAACTGCATATTTATCAACACAATTTCAAATTATATACCTTTTGTTATATGAGTTGTTCATCAGTAAAACTAAAATTTTAGACCTACACACAGGTGACACGGTAGACAGTAAATAAAAACTATTTATTCTTAGATGTAATGGTTCTCTTATCTGGACAGTATGTGTTGCGGGACCTTCAGTAGTTGTGGAAGCAAGGTTGATTGCGGGCTGTTGTTCTATTTTATTGCTTGTGAGGAAATAAGACTGTGGTGACATTCAGAGCCATGAAGAACCTTTAAGCTGTCTTTTAGTTGTTTTATAAAGTATCTATTTGAATGATTGAAATTAGAAACCTTAGCCTAGGGGAGTGATGTCATAAACAGCAACCCTTAGTTGTGGCTTTTGCCATCCTTTGGGAGCAGGAATACACATAGGGTAGGTGAAAACATTGATTCAGTGTTAGCAGGGAAACCTTGCTGCACATCTCACCAAGTTAAATAAAACAGTTGTAAGATTTCTGAGAAATTTAACTCACTCCAAGGAATTCATAGTGATCACTCACACTTAACAGATTCCCATCTGAATCAAAGGTCACAAAAGGACCGGGCTGTTAGTAAAATGCCACATAATAGGGCTCTGACCCATATCAAAACAGCTACTCTATAGCCACTTCCCAGCAGATCCTTTATGGGTTCTTTGGTATCAGGGTAAGGCATTGCAAACTTGCGATGCGGAGCCAAACACTGAGCAGGGTTATTATGAGAATGCAAGGCAATACCAGGCAGCGATTTCCTACCATCGTTCAAGCCCTAAATAGCTATTTTTATTTTTTTACAATCCAAATTGATCCAAGACCTAGCACGAACCAGCCAATAGGCACAATGGAGAACAAGCCTGTTAAATTGGGCCCCGTTATGATCACTGAAGTCTCTAGTCAAGCCCTTCAGGTGTGGTTTGAGAGCATCTCTGCCCACCAGGGTCTTGGATGTATCTCTCCACACCCTGGGAGATGGTAACTGAAGGACTGTACCCCAACTAGTTGTCCAGCTCATTGTGCCAAAACATCTGTTTCCTTAGTGGCAATGTAGAGCAAATATTCCGCAGGTCCATGAAGAATTATATATTATACTGATCAGACTAATAACTTAATCCATACATCTTTTAGGAATTTTGAAACTTGAGAGAATCAGTTAATGAATAAAGAGTAGAAGTTATATTCAACATGTTTTATCTCTCTTGCTTATATTGATATTATTGAAATGAGGGCATATTCTACTATGAATGATGCTTTATATGTATTTTATTGACCAAACACAAAATAGAAATATCAACACCTTATTATGACTCAACCCGGGTTTGAGCTGCAGTATCAAAAAGGTTTGAAATTTGAGTTTCTGAATTTGAACAGCTGACAGACTGATTATATTTTAATTTGGTTGCTAATAAGAAATCGTTAATTTCCATACTTAAGCTCAGATTTATTACACAAATAGCTGAAAGGCTGTAATTGCATCATATCCTATATCTAGGGTTGATTGTTCTATGTTTTTGGAAAATATCAGTAATTTGCATTAAAATTGATATACCTTTTTAAAGAAATAAAGTAGGTTGAAAAACAAATAATGTCATGAATTATTTAATAAAATTATTAAACTATATCCCAATCTTTGAATCAAGAATAAATCTGAAAAGAGAGTGGCTATTCAAACTTGTAATCTATTGCTTCCATCAGAGGCCATCCATGTTTTTCTGCTCTTTGAGGTTCCTAATCATTGAAGGAGAGACTGATTCTGGTAGGAAATAGATACAAGAAATCTCACAGGATGTAAAATCCACTGGTCCCTTAGAGCAGGTCTGTAATTCCAGCTATTAAGAAAAATAGGCAAGAATATCAGAATCTTTCCATCTTGACCTTGAAACTGTTCTGTAGTCCAGGTTTGGAAAATAAGTGAAAGCTTTTTGCAAAATAAAAATTAAAGACAGGGCTGAGCATGATTGTCTCACAATAGTTTGCCTACTGTGTGAACACCTAGATTCAATCTACAATAGAACAGAAACAGCTTTCCAAATGAGTTTGCCTTAAGGATGAGAACTATGATTAAATATGGCAACAGTGAACTAATGACCTTCTGTGGCCATGATACTGAAATTGCAGATGTTGGATATAGATAATGGAAAGGTCTGAGCCAGAGGATTCGATTCCTTTCAAGAAAAATGCAAGAGGAGACGTTTGAGAAGAATCACCTTACACTGCCCCTTACACAGCAGAGAAGAGCTACTGTAACATAGATGCACCCTTATCCTTATCAACAAAACATGTCAGAGGATTGCTGTTCAAGAGAAAAGGAAATATTTTTCAAGCATGCTTACCACGGTTGCTGTTTGATGGGACCATAGAGTCAGGTCTCTCAGGTTATTGAGAACAGGGCCGCAGTAAACACAGAAGAAACTTAGTGTCTGGAAAATCAGTGAGCTCCAGAGGAGGAAAAAAGAAAAAAAAAAAAAAAAGACTCCTAAAGTGAAAATGATGATGGTTGGAAGAGAGACTTTGAAGACAAACGAGATGAAAACAAATCAAAGACCACGCAGCAGAGTGAAGTATATCAAACTATACAAGGGAAGAAGAGAGCTTTACAGAAAATCAAATAAAAAATAACATGCCTTGTTTATAGTCTGCACTTTCCTAAGGAAAAACAAGAGAGACAGTAGCTATAAGTCACAGTTAAGAAGGCACAGACTAATACAGAGGCCATATCAAGTGTGTATAAAGTTTACAAGGAGGCAGAGCCATGTTTTTTCCTCCTTAGCAAAATCTGGAAATTGCCAGTATAGGAAATCACAGCCAGTGGCATACTGGAGCATGGAGGCTGGATGAAAGATGAACATGTCAAAGACAGTTTTAAGAGAAAAGCTGACAGGTATATTCATTTTAAAATTTTGCTATATAGAAAGGAATAATAACCCAGAGACACTGTAGAAATAACACTGAAGGAGTCATTAGTTACTTTAGCAGAAATATTTGTACTAAATAAATTATGTAGTTAAGATATTCCAGTGAAATCTTTAAAATAGTTAAAGCTCTTAATATCTTTTCTTGTATAGAATAGTATATTTGTTAGTTGTATAAATAATGAAAATCTTCTTCATTATACGCAACCAGAAATATATACTGTGTTTTGCCCAATTAAATTAAAATTCTAATAAAGGAAGGCATGCATAAAAGTATCAGCTAAATGGGACTGGATTTGCATTTAGTAAAGATAAATACCCCAATAAATGTTCAGTGATAAATAACATTTCATTTCTTCAAAAGCTCATTTATGGATTTGTATTTCTCAAAATATTTATAATACAGTTATGTATATCAGTCACATTTTAAATTTTACTTTATTTTAATTTGTAGTAGGAATAGTATTTTCTCATAGTGTACATAGAACAGCTATATTTTAATTTATCTTAATTATTAATATCATAAAATCATGAAAATGATCTAATAGATTAAAATTCAACTTCCATTGTTCTAATAAATCAACATGAGCTAATTCTTTACATGTGCTACAATTATAAAAGATTACAAGATAGTGTTCTTAACATCACCTGCTTATTATATACTAATATTTTTATTAAATATGTACTAACAGAATTGTGTGTTTGTCAATAACAGGAATGTTCAATTTATAAAGCAAACATTTTAAATTTTGGTGTTTTGTTTGTTTGTTTGTTTGTTTGTGTTTGTTTTGTTTTGTTTTGGTTTTCGAGACAGGGTTTCTCTGTATAACCCTGGCTGTCCTAGAACTCACTTTGTAGTTCTGGGTGGCCTCAAACTCAGAAATCCGTCTGCCTCTGCCTCCCTAGTGCTGGGATTAAAGGCATGCGCCACCATGCCTGGCTACATTTTAAATTTTTAATTCACTCTATTTCATATAGTTTTTCTTCATTTATATTTATAATGGCAGTTTTTTTCTTTGTTTTTATATAATAGATAGTGAATTTTTTTTTCATTTTCAACCTGAAAATTTTTGCAAGATTGTTTTAGATTCTCAAAAAAAAAAAAAAAAACCCACAAATAATATATTATACATAGTATAGTTACAGAAATAGATTATAAAGAAGTGTCCCATGTAACCATGGATAGTAACAACTCCGGTGATAAACAGAATAAATGAAATCAGCAGCTGGAAAACCAGCAGAGTTATGCTTCAGTGCTAGTTGAAGTCTGAGGGCTAAAAACCCAGGTTACAGTGTTAGTTCTCTAGTATAAGGTTCTAGATCAAACCCAGAAAGAGCCTGTGATTTAGTTTATGTCTAGATTTGTGTGGTGGGAAAGAATCTATATAGGAAAGCTATAAAAGTCCAAAGAAAATGGAATTTTGAAAATAACTATTTTATTTTACAGCTTTAAATTTTTTATCGTTATTTATTTATACCTATACTTTTTTTCTTTTGTATCGGGTATTTCCTTTATTTACATTTCAAAAGTTATCACTTTCCTGCTTCACCTCCTCACAAAACCCTCTATCCCATCCCACCGCCCCCTGCACACACTCACCTACTTCCCACCTTCCCCTACATTGGGGCGTCACTGATGCCCAACAAGGCCATTCTCTTCTACACAGGCAGCTGGAGCCATGGTTCCCTCCATGTGTACTTCTTGGATGATGGTTTAGTCCCTGGGAGCTCTGGGCACTCTGGTTGGTTGATGTTGTTCTTCCTATGGAGTTGCAAACCCCTTCAGCTCCTTTTAAATCCTCCATTGAGGATCCTGTGCTCAGTCCAATTGTTGCCTGCAAGCAACCACCTCTATATTTGTCAGACTCTGGCAGAGGCCCTCAGGAGACAGTCATATCAGGTGCTTGTCAGCAAGCACATCTTCCATCTACAATAGTGTCTTCATTTGGTTACCCCGAGGTGGGGCAATCTCAGGATGGGCTTTCCTTCAGTCTCTACTCCACACTCTTTCCATATTTGATCCTGTGAGTAATTTGTTCCCCCTTATAAGAAGGACAGAAGTGCCCACACTTTGGTTTTCTTTCTTCTTGAACTTCATGTGGTCTGTGGACTGTATTTTGTGTATTTTAAGGTTTTGGACCAATATCAACTTATCAGTGAGTACATACCTTGTGTGTTCTTTTGTGATTGGGT
This sequence comes from Mus minutoides, assembly GCA_902729485.2. Lineage (NCBI taxonomy): Eukaryota > Metazoa > Chordata > Mammalia > Rodentia > Muridae > Mus > Mus minutoides. The sequence goes on along the minus strand of LR751763.1, from coordinate 101,575 downwards.
TACTTCACTCAGGATGATATTTTCTAGTTCTGTCCATTTGCCTAAGAATTTCATGCAGTCATTGTGTTTAATGGATGAGTAGTATTCCATTGTGTACATGTACCATATTTTCTGTGTCCATTCCTCTGTTGAAGAACAACTAGGCTCTTTCCAGCTTCTGGCTATTATAAGTAAGCCATGTTATGAACATAGTGGAACATTTTTCCTTGTTTATATGTTAGAGCATCTTTTGGGTATATGCCCAGGAGTGGTATAGCTTGGTCCTCAGGAAATACTATATCTAATTTTCTGAGGAACACCCAGACAGATTTCCAGACTTGTTGTGCCACTTTGCAATCCTACCAACAATGGAGGAATTTCCCTCTTTCTCCACATCCTTGCCAACATCTGATGTCACTTGAGTTTTTTATCTTAGTCATTCAGATGGGTGTGAGGTAGAATCTCAGGGTTGTTTTGATTTGCATTTTCCTGATGACTAAAAATGTGGAACATTTCTTTAGGTGCTTCTTGGCCATTTGATTTTCATCAATTGAAAATTCTTTGTCAAGTTCTGTACACCATTTTTAATAGGGTTATTTGGTTCTCTGGAGTTTACCTTCCTGAGTTCTTTGTATATATTGAATATTAGCTCTCTATTGGATTCAGGATTGGTAAATTTCTTCTCCTAATGTGTTTGTTGGTTGCTGGTTTGTCCTATTGACAGTGTCCTTTGCCTTACAGAGGCTTTGCAATTTTATGATGTCCCATATGTTTACTGCTGATCTTAACAGGCAGGATGATCGATGAAATAGAGTTAAAGACCCAGAAATGGACCAACACACCTATGGTCACTTGATATTTGACAAAGGAGCTAAAGTCATCCAGTGGGAAAAAGACATTTTCAGCAAATGGTGCTTGTTCAACTGGACGTCATCATGTAGAAGAATGCAAATCAATCCATATTTATCTCCTTGTACAAATCTCAAGTTCACATGGATCAAGGACCTCCACATAAAACCAGATACACTGAAACTAATAGAAGCGAAAGTGGGGAAGAGCCTCGAACATATGGGCACAGGGGAAAATAGAGCACCAATGACTTATGCTCTAAGAAAATGACAATTTAATTCCAGCAAGAATTCTCATATCCTTGGGAGAAGGCCAACCCTCTGGTAATACCAAGAACATTTTTAGTAGGCATCATGCTCATTATGGAAGGCAATCTTTATTACTTAATTTACTGGTATAATATAAATCTAATCCACAAATATCCATATAGATAATATGAGAGCAGTTCTGTTTGATTAAAATATGTAACCTAATAAGGACCATTCAAAACACTGAATGTCAGTGTGCCTGTGTTTCTATACCAAACAATACAATCTTCAAAATGCGGAACTCTCTTTTATATGAGTATAATTTATGTCAAAATATTTATAAAATAATTGTGCATATGAGTCATTAATGTAAGGTGGGTATATATTAGTAAATTTGGGGGAATATACATCTAAATGTGATAGTGACTCTTAACTTTTAAAAAACTATATAAGCAAAATATTATTACACTGATATCATATCTTAGAGGGTAGCTCTTAACCTCTTGAAGTTAATCATGTGCATTATAGTATGTTTTAAGAATATTATGATGTTTTATTTCTCTATTACTTATACTCAATAAAATAGTTCTCTACTGGTAACTGAAATATTTTGCAAGAATATATATATATATATATACTGTTGTTGTATATTAATGCAGCAGGTAGAGTTTTGGCATAGCCTGCATAAGGCCATAGGTCCCATATTCAGCACAAAATAAAGAGACATGTTGGTAAAAAATTAAAGGAGCAATCCCAGATCTGTAGAGGTGATGAAAATTATCATTTCAAAGTCATATATAGCCACATAGAGTCGTTCTGACCTATAAGATGTCTTGTCTCAAAGAACAAAACAAAACAAAAGAATAAACTGAATTAGTGTGATTGCTGCCAGGTTCTTGGGTTAAAAGTCTGGTTTCAAAAGTCCTAAAGAAATATGTTTTCCCATGTCAATAGTCCAATGAAAGCATCAGAGAATATTGGTGAAAACAGGAAAAGATACAGCCAATATGACACCCTGAGATGATGAACAGAAAATATAAGTCAGAATGTCTCTAAATCTACCATTCTCATTGACATGAGCATAAAGTTTAAACAGAAGATGAGACTGGGTCAAGAGTCATTTCTGACTATATATATATATATATATATATATATATATAGAGAGAGAGAGAGAGAGAGAGAGAGAGAGTACATATATACTTTTAGGGTTGTCAGAAGTTGATGTCAGGTGTCTTCTTGTATTGTTCTCCATATTATGATTTTTTATAAGCTCTATTAATTGAACCTCATTATTCAAGATAGTTTGGTAATCTAAAGCTTGTCTTTGCCCTCCATCTGCCTGTCTTGGTGCTACACCCATTCATCACTACAATTACACATCCAGACCTACATACAAACCCAACTTTTTCATGGTTTGAGGGAATCTAAACTCAAATCTTCATGCTTGCATAGCAAGAAATTTGCCTTTTGAGCCTGGATCTGTTTGATCATAATTTTCATTTCAGCTCTACACGGCTATTTATTGAAGTCTTAATTGATCAAAAGGGACAATTTGGTTCCTTGTAAGCCCATAATTCATTCTCTATCATGCAACTTATAACATCATAGAAAAGTACACTGTTTGCTAAAAAGTGGTAGCGAGTAGTTTTTGGTACCTTGTCATACAAATATTCATCAAGCAATCAAGCTGTTCCTCTAATTCAAAATAATAGTAGTTACGTGCTTTATGAGGGTCTTAAATCCAGTATTTTAAAAGCTGGCAAAAAAAGACAAACACAAAATGTCAAAGATGCTTTGGATACATAGGTGCCCTGCATGAGACAGACATAAATGAATGCAGTAGCAGCCCCTGCCAATTGGGATGGCGAGCAGGCTGAGCTGTTCTCAGAGGATCAATAGGGATAGATTGCAGCCATGCCTTCCTTCTTCAACTATCTTGAAGCCTCAGGCTACATTTACATCTGTCAGTTTGGATTCATAGATGGGAGCCTAGCATAACTATTCTAAGAGGCTCCACCACCCAGAAGCTGGTTAAAACAAATTCAGAAACCCATAGCCAAATATTAGATGGAGCTGAGGGAGTCTTTTGGAAGAGGTGGAGAAAGGATTGAGCAACGAGGAGGGAATAGGGACTCTACAAGAAAACCACCAGAGTCATCTACCTGGGTGTTTGGGGGTTCCCAGAAACTGAACTACCAAGAGCACACAAGGGCTGGAAGTAAGCTCCTGACACATAGGTAGCACGTGTGCATCTTGGTCTTCATGTGGTCCCCCCCCAAAACTGGAGTAGGTGCTTGGTGTGACTCTGATGCCTACCTGTGGCTCCTGTTCTCCTAACTGGACTGCCTTGTCTGGCCTCAGTGGGAGAGGATGTGCCTAGTGATGTAGTGACTTGAGGTGCCAGGATGGGTTGGTATCAAGGAGGCTCCTCCCACTTCTCAGAGGTGAACGGGAGGGGTTGGGGGAACTGGGAAGGGGAATCATCAAATGTAAAATGAATATATAAATAAATAAGTAGGAAAATAAGATGCCAGATTTTTATAATACTCTTAATTACCTTATATGTCTTCGTGAAGAGTTAATATTTGATAGCAAGCACATATTCTAAGTTCCTGTTGTATGATAATTTATTCTTTGTGTGCATAAATATAGATATATTTAATGTCTTCACTATCCACAGGATTTTTTTTTTAGGTTTGGTCCTCAATATTTCTTTGCTGAAACATTTTCCTTATTACTCTTATATATTTCAAATCTTGATCCATATAGTCAGAGTGTGAAGAATGCAAAATACCATAATCTACTCAGAATACATAAATAAGGGGTTATGAGATATATTAGCGGGCACAATATTAATTAACAAAATATCCCAAGATTATATTTCTCCACAAAGTTCCTATATGCTTTCAGAATGCAAAAATAAGAATTTACCCTTTACTCTTGCAAACTTTCGATTTCAGTGTATGTAGCCAGGATGGAACATTTTCAGGCTCATCAGATTTGCAATGTGATAACAATGGCAGTCTCTGAATTCTCAGTGGTGGAGTAAACACAAAATATAATGTAGTTTAAACCAGCCATCTTCTGTAAAAGATCTAACACTCTTTACAAAGTTATTTTCCCAGTGTAAGTTTAATTGTTTCCATTCCTGATTCTCTTTTTAATAAGGCTTAGATATCTTAAATGTTTGATTTTAAATCACAAATGTGCTTCTCTTCTTTTTCTGTGCTTGGCTTTTGATGAGAGATCATTAAGTGTGGAGATGGCCCAATTATAACTATTGCAACTCTGATCAAACCAGTAAAACAATAATTTAGAAACGAGATAAATGTATACTGCCTTTAGAGATTTAAAGAAAACATCCATAATTTGTTATCATCTAAATTTATAGATTTTTTTTCTCAAAGATATAATAAGATAAGTAACATATAATGAAAATTGTCGTACTTATTACTTTTGTAACTGTAATACTAGTTTTTTTTTTATATTTTCCAAAAAGAAAGCAAAGTTTAAATTTTGTATCTATCTACTGTTATATCTGTAGGGAATATGGCTTAGTCCTTTGCACCAAACTGTGCCTAGGCAAAAGTAAATAAAAACAAATATGAGCATGTTCAATTACCTGTTTTAGTCCTGTGCGTTTGTCATCCTCAACCCAATACTGTGACCACCAGGGAAAATTCACCCGCAGTGTTCATAATTCAACCATTTTTATTAAAAATGTTGCTACAGCCGGGTGTGGTGGCGCACGCCTTTAATCCCAGCACTCGGGAGGCAGAGGCAGGCGGATTTCTGAGTTCGAGGCCAGCCTGGTCTACAAAGTGAGTTCCAGGACAGCCAGGACAGCTATACAGAGAAACCCTGTCTCGAAAAACCAAAAGAATTTATTTTAAAAATGTCGCTACAGAGAAATTATAGCGAAATACACACTGACAAAACTTGGTTTGCTACCTTAATCCTTGTATGCGACTGTGTAATTTATCTATTATATACCTCTCCCTAAAAGTACAAGCTACATGACAAAAGGCATTGGGCTTTTTTCCATTACTATTTTCTTCCTATTCCTAAGTGTTTAGCCTATCACTAGGGAGAATCTCAGAATGATATAGCACAGACTTGACATTTGACACAAATAGACCCCTCTTGCACAAAGATTGTAAGTCTTTCATTACACTCATGAATAAATTTTTATTTTTTACAACATAAGTCTATAACAGACACATTTTTAAGGATTTTACTAAAGTTTAAATGGTTAAGAAGAGATAAGAAAGGGTAATCTTGATTCTTCTCTTATTGTTTCCATTAAAAAATGCCATAGTATAAATGAAACAAACACTTCTTGAGAATGTAAAATATATATATTTTTTTCTTGTGACCATGTCTGAGACTCAAGTCAAGGGAAGACACTTGTGGTGTATTAGGTTTATTGTATCAAAACTTACTCAACCTTACAGGGAACCTTGTAGGGAGTTAATCTAGACAAGTTTTCAGGAGAAGCTAGACAAAATTGATTCCTATTTAAGATTGATTTTTATTCAAATTTATTTTGTCTTTGTGATGGCATGTGCATGTTCCAAGCTTATGGGACACAATGAAAGCAGTGCTAAGAGGAAAACTCATAGCTCTGAAACTGGAGAGAGCATACACTAACAGCTTAGCAGAAGAACATCTGAGGGCTCTAGAACAAAAAGACACAAATACACCAAAGAGGAATAGATGGCAGGAAATAATCAAACTCAGGGCTGAGAAGGAACAGTAAAGAATGCTTTGAAACCCTTAACTGGAATATTGAAGAAAGGTCTCCTATCAGGACTTTTAACCTAATGCCAGTGACCTGACAGTTTTCTACTTGTTAGCAGCTGTTGCTTGTTGCCTTCTTTTGTTGAGGTAGAATCTCACTGTATAGTTTAGGTTGGTTACAAACTCTATCCTTTTCCCTCAACATCCTGAGTGCTGAAATTATACACTTGTGTCATCATATCCAGCCACAGTTGGATCTTGTGGTTCAACTTGTCATTTTCCCTTTGTAATTGATCTTACCTGTACTAAAGTCACTCTATTTAAGGTCTTAATTTTAACTTATTTATTTACTTACTTACTTATTTATGTGGTTCTGGAGATTGAAACCAAAACCTGGTATCTGCTAGGCAAACACTCTACCACAGAGTTACAACCACCTTCCCTGAAAGTTCTCTTTATTTCTCAAGGGTATAAACTGTGCCTAGTATATGTTTAGCAGAGTTGGTGCCACAGTAACTGATAATGAATGTGCATCAAATTTCAGGGAAAAAAAAAAAAAAAAAAGAGTAAAGGGGAAAAATATCACATGGTTATTTGAATCCATGAAGGAAAAGCATTTGCTAAACCTTGACATTTCATGAGGAAGGAATATAAGAAAACTACCTTAGTATTTTAAAAAGCCACGTGTAAAAAGCCCAAGCATTATGAAAGAACACTCAAAGATTGAAGACTTTTGAAACATGCCTGTATTTAGCAGTTTTGCTCAGCCAAGCATCAACACTTGCACCAAGTTATGTAAGAACAAGAAATAAAAGGTGTCTACACCCCAAAAGAAGTAAAATGATCTCTGTTCACAAGTCGTGTAGCCTTCTGTGTAGAAAACCCCAGGTCATCATTTAAGAAATCATGAAAGAATCCACAGCGGTATTTTCGGAGGCTGGGAATTAAAGGGCAAGAAGATTGGAGTTATTCTTTAATTATCAAGTTTAAGCTTTTCGATACTGAGATATAAAGAGTATTGATGGTTAAACAAACAACCAAAATGAATAAAAAGAATAAAAGAACCAGATTCTCTTTCTTCATGGCCTACCCACATTCACTTTTTACCAACACTTCTGGTTGCTGATTCTTATTAGTGTGGTATTTCTTGGGTCTACTATACTAAGAAGGCCTTCCCATCATACATTATCAAATACTTTGGCTTTAATCTATAACATTTATGATTATTATCAGCATTTTTGTTACAATTTACTTAATAAATAATAAACCCACAAAATATGTATACATGTTATATGTGTACATATGAGCATGTTGAAAAATTATGATTAGACAATGCTTCGGCTTCCCCAGCTCTGCTGGTTTCGTGGTTTCATCCTTTAATGAAATATGCGGCATAGCATTTCTTTAACATTGTAGTTCAGCTCTCAAGTCTGTTCTGACTGATCATCAGCTTGAATACAATGAATTTTTCTCATCTGAATTTATCTGGTGTTTGAGTTATGTTGGATTTCTGTTGGATTTAAGCGGACCCCTTAACAACAAGCAGACCTACAAATGACTTGAGTACAAGTCCCCATGGCTATATTAAAAAAAAAAGGAAAGGAAAAGAAAAGAAAAGAAAAACAAAAGGAATAAAGTGAGGAAAGAAAAAGAAAGAAAGAAAGAAAGAAAGAAAGAAAGAAAGAAAGAAAGAAAGAAAGAAAGATTTTTTAAAAAAAGCACTAGTCCTTCCAAACACTTTATAAATATTATAAATACTGCTCAAAATGTAACTTTAGTATGATGATCTCTGGCCATTCCCTTTGTGAGACCTCCAGTTTATCCTGTATTAGCCTCTACTTGTCTTCCATACTATGTTCTGTGTATGCAATGAAGATTGCACTGTAAAGGGAGCCTAGAGAATTCTAAGAGAAATCCTGGAAATAATAATGTACGTTTTGTTTTTGCAGGAGTTCAATTTGGTCTTGCAATCACCAGAGAAGGACCAAACCCTTGAGAAAAAACTATGTATCCTAGAGAGATTTTAGAAAATAGTAGAAAACTAGTGTAACTATAGATCGTTTTTTTCCTATCACTTTGACAGTAAGCACTACTTTCCTTTATAATAAACTCTACATATACTCAATACTGCATTGATGTATCTCATCTAAATACTTTTCGTGGAGATCAAAAGGACAGGGGGAAGATTTTCAGAGCAAGATACTTGGGGAACTAAGCAATCATGAACATACTAAATACTTCTTAAGAATTTGGGCAAAATTCAGTTCCAAACAAACTGTCTTTTAAACCCAGAAAACATGTCTACAATAATAGAAGAAAAGGAATCTAATTTCATCATGGAATAAGTGTTGAACCAGAACATTAGGCCCATGATAGACAATCTGCAAAGGATAGTAAAAACAAACAAATCATGTTTCCATATATGGCCAAGTAAGTAAAACCCATAAAATACATGTTCGGAGAATCAACAACAAATCCTCAAATACAAGGACTTGGCAGCCTTTCTTGCCACATTTCAACCTAATTTCACTTTGTATCTTAGACGACCATCTGTGTGAACTAATTGGTTTCTTCTAAAGAAAAAATAAACTCCTCAGAGCTCTGTGACAAGAAATGATTTTGGAGAGCAGGATCCATAAAAGTTAGGCTCTTACCTTCTTACAAAAACAGAGAAAGAGGAGCAAAGTTTCTTGATAATTAGATTTCAAGGAGAAGGTTTTCGGATAATTGAAGGTCTTACTAAATGAATTTCAAACACAGAAAAGGAACTTACAATTGCAAGCTTTCTAATGTAAATGCTTGAAAGAGGGTCAGGGAAGAAAAATATCTACTAATTTTAATAGGCAGGATTAAAACTTTCAAAAAAATATTTTCCTTGTAAGACCTGAATTCAGACTAGAAATATTTATATGTTTGCTTCATTCCATTGTTGCAAACAAAGCATGTGGTCACTTCCAAAGTGGAAGAACAGGGAGCGAGAGAGACTCTCTTTTATTAGCAATAAGAACTGAAAATTTACTTGCAATAGGTCCTAGAAGGTTAATGTCTGGGGACAACGATTCAGTGGACCAGGAAAGAAAGCAAAGAATAAGAATGTTCTGTGTCTGCCTCCAAGATAGTATTCTCTCTGTACTCTATTATTCTGTGACCATATCCATAAATCAGCACTCAGAGAACAAGGGCCAGGAGGCCAAGTTTGCCCATAGCTTATTCTGAAATAACAACCTCTGCTGCAATATTTGTAAATGGTTGGAAATAACATGAAAAATACAAAGAATAGAATGTGGTATGACATTTACCAAATGACCAAATACAGCAATATAGTTAATGGTTTAATAAGTTTTATTTTGGCTTATAATTAGAGAAAAAAATCCATAGAGGATCAGGCAAGAGCGTTTGTCTAGACAAAGAAGAGCTGCATCAACAGAGTAACAAGAAGAAAAGCCATCCCTTCAGAGTTATTTCTCTGTAAGACAGAGTTAGGGAAACAGAACGACTGGAAAACAAATGGTGGTTGTTGTGTAATGGTTAAGGCCAAAGGATCCTCACTATTATGCCAATTGAAGTGGCCCATAGAGAAATTTGCCTGTATCTCTCTAATCCTGCTTTATCTGAAGGTCAGATAAACAGCTTTGCTTTAGCTCTGTGTGTGGAAGTTCAAGCCTGACTAAATCCATTTTGTTTTCTTCCTGGCCTGTTAAGGCTGTGTGAGAGTGCCTAATCTGAAAATGTTCTCTTGTAACTTTTATTTAACAGATATACAGAAATCACATGTAATTCAAATGCCAATGTTTATTTTAAAAAAGTTTTATTGGAACTCAGTGTAATTATGTAGTTTGTATACCTTTTGTATTAGAAAGCACTGTTGAGTGATTTCAAAAGAGAAAAAGACCCATGGAGTTACAGTTACTCTTTAATCATTTAAGTAAAATGTTCCCTTCCCCTGGTGTGTCTTCAGTAGCTCATGCTCCTTTGTAAATTTATGTGTATTGTTTTTGCCTTGTCAAATCACATCACTATTGATTTGGTCTTCTCAGTATCAAAAGCCTTCAGTGTCCAGCTTTGCCTCTACTGGCTTAACAATTACATGCAAATAGAGAATATTCATCAAATGCTTCAGCTTGATGTCTTCTTAAATTCTAGAGTTCATTATTCTAAGTATCTCCATAGCCATTCTATAATTATCATTTAAGCTATATTCAATCAAATGGCCTTGAATCCCATCTACACAATGGTCTTATACTAAATTACTATATATATGTTATATACTATATTACTATATATGTTATGAAAAAATAGTAACATTTGTCTATTTTATTCGCTGTTGAGAAGAAACTTATGCAAATAAACATCAACCATAGCAAAGAAATGAGCAATAAGAACAGAGAAAATGTTACATTTTGATTATGATAATAAATGGTGACTGGAGATGACTCAGTGATTAATAAAATTTTCTAACTTTATAAAGGACTTGGATTTCATCTTAGCACATATGTGGTAGTTCACAACCATTCATAACTCAAGTTCCAGAAGATGTGACACATCCTATTCAACTACTGCAGCACCAGGCATGAACGCATTTTCATTGGGCCACGCGTATGGCCACAAGTCTTTGGAAACCAGAAAAAGAATGTGGTGTTTGAATGAAAATGCTCCCATGGGCTCATCTGTTGGAATATTTGGTCCCCAGCTGGGATGAATATTTAAGTGGGATTAAGAGGTAAGGTTCTGTTGGAAGAGGTGTGTCACTGGTAGCATGCTTGAGGTTTCAAGTGACTCATGCTATCCCCAGTGTGCTCTCTCTCACCCCCACAGGTAGAACTACACATAAGCTCTCAGCACTTCTTGCCAATATGTCTTTGGTCTGTGATCATGGACTCTAACCTTATGAAGCCATAATCTGCAGCAATCACATTCTTGTATAAATTCTCTTGATTATTTTGTCACTTCAATAGAAAGGGAAGCATACACACATACAACACACACATACACAGACACATACACACAAATTAGAAAGAATTTACTGAAAAATAAAAATAACAGAATGAAGAGTTGGCTTAATGGATGAAAATGCTACCTCTACAAACCATGAAGAAGTGAGTTTGTTCTCCAGAACTCACATACAAATCCTAACAAAGTTTTCATAACCCCAATATTCCAGAATACAGACATATGGATTCTGGGAGCTCATTGACAAGTGGCAAGCTTCTAGGTGAGTGAGACGCTCAGTATTAAAACAATATTGATTTGGAGGTTTGAGTGAGAGTGATGGTATGGTGTGGGAAGGATTAGGAGGTATGTTCTGATCAGAAGAGGTGTATCACTGGGATAGGATTTAAAGTTTTAAAAGTCTACCACTTTCTCAGCTCTCTCTCTCTCTCTCTCTCTCTCTCTCTCTCTCTCTCTCTCTCTCTCTCTCTTTCTCCCTCCCAGATAAGTATTTAAACTCTATGTTAGTGTTTCAGTTCAGGCTTGCCTGCCTGCTTTCATACTCCTCGTCATGATGGTCAAGGAACCCCATCTGAAACTGTAAATCTCAATAAGCTTTTTCTTCTCTGTTACCTTGATCCTGGCTTCTTACCACAGCAATAAAAAGCTAACTTAGAAAAAATATGATGAAACATAGGAGAAGACACATGTATTACTAATGTCCTATTGGTGTTTGTAAACACGATAACCATGGCAGCTATCATAAAAGGAAAACATTTAATTGCATCTGGTTTACAGTTCAGAGAGTCAGTCAATTATCTTCATGGGAGAAAACATTATGATATGTAGGCAGATGGGGTCCTGGAGAAGGAGATGAGAATTCTGCATCTGGATCAGCAGGGGCAGCAAGAAAAGAAAATGACCCACTGGGGCTGACTTGAGCTTCTGAAACCTTAAAGCCCGTGCCCAAGAACACATATGATTATTTTTTATGGTATCTGGAACCCATGTAAAATGTCCAAGGTAACAGTATTGGTAGGCTAGTTTCAAAAACAACCGCTAATCCACAAGTATATATTGTTGCATATAATAGCCAACTCACTGGCAATCCATTAGCTTTCTTCTCTGAGTAATAGTTCTTTTAGAATATATATGATCGTTTTGTGGTTGTGATTTTCATATGATACATTTAAGATCCATCTGACCATTAAAATCTACTAAATTATAAAAAGTTAATTTATCCTTTAAAAGCAATCCTAAAAATCACTAAGCTTTTCTTCTTAGTCATAAAAATTAGTTGAATCACACAGTCCTCATTATAATAAACATTTTGGGGGGTTTTAAAAGGCAATTGATCAAGTATAAAACTTACATTAATAAGTGAGACATGGATTTCTAGTCAAATTTAATGCTGTATTCCCTGGGATTCAAATGGTTAGTCAGACAACATATGTCTGTTCTTTATGTTCTAAACTTGCCTAGAGCAAAACTGAAAGTGAGACTTCTGAGGCAGAATGAATATTACTGTCAATAAAAATCAAATATAGATGAAGGGGTTTAAGTAGAAAATCCATCCTTTTATCTGAAACACCGAGTAAACAAGATGATTATGTTATGTTTCAAAGCACTAATTTGTTCATGTATTAAATTTCAGATAAAATTAGATATAATAATTTTAGCCAACTAGATAAAAAGGGCAATTTGAATTTAAAAATATATTAGAGAAAAAATATTAAGGAATTATATAAAACACATTGCTAATTGTCTTAGTTAGGGTTTTACTGCAGTGAGCTGATACCATGACCAAGGCCCCTCTTATAAGGACAACATTTAGAAGTTCAGTCCGTTATCTTCATTACAGGAGCATGGTAGCACTGAACAGGAGGAGTTGAGAATATCACATTGTCATCTGAAGGTTGCTAAAAGAAAACTGGCTTCCATGCTTTTAGGATGAGGGTTTTAAAGCACATACCCAAAGTGGCACTGTACTCCATACCTACTACAACAAGGACATACCTCCAAATAGTGTCACTCCCTGAGACAGGCATATGCAAACCACCATGTTCCACTTTCTCGCCCCCATAGGTTTTTTCAGACATGTGAGTCCATGAGGGCCATACCTAAAAATAACATGATGCAAAATACATTTATAGCAACTTCAAAAGTCCCCATAGTCTAAAACAGTCTCAACAATGTTCAAAGTTCAAATTCAAAGTCTCTTCATTCAATTCATCCAATCACTTAACTGTAATCCCCAAAGCAAGACAGGAAACCACCTGAGCAAACTCCAAACTCTGCAGCTCCATGTCTGATATCAAAGCAGTCTTCAGATCTCCAATTCCACTTTTTATCTTAGTTGACTGCAACAAACTTCTTTATCCCGGGCTGATTCCACTCCCTGTTAGCACCTTTCTTCAGCAAGTATCCCATGATTGGGACATCTCTAACTTCTTGGAGTCTCCAAGTCAACTTCAACCTCATAGCCTCTTGTTCCACTGTCTGGGATCCACATACAATCTTCTAGGTTCCACCAAAGGTCTTCCATCTTTTCTCCAGCGCTGCCTTCCCACTGTAGCACTCTGGGCTCTTGTTGACTCCACTTCGGTGTTGTTATGGTCCTTATAACACTATGATCATCCCATGATACTTGCATCTCTAATATGCTTGAGTCTTCTACTGCAACTACACTTTTCTATAGCCTCTCATAGGCTTCACCTCAAGTCCTTTGAATGACTCCTTTGGTCCTCGGCCACCAACTTCAACTGAGGATGCACCTTTACCAGTGCCTTTCCTGGCCTCTCACAGAACCAAGCCTCAGCTGCTCTTTCATATCTTCAAAACTAGTATCACCTGGGTGACTCTTAGACAACCTCAAGTAGAGCTCCAGCACACCATACAACTGTGGCTGTCTCTGGAACACAGCTTCTTTGTGCTCTCAGAAAACACTCCCCAGAAGATTTGAGGTCAGTGATACTGGTCTCTTCTTAATCACTCCTAATTTCTTAGCTCCAGCTAACCTGTATCAAGTGTCCCAGGAGTCTGTTCTATTTTTGACTCAATAGCGAGAGTCACAGGGCTGAAGCTGCCGAGTTCTGTTAAGTAACTCGGAGCCGGAGCATGGCCCCTTGTTCTACTACATTATCACCACCTTTTTTTTTTTTTTTTTTTTTTTTAGAGAAATTCTTCATTTACATTTCAAGTGTTATCCCAAAAGTCCCATACTCCCACCCCCTGCCCTGCTCCCCTACCCTCCCCCTCCCACTATTTGGCCCTGGCATTCCCCTGTACTGAGGCATATAAACATTGCTAGACCCAGGGCCTTTCTTCCCGAATAATGGCCAACTAGGCCATCTTCTAATACATATGCAGCTAGAGACATGAGCTCTGGGGGTTCTGATTAGTTCATATTGTTATTCCATCTATAGGTTTGCAGACCCCTACAGCTCTTGGGTACTTTCCACCTTTCTGTTTTCCAACTCCAAACCTAAGCCAAGTCCTGGGACTTGGTCTGTATATTGACCTTGAACTCAGAGACTTTCATGACTCTGTCTCCTGAATGCTGAGATCAAATGTATGTACCTCCACCCCTGTACTAAAACTTTTCTCTACTTTGAACTTGCTCTGTACCAGACTGGCCTTGAACTCAGAGACTTGCAAGACTCTGTCTCTTGGGATTAAAGATGTGTATCACCATGTTTAGACCTAAACTTAGCTGAATGGGATCTTGCCCTAAAATCACACTTCTCTTTATCTGCTTTATCTTCTTAAACATAGAATTTAGCTCCATTTTGCTTCCTGGTGCCTTTTTATTACCATACATTTAATATTTTTCCTCTCTCAGCTTGCGTTCCATTAAAACCCAGTTCATAAGAGTAAACTTTAGTAACCACAGAACAGAATTTATACCAGGATGTTTTGAGACTTCTTTTATCAAAGCAATTAATCTATACCTCATCACATTAGCCTCAGGCAGACTCTTCAAACTGTGCTAAAAAAAGCACCCTCCTTCTTCTTCAAAATATCATAAAAATAGTCTGTAGGCCCATTACTAACATTTTCACCATAAAAACAAAACAAAACAAAACAAAAAAACCAAAACAACAACAACAACAACAACAACAACAAAAACATCTTGGCCAGCAGACCTACATAGTTCAATTTACCCTCAGCACTACTGTCTTCCATATTCTTACTAGGATGGCCCATTAAACCTCAGTTAAAGCATGCCATGACTTTCCAAATCCAAAGTCCCCAAGCCCACATTCTTCCAAACAAAAACATGGTAAGGCCTATCACAGTTATACTCCAGTCACTGGCACCAACATCTGTCTTATTTAGGGTTTTACTGCTGTGAACAGACACCATAACCAAGACAACTCATATAAGGACAGCATTTAATTGGGAGTGGCTTACCAGTTAATTGACTCAGTCCCTTATCCTCAAGGTAAGAGCATGGCAGCATGGTGCAGGAGGAGCTGAGAATATTACATTGTCATCTGAAGGTTGTCAAAAGAAAACTGGCTTCCAGGTTTCTAGGATGAGGCTTTTAAAACTCACACCCACAGTGGCAAACTTACTCCAGACCTCCCACAGCAAGGTAACCTCTCCAAATAGTGTCACTAAAGAAAAGGTAAGGCTAGTAAGACAGTAAGAAATTATTTTATCCTCTCTCAAGTACTCTTAATTTAAAATACAATACCCACTCATTTTTCTTTTCTTTCTTTTTTTTTTTTGAGTTAACTATTTTTTATTAGATATTTTCCTTATTTACATTTAAAATGTTATCCCCTTTCCTGGTTTCCCCTCTGAATAGCCCTTATTCTATCTCCCCTCCCCCTGCTCACTAACCCACCCCATTTCAGTTTCCCTGTCCTGGCATTTCCCATACTGGGGCATCAAGCTTTCTCAAGACCAAGGTCCTCTCCTCCCATTGATGTCCAACAAGGCCATCCTCTGCTACATATACAGCTGGAGCCATGAGACCCTCCATGTGTTCTCTTTGGTTGGTGGTTTAATTCCTGGGAGCTCCAGGGGGCACTGGTTGGTTCACATTGTTGCTTAGTCATCTCATTTTTCTAAATTCCACAAGGTATCCAAGAGTGAACATATTATAAAACTAAAAGCCTATTTACTTTCCAGATAGATAGACAAGATTCTTTCTGGATCTATTCATGCAAGTTAATAAGTTAACTGTTACCTTGTTGTAATGAATCACTCTAACTTTTAAAGTTACTGTACTTTTATAATATTTCATTTATCTTGTCATATAAGTTTTATCTGCTTACATATTTCATGCATCAACACCTTGTAACTGTTTCATCTTTTTCTAATTCTCTGTTAGAGCATTGGGTTATTATTCTTTGTTGTTGTTCTTGTTGTGTGACCATTAAACCTAATTTATCCAGAAGGAAAAAACAAATTATTCTCTAAAGGGGAATTTATTTCCCCTAAAGGACATGTTAGTTCTATATAAGAACACACAAAGAAAAGTCAGCATTTGAAGCAACACTATCGGGTAAAAGGCAATCACAAGGTTTTGGGCAAATATAGAGAAGGAGTTTCAATATAAGATAAAGAATATAAGATAAGATATAGATAAGATAAAGAATAGCTTATTTGAAGTAAACCCGTTATCTGCCCATTTCTATGCCTAGGAGCTGCCCACCCCAACAATATGTGTCTCTGTCTGCCTGTCTGTCTCTCTGTCTGTCTCTCTCTGTCTCTGTCTCTGTCTCTGTCTCTGTCTCTGTCTCTCTCTCTCTCTCTCTCTCTCTCTGTGTGTGTTTGTATAAATGACCGTTCTCAAAGCTTAGCAAATATGTAGAGTTCTGGATTAGAATAGCTGATTTTACTTTTGGCAGCCTAATTATTGTCTTCTTGCCTAGACATCCCAGCTCAATTAAAATACAGAAAAAATAAAACTGAAGCCCTGTGTTTGCAGATATTTGTTCTAAATGTGAAGTAAAAATTCCCTGCACATCAAGTGGGTAGTAGCTTTATATATGTATGAAAATTGCCATTAAAGTTAATGATGCCTCATGAAATAGTAATGGAACTTATTAAACTATAAGCAGAGGATTACACACACATATACAGTGACTTAAAAATGCTAAAGAAGCATCTTAGTATAAAACAAAGAAAATTAAATATTTATTTAAAAAGGCTTGTTTTACAATCTTTCACAATTTAATACGAAATTTTTGACCAAAGCAAAAATGCAAAAATTATATAATATTTTGAAGCATTTTTGTGAGAAATTCAGCCAAGAACTATTGCATAAACTAAATGTCTATGAGGACAAAATTAAAGCAGAATCTTTCTATTTCACTTAACACTCAATACAATGAAAATGTATGTTTATGCATATGTATGTATGCATGTGTATATGGATGTGTGTATTTTTGTGTGTATGTATTAGCTTCCCTCAACCTAAGTAATATGGGGAAATATGACACTATTTTAAGAATAATTTAAGCACATGTCTCAATACAAAAAAAAAATTATGAAAGAAAATACTCTGTGTGCTGAAAATAGAGATTGTTACTAACTAGTCTGAGCATATTTTATAAAATAATCTCCTTTATAATTCATATTGAATATCTGCAGAAACAAGAGTTGTATTGTAGCTATCTTTTGATATTTTAGATTTTGTATATAATTTCATTCGTTTTGAATTCCACTCCTTGTAAATAAATAAAGTAAAGCATTCTCTGTGGTTTCTGGAAATAAAAGCTATCTGAATTTCTAGAACATTTGGA
The DNA here is from genome assembly GCA_902729485.2 of Mus minutoides. NCBI lineage: Eukaryota > Metazoa > Chordata > Mammalia > Rodentia > Muridae > Mus > Mus minutoides. Next base: position 84,072 of record LR751763.1, on the reverse strand, counting down.
ACTATCTATCTATCTATATCTAGATCTATATATACATAATTAATATATTATAAATATATATGTAAATATATATTATGTATTTAATTATATATATATATATATATATATATATATATATATATATATATATTTAAAACATTAGAATCACTCAGCATGATTCAGCCACCATCTCCCCAATGATTAGGTCTGGTAAGAAAAAGATGGACTATTATCATGGTGTTAAGTATTAATAACATACATGAATATTATATCAAGCATGTAAGCATCACTGTTGAGGAGGATCAAACTTGCAGTGGTATTTATTTAGCAAGTTGCCATGGGCAACTGGTCAACACTGATTTGTGTAAAACTCACACAAAAAGTCCGAAGAGAAGAGTGATGAGCAATGTTTTTCAATAAAAGTGTTTAATATTTAAGCATTACTACATATAATAGTACACCTGTGTTTATTATGGCTATGTCCACAATTAATTGGATATGAAATAAATGTAGGTGCTCATCAACTTATGAATAGATACAGAAACTGTGGGTACATATATGTAATGAAACATTATACTACTTTAAAGAAAAAATATATCTTGAAATTTACAAGAATGTGAATGGAACAAGAAAAAAATATAATTAGTGCAGTCACTAAAAAGACAAATGTTTCATGCAGTAGTCAGTAAACTTGTAAGGAGCCTTTAGAAGTAGATGTAGTTACATTGGTGGAAAACAGATCATAGGTGATATTAAAATACAGAGGGGAAAGTTCAAAAAGGTTGTATAGTGATGCAGAAGAGAAATGAGTGGGCAAGGAAACATTAATCGAAATGAAATACGCATGAAGAAAGCTACATAGAAGAAACCTGTAATCTTGCAACCCAAATCAAAAATATAAGAGAAGATAAAGAACACTTAAGATTCTTAAAAGTGCAGTGAGGGAGCTTATAAAAGGCCAAGAGTTTAAGTGAGAAGGAACTACAAGCTGAAGACAAATGATGAGTGAAGTGTCGATTAAATGAAGCTAAGGAATTTTAAAAAAAAAAAAGCCTTAAGAAATCCAACCACTATACAAGCTGTAAACACATGATTCAAAAAGAAAAGAAACCAGGGGGCTGGTGAGATGGCTCAGCGGGTAAGAGCACCCGACTGCTCTTCCGAAGGTGATAAGTTCAAATCCCAGCAACCACATGGTGGCTCACAACCATCCGTAACGAGATCTGGCTCCCTCTTCTGGAGTGTCTGAAGACAGCTACAGTGTACTTACATATAATAAATAAAATAAATCTTAAAAAAAAAAAAAAAAAAAAAAAAAAAAAAAAAAAAAAAAAAAAAATTAAAAAAAAAAAAAAAAAAAAAAAAAAAAAGAAAAGAAAAGAAACCATGTTTGAGCAGAAGTATCTGCAAGGGAGAACAATTCTTCTCGCCAAGAGATCTCAGTAAAAATTTCAGTGTGTGACACAGGAAGCTATGAGTAATTAGTCCCAGAGTCATCCAAACAAGGCTTGCCTTTGAAACTGCTCCTGGTTACCTGTGGGGAGCGGGCGTGGCCGTATGGGCCAAAGATGGCGCCCTGGCTCTGTGCTAAAGCCCTGTAACCTCGATTGTTTACCTCAGTCTCAATCATGCACATGTGTACCTCGTTTGAGAGGTTAGTGCAACATCTCGCAAGATCGTTCTATCAGCCAATCCTGCACGCTGCCTTGGATGTGTGCGGCTATGATTGGGTGTTGTGAGGTGACATGAATGAATGGAAAAGGTAAGTATGAACAGTCCCAGAGTGAGAAAATTAGACAGAGAGATATATGATTGATTGATGATGATGAACAGACTGAAGACTGACTGAGAAGCTGGGGAAGCTGCAAGAAACCTCCTAATAAAGAGAAGTGGCTGCAGCTGCTCTGAACCTGCTTTTTGGAGTTAATGTCGTTTATTCCACTCTCTGCTGGTCAGAGATTGGGCTCTGACAGTTAGCCATCATAAGTAGATGGTACAAACATTTTCATGAACATTCTATTCAGGAAAATCTCAGCAGAGAAGAAGGAACACTAAGATTAATGGAGTCTTAAAGTCATTTTATAAAAAAAAAAAAAAAAAAAAAAAAAAAAAAAAAAAAAAAAAAAAAAAAAAAAAAAAAAAAAAAAAAAAAAAATCTGTCCTAGCCAAAAGCAGTTTAGTTAAAATATGTAACCTTTTTCTATAATGACTATAACAGTCAAATAATACTAAATGACAGTGACAACTATAGTATATCACCATATTACAATATGGAGTATAAAATTATCCTTAAACATTTAATTGTAAAAAATCTACTGCATAAGATGTTGAGTAAAGTACCCCTTTTGTGATATCTTTCACAGAATATTTTAGCACAATGGGCTAATGTGTACTCATATTCTATAAGCACAGATAAAAGAAGAACAATGTATTGAAATAGAATTTTATTGCTGTGGGTGATTAACGCTACTCAAATCACCCTGAGGGTGGCAGCGCTTTTTCCTTACTACCTGCCCCAGTGTTCTGAGTTCCCAGGCTCTGCAAGAGCATGATAAATAAAGTGGCGAATGCTCACAGCCAACCTTTGGACTGAGCATGGGTTCCCCAATGGAGGAGTTAGAGAAAAGACTAAAGGGGTTTACAACAACAATATCAACCAACCAGTCTTTCTACAGCTTGTAGAGACTAAACCACCAAAGAGTACACATGGAGGGTCTCATAGCTCCAGCCACATATGTAGAAGAGGATGGCTTCATTGGGCATCAATGGGAAAAAAGTCCCTAGTCCTATGAAGGTTTGATGTCCCAGTGTAGGGCAATGCGAGGGTGGGGAGGCAGGAGTGGGTGGGTGGAAGAGTACTCTCATAGAAACAGGGGGGGGGGGATAGGGGATTTCTGGGGCTGGAGCAGGAAAGGGGATAACATTTGAAATGTAAATAAAGAAAATATCAAAAAAAAAAGTTAAAAAAAAGAAAGACGTGCACTTACACATAGGCACCCACGTACACGCACCCACGCATGCAAGCACCCACGCATGCACAGAGACTTCTATTTTAATATGCCTTAAACAGCTCAATGCCTGGACCACTTCCAAACTTCCACTTTGCTAACTGCTCCCCTCCAATACTCTTGACTTATTACTCACTAAAATCTATATTGCACCTTTTATATGTAGACCCAATGGGAATGGGGACAGGGCAGCTCTTCCCCAACTCATACATGATTGGTATACTCTCTCTTCTGCAATTCTCATGCCTGGATCTTATTCCCCTGAATGGCATGGTGATTCTTCTTTTCTCTGTCAGTCCCTTTGCTCATGAATGCCAAATTCCTGCATTTGTCTCCCTGCTCAAGCATTGGCCACTGACAACTTTATTGACCAATCAAAGCCAACTGGTGGCAGGGACCTTCAGCATCCTACATGCAGAATATCTTGTTATTTTTGGGAACCCAATTAACATCATACAAGTGTCAAACCAAATCTACAACAGAAATTAATTGAGGTTAGTCCTTTTTTCCAGAAATAGGTAGAACTCATTTTATGTTAAGTAGTTCATTGTTCTGTTATTCCTGTTCTTCCGGAGCGATGGTTAGAAAGAACAGAAGGATAAACAATAGCTTCCAGGAAGACAATTGTCTAATATCAAACTTACTATTTGTTGAACAGAGGCACAATATTCAGAGAACTACAAGAAGCAAATGGTCTATCACTGATAGAGGTTTTATGCAAGCACACATTCAGGATGGCAGTTTATGCTCCTTAACTGTACTGGGCTGTACATACATCATTAACGTGGAAGATGCATGTTTCACCCTGAAAAGATTGGGACTGTGCAAAGCAAAGCATGCATAAGACACACAAACACAAAAAGGCACACATCTACACACCTGTGTACATACATACCTATACAATTGTACTAGGTGACTAATCACTTAATGGTGGGATATCAAAAATGAAAAGAGAGAATACCTCTACAACTTAGTTTTGAAACTGACATTTATATTTCTAAAATATGAATTACATCTACATTTTAAGATGGCAAAAATTCTCAGCACTTCTATGATTTATAAATGGTGTATAATTGTAATTCATTTAACTGCAGTCACTGACTTCCTAGATCATCAGAGTAATCTATAAAAAGAACCCATCATTGTGCTGTCAAAGTGAGTGATTATGACTTTTATCATCAGGAACAAATGCTATTGTTTTAAACATGACTTTAATATTTTATAATTGCACACATTACATTCTTGCCCTACAATGAGTCAATTTTTAATAGTTATTGTTAAATAAAGGAATAAAAACTTGGAAGTTTGCACATACAATTTTTTACTACCCATTGACTTCTAGAAATAAGTGTGGTTTGAACACTTACATATGCTATTTAATTTAGACCCTAGTACGGGGGTCATGTTGATGCCAATAAATGGCAAACTTAAAAATGACAAACTCTGATAACTTTTAAATAACAGAACAAATTTATTCAGCAAATCTGGCAGCTTCTGAGGTTGTCACGCTGTCAATTATGTGCCTCTTCTCGAGCACTACCATCTGCCAGAGTAAAATTTTCTATAGCCCTTTCCAAGAAGATAGTCAAGATTTGTGGTAAAATCATTTGCTTGTCTAAAAAAAAGTGGAATTTAAAATTCTCCAATGTCAGCAAGGTGACTCAGCAAAGGCATTGCTGCCAGAGCTAATGACCTGAGTTAGATCATTGACCTTAACATGGTAGGTGAGAATGACCTTTTCTAATTGTGCTATGACCAGCACTTGCTTCATCTGGGCACTTTTATGTCTCCTCCACTAAAAATATACATACATAGATATGTACATACATACAAATAATAAATATGATTTTTAAATATGCCAAACAAAAAATTAAAACAACAAAAATAAGACAAAACCAGAAAGATCCCCTACATTTGGCAGCAGGTCATGTCAGAGCTGTTATACAGTAGTATTTCTATGCTGCAGGGCACAAGGTATTCTCTCAAGAGAGAGAAGAAAACTTACATATCACAAAATATGCTGTTTGGATTTTTGTCAACTTGACACAAATCTAGACATATCTAAGAAGAGGTAAATTTTTGTTTTTGTTTTTTTTGTTTGTTTGTTTTTGTTTTTTTTTCAACTTTTATTAGATATTTTCTTCATTTACATTTCAAGTGTTATCCAGAAAGTCCCCTATATCCTCCCCCCTCCCGACCCTGCTACCCTACCCACCCGCTCCCACCCCCTGGCCCCGGCGTTCCCCTGTATTGGGGCATATAAAGTCTGCATAACCAAGGGGCCTCTCTTCCCACTGATGGCCAACTAGGCCATCCTCTTCTATATATGCAGCTAGAGACACGAGCCCAGGGGGTACTAGTTAGTTCATGGTTNGTACAGCAACAGACAGGTAGATCAATGGAATAGGATCGAAGACCCAGAAATGAATCCACACACCTATGGTCACCTGATCTTTGACAAGGGAGCTAAAACTATCCAGTGGAAAAAAGACAGCCTTTTCAACAAATGGTGCTGGCACAACTGGCAGCTATCATGTAGAAGACTGGGAATTGATCCATTCTTATCTCCTTGTTGTTTTATTTATTCATTTATAAAGAATATATTCTGATCAAAGTTTTCATTTCCCGATTCTTTCCAGATCTTTTCCATCCACCCAACTCTACATGCACAAATTAGAATTTAAAAATATAATAGCAAAGATAAAACAACACACAACACAAAAACAAAATGCACAGGTTACATCATGATAGGTTTCCAGTACTGAAAGAAGTGTACAGACACGGACTCCTCTCTATAACCAAGAATATATATTTAATGGCATCCACTTCCAAAGGAAATATTATTTTTCCCCCAATGAAATCTGAATGGGTTTATTAACCACACTTCAGTGTAGACAGCATGCCCAACAGTAGATGGCCAATATAACATTAACTCTATAGTACTTTAGTAGACATTTTGTTTTATATTCCTTTGTTTGGACTTTTTATCTTTCTTTGTCTTACCAGTATTTTGTTTGTATATTATGGAATAAGATATCATAATTGGTGAAAATGCCTCTAGAAGGTTGGTTATTGTTAAGCAAGTCTGTAAAGTACTTCCTTGATTAATGATTGGTATTCACAAGGTTCACAACCTCTGCTGGTGCTGCCAAGCTTCGGCAGGTGAAACAAAATAAGGAAACGTGTGGAGAAACCCTGCTAATTAAGGACACAGTCTATCATGCCCACATAACTCATCTGAACAAAAATGGAGGCTTCCATTTACCAGTAGGTCTTCCACTCCACATTTCTGACCTTGTCTCTGCATCCCAGATTCCTACACCCTCTACATGAGAAAGGTAAAGTGGTCTTTGGCAATCCCACAAGTTCAACTTCCTCTTTCTAGATAAGAACCTGCCAGCAAATACCTGAGATTCTTGAAATGCCTCTCCATACCAATAAGGCATTCTCAGTAATTCTAAACTTTTTTTTCTTCTTTTTTTTCTTCTTCTTTTTTTTCCTTTTTTTATTACATATAATTTTTATTTACATTTCAAATGCTATCCCGAAAGTTCCCTATACCCTCCCCTTTCCCTGCTCCTCCACCCGCGCACTCCCACTTCCTGGCCCTGGCATTCCCCTGTACTAGGTCATATAAAGTTTGTAAGACCAAGGGGCCTCTCTTCCCAGTGATGGCCGACTAGGCCTTCTTCTGCTACATACGCATCTAGAGACAGATCTCTGGACATTCTGGTTAGTTCATATTGTTCTTCCACCTTAGCCAGTGAAACTTCACCACAATTAGAACTCCTTTCCAATCTCCAAGGTTCATACACATCCCTGGTTCACTCTGAATAAAGCATATGAATGGAAGTCCACCAGGCATGATGGTATGCACACTAGCTACGATCCTCTAAGAGAGCTATTTAAAATCATCAGAGCAGTTGTTCTCATCCCTGCCCCTCCCTGGCACTTGCTCCCAGCAATATTGAGATCCTGCAGACCCAACCCATTCAGGATTCTGCTACATCCTTTCAGCCTGGAGTGTAGGGATGTTTGCATAACCTGAAGGAGCAAGCAGAGCAGGAATACCACAGCTGACATGAACACTACACAAACTGTGAGTGGTCAAGTCAGCAACCAATAATCGTCCATGGTTTCTGGATCACGTCCTGTCTCTAGACTCCTGCCTAGATTTCTTGTCCAAGTTTCCCTGGATTATAAACTACAGGCTATAAGATGAAAAACCAATGCATTCATCTGCAAGTTAATTTTAGTCATTTAGTGCTTTATCACATTATTCAAAACCCTAAGACAGAAATTGACACCAGGAGTGTGTTGTTATTTTTGTTTGTTTGTTTGTTTGTTTGTTTATTGTTTTCTAAGACATACCTGACCATGTATTTGGGGAAAAGCTATGGATATATTTTAACTTTGTGCTGGAACATCCTTTGGAATTTCAGAGCTCAGTGGAATGTACAGTGTGTACTTGGAACATCAGAATGTTGAAAGCAATGCAGACAATAAAGACATGTCTTGTGAAGTTTCAGAGTGAGGTAAAGGTTCTAATTGTCCAATTTCTGTGATATTTTGAATTAAGAAACTGTAAAGTTGTTACTGTGGGATGGGAACCCATCCCTCACTCAATATCCTGTCTTTCTGTTGGAGATAGACTCTATAAATTCTCTCCCCATACTGTCTGTCTTTTCATCTAAGGTCCCCACTCCTTTGAGTCCTGGGAGTCTCTGACCTTCTAGGTCTCTGGTGCATTATGGGGGTTCCCCCAACTTCCTATTTCCTGAGGTTGCCTGTTTACATTCTTTTACTGGCCCTCAGAGCTTCAGTCCTTTTCCCTCACCCAATATCAGATTAGGTTCCACTCCCACTCCACACACACACACACACACACTGTCCACTTTCCCTCCCAGGTCCCTTTCTCTCTCCCCACTTGTGATTGCTTTCTTCTCTCTCCCAAGTAGGACTGAAACATCCTCACTTGGGCACTTCATTTTGTTGAGCTTATTGAGTTTTATGGACTGTATCTTGAGTATTCTGTATTTTGTTGTTGTTGTTGTTGTTGTTGTTGTTTTGGCTTTTGTCTTGGGGGGACTAATATCCACTTATTAATAAGTATATACCATGCATGTCTGAGTTACCTGACTTGGGATGATATTTTCTAGTTCTATCCATTTGCCTGCAAAACTCAGGATGACCTAGTTTTAATATTTGAGTAGTATCCCATTATGTAAATGAACCACATTTTTCTGTATCCATTCTTCTGTCCTGGGACATCTGGGTTGTTTCCAGGTTTTGGCTATCACAAATAAGGCTGTTATAAACTTAAGGGAATACATGCCCCTGTGGCTGTCTGAAAGAATTACAAGGAAGGAAATGGAGAGGAGCCTGAGGAAAAGAAGGTCCAGAGACAGGCCCAAAGTGGGATTCAGCTCAAGGGGAAGTCCCAAGGCCTGACACTATTACTAATAAAGCACCTAACCCTAAAGAGACTGAAGGCCCCAGGGAGTTTAGATGTCAGGTGGGGTAGGGCTTGGAGGCATCCTCCTGGAGATGTGGTAGGGTGGGGAGGAAATGTGGGATGTGGAACAGTCAGAGGGTGGATGGGAAAGCAGGGAATGGAATATGGAGTATAAAAAATAAATTACACAGCCTGATCTACAAAGTGAGTTTCAGGACAGCCAGGGCTATACAGAGAAACCCTTTTTCGAAAGAACAAAAATAAACAAACAAACAAACAAACAAGACTCTGAAATTCAATCTTGTTTGTTGTTGTTGTTGTTGTTGTTTGTTTTTCCCCCCCGGGGTGGGGGATAATATCCTTAAGATAATTAACAACTCAATCCAGTGTGCACACCAAAGCTTAAGGCAAGATTACACTGAAATGCTTGTAAAGCCCAAGTTATATCTTCTATAAAGTAGGTTCTGTAGATTCAATAAGGAAATAGGCTCAAGGAAAACAACATACTACATCACCCAGCTATTATGTGCTTCTGTTCCCAACCTTCTGGGTGGAAATCAGATTATCTCTCCCTTTGAAGAGACAACACTGAGTGTTTAATAACCCTGGTTATTATCTGTGAGCTCAAGTACCTAAGGACCTCCCACTGTATTTTCTAAGTCTGGAAACAATGTTGTCATCTGGCCTTCAGTTTCTACCACTAAGAATTTTCTATCACTTTTATATTTTTCCTGATGAAAGGATGATGAAATGTTCTTGATCTGCAACTGTAAATAAAACTGTTTTTTTTTTTTTCCTTAAGTTGCTTTTCTCAGGGTATTTTATCACAGAAACAGGAAATGTTACCAAGACCAACTTATAAGCTACCAGATTAACCTAGATAAGGCGCTTTAGTCAGTAAGTTTGGGGATTCATAAACTACCTTCACAATCAAGCCCACCATCAAAGTCTTTTTAAAACCTTGTTTACATCCCTTTAGCATTAATTATAAATATATTTATTCATTTTAAATGAATATACATAATATAAACACAAAGTATAACATATTTAACTTTGTCAAAAATTCTGAATAGTTGTAATTGTAAACCCTATGGTACATAGAGGTCCTCCAGAATGTCATTAGAAAATAAATAATATTTCATGAATTATTATTTAATAGACATGAGTTCTACTATATCATACCTATCACATACATATTATTTTCACTCAGCATAATATTTTACAAACATGGTATTTTAGATGCAGATGTAGAATTTTTACTTATATTTCTCTATATCATGTCATCATTTGACTTTACAAGATATAAATTTTTGAACATTGATTTTACATTTTTCATAAATATGTTAAAATAATTTTATACAATTTTATTAGATAGTTTTCTTCTTTAAACAGAATTCTGTAGAACATTTGTTTTGTAACTATTGCAATTTTGAATTGGTTAAAGTTATTACTTTTTAATTCCTAACTTCTACTTCTTTAGATACGCTCACATATACCATAAAGAAAGAATTTGTACAATTTTGATTTTAATCACTTAATCACTTCACCATTTTACCTAGTATGGTAATTTCATACCTATTCTGTTTATTTTATACTTCTTTTTAATTTTGAAACATTTCTTTGAATAGCTCATTCATTTTTAAAGATATTGGCTCTGTATAATTATCATAAGCCTTCTAATTTCTATTTTCAGTCTAAGATATGATGTCATACATCTGCCTGTTCCTTAGTATACATTAATATACATATCATCCACAAATACTATATTTTATATAGTATGTTTTGTTATGTGGAATGATTTTTCTATGAAGTCCTTTATTTATGCTTTTATTTAGGATGATGTTTGTCTTTAAGAAATATCTAATTTGAGGTCCTGCAGAGACCAGTCTGCACAGGTGAGAGTGTGGACTGCAGAAGCGGCACAGCTTCTGGGACAGGCAGAAACAACACAGCTTCTGGGACAGATCCAGTTTCCAGCTCCAGACATCCTGCCACCTTCTCCGCCAGAGGAAAGGTGTCCACTCCAGAGGGCTCTGCCTGCAGAAGCAGGTGAAGGAGCCATCTTGGGTCCCGGATCCCTCAAAGAGCAGTCTGCATAGGTCAGCTCATTGAGCGCAAAGGGTGAGTGAGCAGACTGCAGAAGCAACACAGTTTCTGGGATAGACCCAGTTTCAGGCTCTCAACATCTTGGCACCTTCCCCACCTGAGGAGAGGTGTCTGCCCTGTAGGGCTTTGCCTGCCAGAGCTCGTGAAAACTGAACAACACTCTACTCAATGATTCTTTGGTTAAGGATGAAATAAAGAAAGAAATTAAAGATTTTCTAGAGTTTAATGAAAATGAAGCCACAACATACCCAAATTTATGAGACACAATGAAGGCATTCCTAAGAGGAAAACGTATACCCCTGAGTGCCACCAAAAAGAGACTAGAGAAAGCATACACAAGCAGCCTGACAGCACACTTAGAAGCTCTAGAATTAAAGGAAGGAAATTCACCCAAGAGGAGTAGATGGAAGGAAATACTCAAACTCAGGGCCTAAATCAGCCAAGTGGAAACAAGAACTATTCAAAGAATCAACCAAACCAGGAGCTGGTTCTTTGAAAAAATCAACAAGATAGATAAACCCTTAGACAGACTAACTAGAGGGCACAGGGGCAGTATCATAATTAACAAAATCAAAAATGAAAAAGGAGACACAACAACAGATCCTGAGGAAATCCAAAATATCTTCAGATCCTACTACAAAAGGCTATACTCAACAAAACTACTAAACCTAGATGAAATGGACAACTTTCTAGACAGATACCAGGTACCAAAGTTAAACCAGGATCAGATTTACAATATAAACAGTCCCATTTTCTCTAAAGAAACAGAGGCAGTCATCAATAATAGTCTCCCAACCAAAAGAAAGAAAGAAAGAAAGAAAGAAAGAAAGAAAGAAAGAAAGAAAGAAAGAAAGCCCAGGAACAGATGGGTTTAGTGCAGAGTTCTATTAGACCTTCTATAAAGACCTAATTTTAACTCTCCTCTAAATATTTCCACAAAATAGAAACAGAAAGTACTCTACCCAATTCATTCTATGAAGCCACAATTACTCTGATACTTAAATCACACATAGATCCAACAAAGAAAGAGAACTTCAGACCAATATAGAAGCAAAAATATTCAATAAAATCCCAGCAAACCAAATCCAAGAACACATCAAAATGATTATCCATCAGGACCAAGTAGGCTTCATCCCAGGGATGCAGGGATGGTTTAATATACAGAAATTCATCAACGTAATCAACTATATAAACAAACTCAAAGACAAAAACCACATTAACAACTCATTAGATGCTCAAAAAGCATTTGACAAAATCCAACACCCTTTCATGATAAAAGTCTTGGAAAGATCAGGAATTCAAGGCCCATACCTAAACATAATAAAAGCAATATACAACAAAGCAGTAGCCAACATCAAACTAAATGGAGAGAAACTCGAAGCAATCCCACTAAAATCAGGGCCTAGACAAGGTTGCTCACTTTCTCCCTACCTATTCAATATAGTACTTGAAGTCCTAGCCAGAGCAATTCAACAACAAAAGGAGATCAAGGGGATACAAATTGGAAAGGAAGAAGTTAAAATATGACTATTTGCAGATGATATGATAGTATATATAAGTGACCCCCAAAATTCCACCAGAGAACTCCTAAACCTGATAAAAAGCTTCAGGGCAGTAGCTGGATATAAAATTAACTCAAACAAATCAATGACCTTTCTGTACACAAAAGATAAATGAGCTGAGAAAGAAATTAGGGAAACAACACCCTTCACAATAGTCACAAATAATATAAAATACCTTGGTGTGATTCTAAGTAAGGAAGTGAAAGATCTGTATGATAAGAACTTCAAGTCTCTGAAGAAAGAAATTGAATAAGATCTCAGAATTTGGAAAGATCTCCCATGCTCATGGATTGGCAGGATTAATATAGTCAAAATGGCTATCCTACCTAAAGTAATCTATAGATTCAATGCAATCCCCATCAAAATTCCAAGACAATTCTTCAGTGAATTAGAAAGGGCAATTTGCAAATTCATCTGGAACAATAAAAGACCTAGGACAGCAAAATCTGTTCTCAACAATAAAAGACCCTCTCGGGAATCACCATGCCTGACCTCAAGCTGTACTACAGAGCAATTGTGAAAAAAAATTGCATGGTACTGGTACAGAGACAGACAGGTAGATCAATTGAATAGAATTGAAGATCCAGAAATGAATCCACACACCTATGGTCAGTTGATCTTTGTCAAGAGAGCTAAAACCATCCAGTGGAAAAAATACAGCATTTTCAACAATTGGTGCTGGCACTACTGGGGGTTACCATGAAGAAGAATGTAAATTGATTCATTCTTTTCTCCTTGTACAAAGCTCAAGTCTAAGTGGATCAAAGACCTCCACATCAAACCAGAGATAATAAAATTTATAGAGGAGAAAGTGAGGAAAAGCCTCAAAGATATGGGCACAGGGGAAAAAATCCTAAACAGAACAATAATGGCTTGTGCTGTAGGAACAAGAATTGAGAAATGGGACCTCATAAAATTGCAATGCTCCTGTAAGGCAAAAGACACTGTCAATAAGACAAAAAGCCCACCAACAGATTGGGAAAGGATTTTTACCCATCCTAAATCTGATGGGGGACTAATATCCAATATATACAAAGAGCTCATGAAGCTGGACTCCAGAAATTCACATATTCCCATTAAAAATGTGGTATAGATCTAAACAAAGTATTCTCAACTGAGGAATACCGTATGGCTGAGAAGTACCTGAAAAAATGTTCAACATCTTTAATCATCAGGGAGATGCAAATCAAAACAACCTTGAGATTCCACCTTACACCAATCAGAATGGATAAGATCAAAAATTCAGGTGACAGCAGATGCTGGCGAGGACATGGATAAAGAGGAATACTCCTCCATTGCTGGTGGGATTGCAAGCTTGTATAACCACTCTGGAAGTTAGTCTGGCGGTTCTTCAGAAAATTTTGACATAGAGAATCCAGCAATACCTCTCCTGGGCATATACCCAGATAACATTCCAACTGATAATAAGAACACATGCTCCACTATGTTCATAGAAGCCTTATTTATAAAAGCCAGAAGCTGGAAAGAACCCAGATGTCCCTCAACAGAGGAATGGATACAGAAAATGTGGTACATTTACACAATGGAGTACTACTCTGCCTTTAAAAATAATGAATTTATGAAATTCTTTGGCAAATGGATGTATCTGGAGGATATCATCCTTAGTGAGGTAACCCAATAACAAAAGAAGTCACTTGATATGCACTCACTTATAATCTGATATTAGCACAGAATCTTAGAATAACCAAGATACAATTTGAAAAACACAAGAAAATCAAGAAAAAGGAAGATCAGCATGTGGATACTTCATTCCTCCTTAGAATAGGGAACAAAATACCCATGAAAGGAGTTACAGAGACAAAGTTTGGAGCTAAGACGAAAGGATGGATTATTCAGGGACGACCCCACACAGGGATCCATCCCATAATCAGTCAGCAAACCCAGATACTATTGCACAGGACAGCAAGAGTTTGCTGAATGGACCCTGATATAACTGTCTCATATGAGGCTATGCCAGTGGCTGGTAAATACAGAAGTGGATGCTCACTGTCATCTATATGTTGGAACATAGGGCCCCCAATGAAGAAACTAGAGAAAGTACCCCAGGAGCTGAGGGGGTCTGCAACCCTAAAAGAGGAACAACAATATGAACTAACCAGAACTCCTAGAACTCATGTCTCTAGCTCCATATGTAGCAGAAGATGGCCTAGTTGGCCATCATTGGGAAGAGAGGCCCCTTGGTTTTGCAAACTTTATATGCCCCAGTAGAGGGGAACGCCAGGGTCAAGAAGTGGGAGTGGGTGGGTAGGGGAGCAGGGCAGTGGGGGAGGAGTATAGGAAACTTTCAGGATAGCATTTGTAATGTAAATTAAGAAAATATGTAAAAGAAAAAGAAGAAGAAGAAGAAGAAGAAGAAGAAGAAGAAGAAGAAGAAGAAGAAGAAGAAGAAGAAGAAGAAGAAGAAGAAGAAGAAGAGGAAGAAGAAGAAGAAGAAGGAGAAGGAGAAGGAGAAGGAGAAGGAGAAGGAGAAGGAGAAGGAGAAGGAGAAGGAGAAGGAGAAGAAGGAGAAGAAGGAGAAGAAGGAGAAGAAGGAGAAGAAGAAGAAGAAACATATAATTCATTACCACTATTGTATGGTGTCTGTTTGTTCCATTTCAAATTGAAATATACTTTTAGTTAGATTTTTTTCAAAATTTCTTTTCTCTTTTCTCTTCTTGTTCTTCTTGTCCTTTTTCTTTTTCTCCTTCTTTTACTTGTTCTTCTCTTGCTGTTTTTCTTCTTGTTTTCCTCCTACTCCTCTTCTTCCTCCTCCTCCTCCTTCTCCTCCTCCTGTTTGGGCAGACAAGTGCACCATCATTTCTGTGGACATTAGAGAATAATTTTTCTGGAGGCTGTGCTCTTTAAATGCCTGTGATCAAGGGACTCATATCAGGGTGTCAACTTTGTGGGGCAATTGGCTAAGCAATTAAATTGACCCTCAATTTTCCATCAGGCATGAATTGAGTAAATGTTAATATATTCATCCGCTAAAAGTTTCCCTTATTTTGGATGGTGTTCTAATCTGTTTCCCTTTCTTTTTATAGTAAGTAACTTCTTGTGTTGATTATTTTTGTCTTACTTTGAATCTTTTTTTCTCATGTCACCTCTTTTGTCTGCCAATTTGTCAGTCTGTCTTACTTTTGATCGTCTGTCTTTCTGTTTGTCTTTCTCTCATTGAACAGTTTCTCAGGAGTCTTTAGGGAAGCACATTTCCTGGGCCAATGTTTCCTGTTTTCCAGAGAAGCGGTGTTCCACCCTAAAAGCTTGTATGAGATCCTTGATGTTACTCTGACCCTACAATAACTTGTTTATAATTTCATCCCTAATATTAATCATTTATTTAAAATTCCTTTTGCTATATGAAACAAGATATTCACAGCTTCCAGTCATTTTTACATTGTGACATTTGGGGGACAATTGTTTCTACCATATATGATGTAAGAAAAAAGTAACATAGTTTCAAATTCATAAGAGTTGTTGATATTTCAAGTTCTAAATAGACCTGAATATTATATAGGATAATATAAATTAATATAACATGATAAAATAGCATGGAAATACAAATCATATTTAACTGTTTTCATATAAAATGCTATGAACTGAAGTTCTCAAAGAAACTTGCAGCTGTAAGGCTGATTGAATGATGAGAATCTCAATTGTGTACAGGCTGAGATTTTTCAGGTCCAGATACAAAGATAATTTACTTTAGGAAATTTTAAGGCCCCTTAATATTCTTTCATTGCTAATCCTTTTGTCTGACCTAACATCACAGTGACAAATATGTGGGTACTTTTATCTATTTTAATTCAGTTGAATATTAACCATTACCATTCAAAAGATATCTAAAACTTAGAACTTTCTCAGCTTACTAACCATCTATCTGATATACCTACTAAAATATTTGAAAAGTATGTTGATTTTTGAGATTTTTTTTTTATTAAAAAAATCAAGAAATTGTTAGCATGTTGTATACCATGGTCTTGTAACAAAGTGCTGCTGAACCTTGCTCATCACTGGGACCAGAATGAATTGCCTCTCTTTTATGGTCAAAGCAATATTTCTGCCTTGATCATCCTCCCTACGGTGTCAGGAAAGTATGAGTGTTTCTCAGTGATGCATTGGAAGAAACTGAGTTACAACCTAATACTGCATATAGTCCAAGCAAGGAAGTAGAGGGAGAAGGGAAGCAGAACTTGAGAGATTGATTGTTAAAGAGAAAAAGAAAATCATACTGTTCCATAAATTGAATAGTATATCTGTTAAGTATTTGAATGTCCTCTAGAGACAATATATATTACTTTGACGTCTTTCGTCTAGTAAGGTAAAATCACAAGTTACTTTGCAACCCATTTTATTTTTATCAATATTGTACTATAGACAATTCCATTTCCCCAATGACAGGTATCAATAAAATGGGCATGTAGGAAAGAAATTTTTGTTTTAAATTTGAGAAAACTATCATTAAGTATTTTTTTCATATGCAATAGTCTTTAAAAGATGGTTTAAGAATATTTTGAATGACAGGATATATTCTATCAATATGAAATATCACAAAAGTTGTAATAAGACCTTTGGGCTACAGCTGACTATTGTATTCCAGCTGAGCATATAGTGAGGTCACATGGGTCCAATCATACAAATACCCATACTCTTTTATTTTGGAAAGAAATAAAAGGATAACTATCTTAAATTATGATAGTGAAAATGTGGTTTTGGAGGAAAATAACTATGGAATCTATAATATTGGGTTGCAGGACATGTGCCAATTGTTATACTCTAGAATTGTCTAAAAATATATTCTAGATAAGCATGCACTTTAATGAAAAATATAGATATCTGCATATCTATGTATTATAGATAATGATAGATGGTGATAAAAGTTGATATATGATAGGTGATAGATAGATATAAAGATGATAGAGACACAGATGATAGATAGACATACAGATGGACAAACCAATAGAGTCAGATAGACAGATATAGAAATAGAAATAGATATAGATAGATGTAAAGATAGATTTAAATGATATAGACAGAGAGACAAAGACATACATATAATGGATAGTTATGGCTCAACTTCAACAAAACTGTTGTAATGTATAAAATAATAACAAAGAAGAAAGGTAGTTCATGAAAGACTATGCAGAGCTGCTCCTGATTGATTAGAAATAGAAAGAAGTGAAAAAATGTAAAATAGTGTCTCATAGCCTACCAATATAACTGGGATAAATTGTTGTCAGTCATTTAAGATTCATGTATGTAAATTTTAATATATTTCTGAAATAGATGTTGAAATGTGCAGATCTGACTTAATCACAAGTAAACATACAAGACGGAAATAAAGTGTGAGGTCAGGGCTAAAAAGTGATATTGGAAGTCATTAACAGATGTGCTGAGATTAAATTAAACCAACCACAGAACAATTAGAGAAAATGACACAAATGGGCTACTTTAAAATTTTGTAAGAAAAAGCATAATTTAGGGTTACTTATGTAGTCATTTGTTATGAAAGTAAAGAGACTAGAAAATAAAAATGAGGAGAAACAGTGTCATGTGTGCTATAAAAAAAAGAAAATGTAGAAAAGAAAAATTTAGAAAACAGCTGATAAATACCATCAAATACATCAGAAAATCACAGTAAAATCTATACTACAGACTTCATTTCAGATGATCAGCTATAAAGCAATGGGAGATATAAAATCCTGTTTAATAGTTGAGAATTAGAAATAAGTAGTATGGAGCCAGTGGATGGGTATATATTGTATTACCTGATAGAGAAGAATCACACACAAAACAGGAACCTAAGAGGAAGATGGAGAGAAGTTATAAATTGGCAGACAAGAAACTAAAAAAACTTATCAATGTGACAGATCCATGGAGAGATTTGACTTCCCTAGGACACAATTAAGAAAATGACCATTATTACAGAACTTCTGTGCTCAGTCAGGCACACTCAATCTCTCCCATATGCTTTTGATGATCTCTGATATCCTAGTGCTTTCTCCTCACTTTTATTTTTGATTAGTATCATTTTAGTGATTGCTATTCACCTTCAGATGTAACAAGCTTCTGTCCCTTACTGTGTTAGACTTTAATCTCACAGCAAATACAGTTTTCTCTTTCTAGGGCATGATGCCAGAATCATAGTTCATCTTCTTTAAGAAATCAATGTATGGAAGCTGGGTAGTGGAGAAAATGGACAGCAGTATTTCACTTATGTGTGAAGAGCAGTTGTTCTTTTCTAGATGTTGAAGTGTCTTACAGGATGTATTTTCATGGGGAAGACAGCAAGAAGGCTAATTCAGATCAGCCTATGAAACACTGCAGATAATCAACCAATAGAATCACCTCTTAAGATATAGTAGACAAGTCTTTCGACATAGGTGAACCATACAAGGTGAAGTTATATATTAGTAGCTATGTTTCTTGGTAATCAGAATGTTCTCTTGTGTTTAAGCACCGATGAACCTATTGCTAGAATTCCCCCATATATCAGAAACATTTAGAGAATCTTCCCAGCTAATATGCAAGTGCACTAGGAAAAGACCTGCCTACTTTATTATGAAGCATAGCTTCATTAAAACATTCACTGTAGTTTTGACCAATCCTGTAAGTTTTATAAAAGATCATGCAATGCTCTAAGTCTTGTTGTTGTTGTTGTTGTTGTTGTTATATGTTTGTTTAATTTTTAGAAAAAGGCTAATTAATCTTCCTTCAGCAAGTATCCCATCTGTATCATACAATTTGAAGTTCCATAAGTTTGGACTCATTGCATCAAGCAACTTCAGAATGGCCTTCTCCAGTGATTTTTACAGCGTGTATGTGTTATTTTTAATGAAACTATTACTTACACTCATAGGTTTATATTTTTCAAAGCCTACTTTAATAAAGGTTCTTAAATGCTTCAACCTCCCATAAACCCCACTGTCCAAAGGAAGGGGAGGAAGATAGCTAATAGGACAAGGGTGATGTGGACCTGTTTAGAAGTAGTTCCTTAGTGATTCCAATCGTTTTGGTTAGAAGACCAGTCCACTAGCAAAATAGGAAACAGTGGATAAGGAAGTAGCACTTCTATACAGAAGAAATGGCAAGGCTCCGCTAATCAGCCTGAGGCCGCCAAAGTGGCAAGAAGCAGTCAGAACACCAAAAGTGCTTTGGTGTGTTTCTCTCTAAGAAGTTAAAACGAGTGAAGATCAGAGAAGAAATCATGGTGAACCAATGCCATAGCATCATCAGCAAAGACCAGCATCAGCACAGACCAATAAAGACCAGCAAAGCAAACCAATTCCAGATCATCGTCCATTTTCTGTCGGGCTATTCATATATTCTTTCCAAACACTATATATTCTCTCAAACATCCACTAGAGCAAAACATCACATGCCCTTTCACCAGGCAGCTTCCAGAAAAACACAGTGTTTTTGAAAATACCCTTTCACATGACAGTTTCCAGAAAAACATCACATGACACAACTAGAAATAGAAACTGGACACAAATGGAAACAAAAATTTCCACTTCATTCACTATCTCTGAAATTGCTGCTTTCTCTAGCCTAAGTTCTTCTTTTAAGAGAGAGAGAGAGGGAGAAAGAGAGAGACAGAGAGAGAGAGAGACAGACAGACAGAGAGAGAGAGAGAGAGAGAGAGAGAGAGAGAGAGAGAGAGAGAGAGAT
The DNA here is from genome assembly GCA_902729485.2 of Mus minutoides. Taxonomy (NCBI): domain Eukaryota; kingdom Metazoa; phylum Chordata; class Mammalia; order Rodentia; family Muridae; genus Mus; species Mus minutoides. The sequence goes on along the minus strand of LR751763.1, from coordinate 64,291 downwards.
ACCCAGGACAAACTTTTACCCAGTGACAAAGATTCTGTTTGTTTTATTTTGTTTCTTTTAGAGAGAAAGGGGTAGGGCAAGAAGTTGGATGGGCAGAGAGATGGGGAAGATCTGGAAGGAGTTTTGGGAGAAGAAAGAATATAAACAAAATATATTTAAAAAATCAATATAATTTATATTTCAAAAACAGCTTTCTTCTAGAGTTTTTTTCTAAAGTCTAGCGGCAATAGATTTAGAATCCAAAGTTTATGTAATCACAAGGGTTTAACTTCAGTGCAAATTCACTGCACACATCAATGATTTATCTGTTTAATACCTTTTCTATTTCTATGAGTGAATTTTTATTTCACACATTTTATTTTGGTCATATTCATGTCCGTTCCCCATTACCTTCCAGATACCCACTTCATTACATACCTACTGAATTTTGTGTCCTAATTATTATTGTTATTATTACTATCATTATTATTTTACTTTTTACCAATTCACTGAAACTGCTCTGCTTAGATACTATCAGATGGTGTTGGAGCTGTTCTTTTGTGTATGGTAGACAGTGTTTGTTTGTAATCACCGACCACTTCTGGCTCTATAAGTCTTTCTCCTTCCTCTTCTGCAATGATCCCAAAGTCTGTGAAGAAGGAAGTGTAATGTAAATATCCTATTTAAGGATGACCACTCCATAGTCATTTACTGTGCTGTGCACTGTCAACAGCTGTGTGTCTGTGTGCTAGTCACCATTTACTGTCATATTCTTCTGTAGCTTCTCTAACACACAGAAACTGAAATGTCTGTGTCTTCCAGTGACCTCCAAAGTGTAACCAGAAAAGCCTAGAAGCAATAACTCTAAAAAGATCAGTTACTGAGTTTGAATTAATGTGGCATCATTAGAACAAGGGCTGTACTACTTCATAGAACTGTCCTATTTTTCCATATCAGTTATGAACAATCTGCCATGTAGAATTCATGGGAAGTGAAATAAAATGAACAATGGGCCAGCAGTGTCTTGTCTTTCATGCTATTGGCTCTTGAGACAGTGTCAGGATCCAAAAGCAGATTTTGTTTGTCTGAGAGAATGTTCTTTAGGTGGAAATGGTCTGAACTGTTTAATGGTTGCGAGCATATTTAATTTACCGAACAGTAAGCAAAGTGACTGATAAGCCAATAGTAGTGTCAGATAGTAGTATGTACAACAGAAATCACAGATTTCACCCTGAGTCAATCTTTGTTCATCACTTTCAAGGTGGAAGCCAAGAGACTCAGTTAAAAAACAAGCTGTGTGGGGAAATGATAATTTCCCATAGTTCGTTTTTTTTTTTTTTTCAAGTCACATGTTCATTTATCTCATGAGAAATATGTTCTCTAATATGATTGTAACATATTACACAGTAATTTGTTACACAGTCCTAAATTTGTTTCATCCTCAGCAAATATGAATTTTGTGTCAAATAATATTACCACTTCCAATCATTTCTCCAGTAAATTTTCTTATGGTTTGTACAATTATATTCTCACTTTCAGGAAATATCAGTCCTTTGTTATTGGTAGTCTCAGCAACACGAAATAACTTTTGTCTCTCTGGTAAGCATTACAGGTTTCTTGATTTGCAATTTTCATTGATGTACATTTCTCTAATGTATTTATGCTGAGCAATTTTGTACATCTTCATATATTAATCATTTGAAGTAACATTTTAAAAACACAACTAGTTCTATATCCATTTTCAATCTAGAAGTTGTAATTTCATGTTGAGCTGGCTTGTGAATATACTTTCTATATCAGCCTCTCGTTTTATAAATTGTGTACATATTTTGATAAGGCAGATTATGTTTTCACAGTGTTTTTTCTTACCGTTTATTTTGATGGAACATCACTGATTAAATTCTCTGCTTGTTTCATCTGGAATTCTGCTTTCAGCTTGATTCAGTTTACTCATAAGGATTTCCTTTGAGTTTTATACTTAGGCTATTGGATTTTTTTTAAATTATTCATTTTAGCTGAAGTCCTCTTCAATATTTCTCTTTATTAGGTTTGGTTTTCAAATTCCCAAGATCCTTCTCACGATCCTTATGTTTATGTTCTCTTGGTCATTACTCAGGCATTCATTCCTTTAAGTTCTTTCTTTCTAAGTTAATTGAGCTACTCCTTTGAGTATTCTTTAAACACTTTATTCCTGATTAATCTCATGATTGTTCTTCAAAATTCTTTCCCAGGATTCTCCTAGATAATTCTCATAGGAAGGCACTTCTATAAGACTAATGGATGGTATGGGGATATGCTGACTTAATCTTACTGTTTGGAATTTTCAAAATGAAGTATGGACTTGGGGATGTTTCATTATTTCTATGTCTATATGGACTAAACAGTTTGTTACAGAAAAGAAGATGTGATGTCAGATTGCAACTAGAGATTGGATGTGGTATAGGTTCATGTAAAGCAGATGGACATGGGGTTTTAGGCTGGTATGGAGGATACGTTCAGGTTCTAGCTTGAAGTTAAGAGTAGAATGGTTGCTAGGCAGATATGAAGAGAGGAGAATCAGGTGGACTCAATTTTCTATATCCTGGAGAAGGATATGCAGTACCTGGTTGGTGGAAAGGTCAGTAAGAATGTTTTCTTTTCAATACACTTTGCATTGAATTATCAACAGAATTATTTGCACTAAGTACTGTAGTAATATTAGACAATTTTTAGTAATTTTAGAAAAATTGTTTATTGCATGTGATTTAATTTTCATATCAATACCTTTAAAATTATAAGTATAATCAATTATACTATTTTGTTTTAATATAGCAATTTCTTGTTCATAAAATTTAATAAGTAAAATAATTAAGTACTCTAGTGTATAAGTAAATATTTCTTTAGTGTTTAAACTTTCAGGTATTAAATTTTGTTTTTTATATAAATATAGTTATCTGAAGCATTAACATTTTATTCCTATATATTCTATACAAATCTTTAACATTTTAGATATGCCCTGAAGCTACTTTCATAATTATATAAGCAGAAATTAGTATATTGATGTGTAATGCTTTTATATAAGTAAGTGAAAATTGGAAGCCCTTTCAGGAGTTGAATTAAGGGATATATTATTAAGAAATTACATTTTAAATCTCTGTGTAAACATATATATAAGACTATAAATGATATTATAACATGTCAAATTTTCAAAAAAAAATCTCTTTTCTTTAAAAAATTGTGTAGAAGAAAGTTGATAAGTTTATTGCAATGTATCATGCCTTCCTTTATCCATTTTTCTGTCTATTGCTGTCTTTCGGTCAACATTAAAAATTCTTAAAAGATGAAGAGATAAATGGCACAGGAAATGAAGAAGGTAAGATTCATCAAACTAGATAATTATTTAAGGAAAACTCATACATTGTAAAGTTACTTTATCATTGACTAGGTGTGGAAATTTGCTCATACTAAAAGAACAAAAAAAAAAAAAGTAGGGTACCCAAAACGTTTGATGAATGGCTGCAATCAACAAAAGACAAATGACCACTAAAGTCTGACATGATCAATTAAGAGCTCCTGAGAAGCACACATGTCAGTGGAGCTGCTGAGCTTTCGTTGCTTTTGGTCAGATCCTCATGTAGTTCAGACTTTTCTCACACTTAACTACAAAAGTTGAACAAAAATATAAAGTTAATTATCATGCAGAGAAAATATTACATACACACACACTCACACACACTTACTTTATTAAGGTCTAATAATGCATATCACTGTTGGGTTGTTCTTTTGTTTTTGAATCCTATTTTAAGTATATGCAAATGGAGTAACAAGATGTCATGGGATGAAAGGAAATTATGTCCAATTATCTAGTTATTATGCTCACCATATTCTCCCCTAAGAAAATATGAAGAGTTCTGTAATTGGAATCCAATAAAAGCCAATGTCTTTCACAGCCATTTATTACACACATACAATATGGTACAATAATTAAGGAAAATGGGTCTATAAGTTTTAAAGGGGACAAGAGAGCACAGAGGTGGGCATGGAGAAAGGGAAGAGCAGAGCAAGTTATATGATTATAATATAATATCAAGAGTAAAATAAGTGGGATATTTTTAAAAGTTTGAAATATCTAGTATTAAATGTTTGCATTTATAGCCATCTTTTATTACTTCCTTCCAATTTCCTTGTTTAGAGAGATCTATTGTTTATTCTGCCTTGTTTAGTACAGAAACAGTCATAGTTAGTATATAAATATCACTTCCCTTGAATGTTGTTCCTATAAAGTTAATGATCATGCTGATAATTATTCATAAACCAAAATATTCATATTTAAATTCTTTATTTTATCTATAATAAACCTCTTAAAGTTAGGACTTACATTTACAAGGCCTTTTATTTATGAGATATTGTCTTTATTTACATTTCAAATGTTATCCCTACCACAACCCCCTCCCCCGACCCGCCCATTCCTGGCTCCTGCCCTCGAATTCCTCTACACTAGGGCATAGAGCCTTCACAGGACCAAGGGCCTCTCAGTCCATTGACAGCAACAAGGCCAGCCTCTGCTACATATGTGGCTGGAGCTATGGGTCCCTCCATGTGTATTCTTTGGTTGGAGGTTTAATACCTGGGAGATCTGGGCATTCTGGTGGGTTGATGTTGTTGTTTTTCCTATGGGGTTGCAAACCCCTTCATCTCCTTCAGTTCTTTCTCTAACTTCTCCATTCAGGACCCCATGCTCAGTCCAAGTTGGCTGCAAGCATCCACCTCTGTATTTGTCAGGCTCTGGCAGATCCTTTGAAGACAAGTGCACAATTTGGAGATATACTCAAACACGATTTTCTGTTAATATGAAAACTGTCAAAAGTGTTCACATACTCTTAAAAAACACTGATAACAGGATGAGTAGTTGCAAAGAGTTAGAAAAAAAAAATGTTTCTCAGAAAAATAGCATCTTAGGTGAAAGTTAAATTACTATGCCCAAAACCATACATTTAAAATAAAAATACTTTAGAATACTGTCTCTATGAAAAAATGAAACAAAATGCATGTCGACAATATGCACATGACCTGCGATTATAAGCCTTAGCTTCATTTATAGCTATCATTTTCACAATGACAAGCATCAACATTGTCTTTAACATACTAATTGTAGAACAGATTTCAATAATATTCACTAAAATTACAGCATTTTACCATATAAAGATCAGTTTCTGAGTTGTTTCTTTTATAATTTATTTTTACTTCTGTCATTCAAAGAGCACATATATTTTTTCTGTTTTGTGATTATATGAAGAAAATCCAATTATTTTTAAATTATTTAATCATTTAAAATCCAAGTTATTCTTAAATGTTTGTGCACATGTAAGTCTGTGTAAATATGCTGGTAGCTTTACTGAAGTTGCCAAAAATGGAAGTGATCAATTTATCTTATAGTAAATGATTGAATAAACACAGTGGACTAGATTTTTGCAACTTTGTGACCTAGAAATGGTAAGATCAAGCATTGAAATATGTTTCGGGATTTCTTGTTCGGTCCTGTCATGGCAAAAGGTGAAAGATCAAAAGAGCACATGGCCATACTCACAAACCATTAACTTGGGATTGTTTTATGAGGATGCAGCCCTACCTTGTGACCTAAACAGCTCCCTGAAAGCCTCACCTTCTATTGCTGTCATATTAGGGTTGAAGTGTGAGAGGCCAAATCTAGGGAATACATTTGGACTTAACATTTGCATGAGAAGTATCTTGTGGATTTGACATAGCTAGAATATAGAAAAGGCACACCTCCAAATATGCACATCATCAATAGTTTTTTGGTCGTGTCTATGTTGACTTGTTTTGCCTCACCAAAAACTAAATTCTTCTAAAAGATTATATACTCAAGAATGTGTGGTAAGCTAAAGATACAGCTAACATAAGTGTTGACCTAGGATGTGCAAGGTCATGTGTACAATTCTAGCAAAACAAAAGACAGACAGACAGACAGACAGACAGACAGGCAGAGGAGGCAGTGATGTTGGATTTCTTTATGGTAATCAATGCAAGCAGAGATTTACAGAGTCATTCTTGTAGAAAATAAGCATCAGTGTGAGACTGACTCAGTGTCCCTGAGCTTTTCAAAATGTAAATGATCATTCTACATATTTTATCAGTTAGCTATTTTCTAGGAAATTCTGTACAATAGATTACTGACTTGAATTATTTATAATAACATCATACTATATGCTGATTGAAATGCATACTTTATAGGCAACACATTAAAGTAAGAGAATGAAGAGTAACATTGTGAGATATTGTGTTCAGATATACATATAGCTTCAACTTTTCCAATACAGTGACACTACTTCCTTCTTTTGTATTTATCTGCCTCATTATGTGCTGATATGTCTTTAGTACACTCATCAGGATTAATTTGAGGTAGCAAATTCATGGGATCAGATAGGACATGAGAAATAAATAAGGAAAGTCTGATACTAGAAAAACAATAACTGTTGGCCTGTGTTGACTAGTGCAAAAAGATAGAAAAACACCCTTGCCAAGATAAGCTGCTCTATTAGTTGATGTACCAATAATTTCAGATTTTTTTTTAAAGACTCATTGCCTTCTCAAATTTTAAAATATGAAAAGATTCATGTCTGGTGGAAAAATCCTTATTTGCCATTAATATTTATACAATGATATGATGCCTTTTGAGGTTTTCTTATTAAATTTTGAGTCTTAACCTGAAATAAATAAATAAGTCTTAATAATAAATAAGTCTTAACCTGCTCTGAAATAACATTGTTTCAAATTCTTTTCAAAACTTTATCTTTGTATCTCATTTTAAAAAACAATTCTTTTAGCCACCTTTACCATATTAACTTTGCAAAATTTACTTCTTTCACCCATGCTGTATAGTTTTTTATAGCTACCTCCTTCAACATAGGGAAAAAATTAAAGCATATGGAGTTGATTACTTTCTGCCAACATTATATGAAAATTGGACCTGAAACTCTAGAATCAGTATAGCACCTCTCTGCTAAGGATTACATCATATGTATTAATCAAGTATCTAAATGTCTATTAAATGTGAATCAGTATACCTTTCTTTTCCGACATTTTATTAGTGCACTGATGATATAAATTAATTTAAATATATTTTCTCAAAGACTTGGAGATAGCATAGCACCAGAGTGACTTGCTATCTACTCGGAGGCCCTGATATTGAACCTCAGCACTACCACACTATACTATTGTTTACTGCCCATTCCCTAAGTGACCCCCCACATTAAATTTGTTCTGTTATTTGCCTTGTCTTTTCTATATCATCCAACGTTATAAGATTTAAACTTCATGCTTAAATATGCCCACAAATATTTTTTTCTTTCTTTTTTTTTTCATGTTAGGACACATGGATGGGCCATATAATTTGTCACTTAAAATTTCAGTATTGTAAAGGTAATAATGCCTATCAAATGCACTTCTATTGTTTAAAGCATAGGTTATAGGATGTTTCTTATAGAGTCAACATCCTTGCTTATGTCATTCATGTTTTTCTTTAAATCTTAGCCAATACAGCAATCATTTTAAGGTAACTCAATAATCCCTTAGTGAATCAAGACAGCAATGACTATTTCAAGTTTTGTGGCTTTTTTTTTTTTTTTTAGAAAACTGACATGTTGGAGCTTTTTCTCTTGTTTCCATAGTTTACATCTGCCATGATTCTTGGATGACAAGAATTTTCTTCCATATCATCTTGAAATTATTTGTGCATCATCATATTACATATATCTATGTATCTACAAATGCCTAAAAAAAGTTTAAATCCTCCTACTGAAATGAAGGAATCTCATCTGGGTTATCCTTTCCCTTAAATATCCAATGTCCCAATAGTTATACCTACATTATTTTCACTTGCTGATTCTTATCTTTTAATTTTATTTTATTTGCTTTTGTTTATTTTGTTGAATCTCTTGTTGTGATAGTCACATGCTGTAACTGAAGCTGACATCCAACTCACCCTAGCTCTTGAGTGATGGGATTGAAAATAATATCAGTGTTGATAAGAATTTCCTTTCTTTTATATGGATAGTGTTTTGGGCTTTGAGCTTTATATATTACTCTTTTAAGTTGGGTATTGTAGAAATTGCTATAGAACCACAATCTCATTTGACTCAAGGCCCAACTCAAGAGATGGAACTCATAACTGATACCACATGGGTGACTAAGAAACTGACACTAGATACACTGAGGACCTAGGAGAGAAACTAAATACTATTGTTACCCTAAGAACGACTGGTTTCAACTGATGGTCAGCATGTAGAAGAATACCAATGGACCCATTCTTATCTTTTTGTACAAAGATCAAGTCAAAGTGGATCAAGGACCTCCACATAAAACCAGATACACTGAAACTAATAGAAGAGAAAGTGTGGAAGACCCTCTAACACATGAGCAAAGGGGAAATTTTCTTGAACAGAACACCAATGGCTTAGGTTATAAGATTAACAATAGACAAATGGGACCTCATAAAATTGCAAAGCTTCTGTAAGGCAAAGGACACTGTCAACAGGAAAAAAAATGGCAACTAACAGATTGTGAAAAGAACTTTACCACTCCTACATCAGATAGAGGGCTAATATCCAATATATGCAAAGAACTCAAGAAAGTAGACTCCAGAGAATCAAATTACCCTATTAAAAATGGGCTACAGAGCTAGACAAAGATTTCTCAACTAAGGAATACAGAGTAGTGTGGGTAGGTTGGGGAGCATCCTCATAGAGACAGGGGGAGTGGGGACGGAATAGTGGGTTTTTTGGAGGAAAGACCTGGAAATAGGATAACATTTGAAATGTAAATGAAGTGTCCAATGAAGGGGGAAAATGTTCAATATTCTCAGTTATCAGAGAAATGCAAATCATAACAACACTGAGATTCTTCATGAGTGACTTCATGAAATTCTTAGGCAAATGAATGGAACTAGAAAATATCATCCTGAATAAAGTAAATCAATCACAAAAGAACACACATGGTATGTACTCACTAATAAGTGGATATTAGCCCAAAAGCTTGGAATACCCTGTTGGGAACAAAATAAAGTGGGAGCCCAGGGAGGGGCCCGGGGGAAGTGGGGGAAGGGAAAGGTGCCTAACATCCAGTCAGAGCTCCTGTTCTCTGGGCAGTCAGACACAAGCAGAGCTGCCAGAAGCTTTTCCTCAGGGCCCCCTGTGAGCATGCCTGACCCTTGCTGAAGGGGTGGAAAAGGGAAAGCCCCTGACCTGGCAACACCCTGAAGCTACCTTGCTAGCACTCCAAGGTTGTGGGGGAGAGGGAATAAGGGAAAAGTTACCAACACTGACCAGTGTGTGTAGCAGGCCTTAATGGAGCATAGCAGAGATTCTATGGTTTAAAAGCTTTATTATAGAAATGCAGGAGAGAGAAGGTAGGGGCGAGGGGGGGGGGAGGCAGAGATAAAGAGGAAGAAAGAGAGAGGAGAGGAAAGAAGAAGACACAGAGAAAGGGAAGAGGAGAGAGAAGTGAGAGAAGTGAGAGGTGAGAGGACAAAGGAGTGAAAAGCGAGGTGGGGGCTGAGCACCCCTTTTTATGGTCTTCACTGTTTCTAGGTAACTGGGGAGGAGTTTAGTTTGAAGGTAAGAAGCTTCGGCCATTACTTTCATGACTATTGACCATGCTTCTCTTGTAGAGGCTGTGGGAGGTGGTACCTTAGGCAGGGGCCAGAGTTCCAAGAGCATGAGGAAATGCCTACTGTGTCATGTAGGTGAATTATGACCATCAGGGTTCAGACCTCAGCTCGAATGGATACCAGTCTGCAATTCCCCACAAACCCAAGATACAATTCACAGACAACAGACTACTCTTTTTTTTTTTTTTTTCCTTTTTTAAAATTAGATATTTTCTTCAATTACATTTCAAATGTTATCCCCTTTCCTAGTTTCCTCTCAGAAAGTCCCCTATACCCCCCCACCCTGCTCTCCAACCCAACCACTCCTGCTTCCTGGCCCTGGTATTTCCCTGTACTGGAGGATATAATCTTCACAAGACCAAGGGCCTCTCCTCCCATGGATGACCAACTAGGCCATCCTCTGCTACATATGCAGCTAGAGACACGAGCTCTGGGGAGTACAGGTTAGTTCATATTATTGTTCCTCCTATAGGATTGCAGACCCCTTTAGCTCCTTGGGTAGTTTCTCTAGATCTTTCACTGGGGGCCCTGTGTTCCATCCAATAGATGACTGTGAGCATCCACTTCTAGACCAAAGGAAAGACCATCCAGAGACTGCCTCACCTGGGGATCCATCCCATAAACAACCACTAAACCCAGACACTATTGCATATGCCAGCAATATTTTGCTGACAGGACCCTGATATAACAGACTACTCTTAGAGTACACCTCATGCTCAGCAGTTGATGGCCACCTTTAAACAAACTCATGCAATGGCATGTTTGTTGGTTCTTTGTCTCAGAATGTTGAATGGAGACATTATTCTTTCTGTTTTCTTTTTTTTTTTATTTTCTTCATTTTTTTCCTTTTTAAAACTTTACTGATCCTTTTTAACATACTTTATGGTGTTCAGTTTTGTGCTTTTATGAGATTCATGTGTGGGCAAACATGTCTCTATGAAAATAGGGGTTTTCTTGTGCTTTGTTTGGATTTTGCACTTTTTCTTCCCTTTGTTTTGTGCTCTTTTGATTTTTTTTTGTCTTATTTTATTTTATCATTATTCCTTAGATGAAGTCTTGTTTCCTAATAAAAGGCCGAAACAGTGTGGCATGAATGGGAGGAAGAGTGGGAAGGAACTCAGAGGAGAAGAGAAAGAGGAACCTTAGTCATAATGCAGTGCATTAAAATCTGTTTTAAATGATATATGGAATAAAATATAATATAAATAAATAAATTTGAGGTAAGAAAAGAAGTAATTTAATATCATAGATACTACCCTGGTAATTTAAGAATAACTCTGTGTCAATCACTTTTTTAAAAATTTGAGCTACCAAATCCTTTAACTTCATCTTCCTTTCTACAGATTCAGTAATTGGAGTAAAACTTTTTCAAACTCACCCATCATTCAAAACTATTATGACTTAACAATCACATTTTTGCCTGAGAAGTTCTGGCTGTTGTGATGAACTCTTTATTGGTGACAATGTAAAACAGCTACAAAACTTTAAGGATACAGAAGAGACTTCATTTTGAACTGTGAGCAATCACAGCCTGACCTGGAATGGTAGGTTCGCCCTTAGAAGTACTTGCACAATGTTTTAAACCTCTACAGTGGTGGATGTATTTTCCATAGTCAAAGATGAGAAAGTAGCTAGATTTCACTAGGTGATAATATCCCCTAGAGATTGTAGAAGTTACACTAGTCTAACTTGTAAGGTTAATTGAGGGTAGAAACTGCCAAACTTAAAAAGAATTTAGATTTATATACCTAACAGTTTCAAAAATATTAGAAAAAATATGTTGGACAAAGTGAATAGTTATTTATTTAAAGAACTTACAATTACATAGTAGTTTTTTGGCTTTTGACCACCACTATTGTCACTCCAAAAATCACAATTTTTTTATTCATCCAAGGCCAGTATAAAAAATGCTTATTAGTAATGTTGTTTCTCCAGAGAACTTGTTTCACACCAATGATGCACTCTATTTTAATGAGAGTTAAACTCTAAATACAAGATGCTGTGTGTAATCAAACCCTGAGAATAACACAGCATGAATATTTATTTTGGTTAAAATTTGATTCCTATGAATATTCTGAAATGTATGGCTGTCTGGGAGACATGAGGCCAAGCTCATGTTTACCTGTATTTCTTCTTTCTCCCTGTTTCTCCTTCTCATATTCTCTTTGGCACACACTGCAAACATTCAGTTTGTCATTACCTTTGATTCCAACCCTCACCTCATGTAGAAAACTCAAATGCTTCTTAGGAGATAGACACATATAAAGAAGCAGCCTCCTTCTCTAAAGAATATTATACCATAAAATATACATATAAAATGCTTGTCATTATCATTCTGGAAAATATGAACTTGAGTCTCTGTAATCAAAATATACCTAAATAAGACAGTTGCCTGAGGTCTCAAGGTTATCTTTTGTACAAACAGCTGAATATCAGCTAGAAATTCCCTGAATATCCAAGCGTGGTTGAACTTCATCTTTGAGAGATAGCCCCAGATGGAAAGAGCCTGACTTTTCACAGCAAAGTTGCAAGCAGAGAAAATGAGGCTACTACAAGACTGAGAGGCTAATCGAGTCAGTGCCATGGGCTCATTTTGTGGTTTCCTAGTACATTGGCATTGAAGTGCTTTCCCTTCAGCATCACCTGCTAACAGCATAAGATATGGTGCTCATGAAGAAATAAAAAAGCTTTATAACTTATGAGGGAATTAGTCATCATTAACCAACTCTACTAAACACATCTATCATATTTCTAGTGATTATACAAATACAGATAAGTCTTTTATTCTACCACTTGCTAGTATCCTACAAATTTGAAACAATTTGGAAGCATGTAGCATCTTAGTTGTACCTAAATGATCACTGAGATAAAAAGCAAGCAATCTGTCTTTAATTGATTTAAACCTCAGATTTTATTAAAACATTTACTTTTATAAATGTAGACAACAATTAGCAAATAAAATGTATACATATGGATTTTTAATCCCTTTGTGAAATACACATATACAGTGATGAAATATAGGGATAAATATGTAACAGCACTAAAAGAATAGTTACTATAATGTGTGATTTGGGGCTGTAATTCATTCTTATATAAAAAGATTTAAACAAAACATAATGATTATACAAAAATCTTTGATAATTACTCATCTAAGATTTCTTAAAGAGATTGCGGTTATTTGACCTAATCCAAAGGCTTAAACGACATTTTTGTTTTCAGATTGTCAAAATAGAATGAGGTAGTAAATGATGTGCTACCACAGTCACTTGAAATCATTTTTAAAAAATACAGTTTTATTCCTTTAAACAAAGAACTGACATTTTTGTGATCCTATTTTTGAGTTAAAATGGTGTTTAGTATTATGAGTACAGTGATATTAGCAAAAAAATAACTGAAAACTACACAAAATGTACTTAAAATATAGTTATTTTTATGTATGTATATATGATGCTTCTTTGAATTCCTTTTAAATTACCTGATTAGAAAATATGTAACACACACATACACACGCAGACACAAACTATTTTAACAGACTTCTAACGTGTCAGTTCCATCTTCAAAGATTAAAAGCTACCTCATTTGTTACTTTAAAACAAACTTTTCTTGCCTTATATGAGTCATTTAATCTAATTTTAGGGCCCTTTTAGATCCCAAGAGAACAATACATCTGCGTTTTTTGTCATACAGAAATGGCAGCTGAAAATGAGAAGTGATGGCCCAGGGCATCAGAGGCTTATGGAATTGCCTGAGATGTCTTTACCTGAACATGTGACAAATGCCACCAAGTTTCTCCCTTCTTTTCAAATGGTTCTTTGCTTGATATAAATGATATAACAGTAACTATCTAAGGACATGCTATGACGAGAGGTCAGCTATATTAATGTGAAAGACATTTTTTCTTGGGAAATAAAATTTAGTACTTACAAAAATATATTACTGTATTCTTTCATGTGCTTTAATCTGCCATATTTCAAGGTCAAATGACTTTCTGAAAATGGGTACATGCAATTTACTAAACACAAGCTGATGGCCAAATCAGTAAGCAAAAGCTATTTTAAATCTTATAAAATCCTTAACTTACATTTAGGTAGAAAACTAAATAGACAGTAGAGAAAATGCATTCAGGAACTGAGTATATTTTACTTTCTTTCAAAGATAAACATATTTAAACATGAGATTCAAATACATAAAACAATTTCAGAGAAACATTATGAAACCATTTACCCTTCATCACCAGGGTAAAGCTTCAGGTATATTAAAGGATTTGGTGATCTTACAGCATCAACTTTCATTCTCTTTCACTAAAGTACATCCCAGACATTAAAGCTGAAAGAACTATAAAGCTAGATAGATTTGAGCTTCTGAGACTAATACACCAAGTACTTAAGAGAACTATTAGTTCTTCAAGCCCTTATTTGACACATTTTTTTAATCTATCATTTATATATGCTTCTACTAAAATATGGTTTTACACAAAATCATTATTCAAGAAGCTTTGCCTATCAGGCATTAATATTGAGTGGTGTCCTTACCTTTGTAAATTTATCTGTGAAATTATATATGAGAGGTGCTACTTTATTTCCTTTTCTATCCTAACTTGTACATTCACCCCACAGCTGAAGCATATACACTCATTCAAATGAAAGAGGCTATATTCTAAAAATATGTGCCTCCCTAACATTTCATATGCTGAAATCCTAACCCCAAAGTGGATGGTAGGACAAAGGGCCTTTTGGAAAAATGCATTCCCTCTGGTGGAATTCAAACCCTTATAAAAGATGCTATAGAGAATTCAGCATCTCTATCCACTGTGAAAGGGTGAAGGTAGTAGTTGGCACATTTGAACTGCAAAATAACACACTGTAAGACATTGAAGTCAAAACTGTGAGAGTAAACCTTTATTGTTTTAAAGTGTAGCAGGAATGGTGGTGGCACCTTTCCATAAATGCCTGGGGCATGCATAGGCACAATCATCTTCTTCAGGAGGACCTAATTGAGGTCTTCCTGAGAGACCATGGATCTCTGATGCACATAATGCCAGCCAATTGGGAATTCCTATTTAGAAGAGATGCTTTCTTGGGACCAATGGGAGCAGGTGGTGGGTATGAAAGGAGCTTGCAACAGTGTTCAGATGAGTTTGCTATGGCATTTCTCACCTGCTCCAGGAGTCTGTGTCTTGACCTTGTACCACCTTACCTACAACCTCCAAGGGCAGGAAGGGTTCAGCAGGGCACAGGAAGCATTTAAGATATATTTTATGGTATTTAAGACACAGAGTCCACAGAGAAGTCATTAAGAATGACACATCAGGATACTCTCTTTTTCAATGGGTATTTTTATAAATCATTAGGTTTTAATGGATGCTCTGAAGGTAAATGAATTATAACGAGCATCTACTACATCAAGTCAATGAAGTATTATTCTGCTTCATTCAATATGTGAAAAACAAATTATGTAATAAAATCATATTGAAATATATAAGCTCCTTGAGATTAGTGTAAACACACACAGACCTTTCTAGTTGCTGAGACATTCAGTCAGCTGTTAACACTAGTTGGCATTTTCAGATGCAATTAATCTCTTTAGTATTAGTCATCTGGTTAGAGTATTCCCATCTCTTGACAGCAAATGCAGGGACTTAAAAATCAACCCAAGTGATTTACTAATTACTTATTAAGATATCCTTAGTAGCCCCCAGACAACTAATTGCCTAAGGGGAGATGATAGAAAAAGTGGTGGGTTTCAAGGTTGTGATTTTTAAACATGGATACCAATAGAACATGATGAGAAGATAATAGAGAAAACAATGACACACATAGTTATAGAGATGTGTACTGTAGAGGGCCATGCCCGAGTCGGCTCAGCCACCATTCTAAGATGGCGCCGGCATCCTGTTACCACCCCCATATAGAGTGAGTAAACAACCGGAAAGCGCATGCGCCTGTTGCATGACCATGCTTGATCACTGCCCAGCCCAGGGCTTAACATGAGTAATGGCCCAGCAGCCAATCCGGTTAAGATATGCCTCATCCTTGGCTATATAAGCTGAGCCCCTTCCGGGCTCTGGGTCTTCCTCTTTCAAGTCTTCAATAAAGAGCATGCTGTAGAAGGACTCTGAATCTGATGTTCGCATGTGTTCCTGCCGGCGGGAAGGTAGCGCGACTCACAGTGTACCAGTGGACAAATTGCTTCTGCATTAATAATGTTCCAATCTCATGGGCTTCAAAATTTAGAATTGTACATGTTCAGCATATTCATTTACCAAATGATTTCCAGATCATTTGGTAAATTTGAATCTATGTATTTATTCTGATTTATATTTTCATATTAAAATTCTTAAATTTAATAATGTAGGTTATGATCAGGCAACTGGATTTATTCCTCTCTGGTTTATCTTACCAATTATTTATAGTTTCCATGAAAGCATTCCTAATTTGGAAGTTAAGATTTCATATACTACACTGCCTATCTTGTTTTAATACAACTTCCTCATCAATTAAACTTGCTATGCATTTACTGTCAACTTTCTTTTAATGTTTCACACAGTATGAAATTGAAGAATTCATTGTGTAATTCACCTGTTTTTTTTTTTCCTGGCACTATATTAAGTAGTTCTAGCATATATTTATTGCCAAGGATACTTAAGATTTATTTTTTTAAATGTGTTACCATCACATCTAGATTAGGCATATATGAACATGTATTTCAAGATTATGATCATTGTAGCTAAATTTCTGAAGCAGAAATATATTTTGATTCTTGATATAATTTCTTAATCATGGAAGGGTCTTTAATGTATAATAAACTAACCATTAAGACTGATATTCAAGTATTGCTAATTTCTTCTGATGAATAAAATAGAGCAACCTTTTTATGTTTGATACTTCTGGAAATCATTAAAATGGATTAGAATATTCATAGATGTTTACAAACATTCCAATGATGTTTTCAAGCTTTTAAAGATGATACTATGAATCATGAAAGTATACGTTATAGAGGTAGGTAAGAAATGCAGTTATTAATTATACTGTTTAAAACAATTTGAAAATTTTTTGAAGATTAAGATAAAATTTCTAGAAATCAATAAAAGCTATTGTAGCTATTTACCTTTAACAAATTAAAGCAAGAAGTTGTTTACTTGAAAGACTGAAAGTAAAATTTGTAAATTGTAAATTAGGTAAAAAAGAAACTGTGTGATGTTAAAGTAAATAAAATACTCATATAAAGAAGTCTCTGAACAATGGATCACATAGAATTATTGTCACTTTCAAAATGAAAATCAAAATTATGTAGAAGGAGAAAGACAAATTCATAATATCTGAACAGCTGGCTACTAAAACAGATTACATGTTCTGGAACTTTCAAAAGCTACTTGAATGACTATTTAATTTGTATTAATGATTACACAATGAGAGAAAAATGAAATCAACCGGATTCAGTTAATTTCTGAGTTTAGTGTTCAGAGGAGTTGGGGGTTGGCAGGGAAGTCATCCTCGTAGAGTCAGGGGTTTGGGGAGGAGGTATGAGATGTGGGACAGTCAGAGGGTGGATGTAGGCAAAGAATAAAATCTGGAGTGTAATAAATAAATAAATAAATACATAAATAAATAGATAGATAGATAGATAGATAGATAGATAGATAGATAGATAGATAGATAAACAAACAAACAAACAAACTATGTTACATTTTCAAATGTACTTCTTCTTTTGAAGAAGTTTTTGTAACATCTATCTAACCACTAAAAATACCTATTATTTGGGGGAATTATTCTTTAAGTTTTATATTAAATTTTGTTGAACATAATTCCAAATACCTTCACACTATCACACCTTTTAAAACTTTGTATAATTTAGTGCTTTATTTTTGCAGTGCTAAGAATCTAACGCAGTCCCTCTTGTCTAGTGGTAGTTGTCTAACCTCTCAACTAGATCTCCAACCCGTACAGCCTTGTAAAGATGTACTTCAACATAGCAACTTTAAAGCAAAACAAATATAAGCATTTGTTTCTTAAAGTGGATACAGAAAACGCATAGGCATGTTGTCCCAAAACAGTTTTCACAGAATAAAGAAAATGAATTATATTTTTGCAGGAAGCATTTAAATATTTTTTTCTGGTTAAATTTCAACACACATGTTGTCCATGCACTAATTAGAGATGGTGTGCTAGGATGCTGTGTCTAAATTGCTAAGATTTACAATGTTTCTGCTACATCTCAAACTGTGAACACACACTGAGTTAAAAGCCTTTCACAAGCATCTTTACTTCCAGTTGCAATAGTTCAGTAAAATAATTTAGCTACCTTGTCAATGTGGCTATTAAATCATGCTTACACTGACTCATATATAGCTCTAGCTCTTGGAAACACTGAATGCTGTAGCAGCAAAGTTGTATAAACACTGCCCTCATGGAAAATTTTAAATGATAAGAAACAAAGTCAAGCACAAATTTCAATTTTTCTATCACTCAATATATTTGCTTAGTTCGTCAGTGAACTGATTTTCGATTTATTATGTAAAAATTTTAATGTAAAACCACTAAATATAGAGAAATAAATTATATTGCATAGATTTGGGGTAAATATTAAAATATACATTATCTCCACAAGTGTTCACTATTATTATATGTATTAAGCATGACACTGTGTACAATTTAATTCTTGACATCTGTCCCTGTCAGAGATTTATTGAATGAAACTCTAGAGAGATTGTAAGATTGCTTTCATCTAGAGTAAGCCATTTCTGCTCTGAGACATTTCTTATGAAACCAAAAGTTTGGCCAGGTAAAAATAAAAGAAACAGAAATAATGTAATTTGGAGGAGGGGGATTTGGAGTGTAGATATGGGACAAGGTTCTATGATAAATTGAGGATAAACATTGGTCTCTATATGTTATGTTTTATAAGATATTTTAAATTAAACAACATAATATTTAGAATGTGGATTACTTCAAAATCAGAAAAAAATACTGCATTGATATTGAATACAATTAGAAATTAGGAATGAATTTTAATCAAATTTATTGATTTTCTTTTTTTCTCAAGAATCCCACAGGGCTTCATACATCTCCTAAAATTTTCTTCATTGAAAAAATGGGTTTTGTTTAAATTGTAGATATTGTATAGAACCAGTTGAGAACACATTTTTTTTTTCTGAAAGGATTCATTGTGTTTATAGAGTAGGCAGCTATTAACAAGAGGGAAAAATATTATATACTATATAGGTCAAAACACATACTCTAATATTGTATTAAAATATTTTTCTATTATTACAATGTCTTGTAAAGCATTTGATCACCACTTATGACAGAATGAAGAAAACACTGAGCTTTAGTTGATAGAATGTGAAAATGATGATTCTTAAAATTAAGAAATAAAATTTCCTAGGCAAATGGATGGACTGGGAGGGTATCATCCTGAGTGAAGTAACCCAATCAGAAAAGAACTCACATAACATGTACTCACTGATAAATGGATACTAGCCCAGAAACTTAGATTACCCAAGATACAATTTGCAAAACACATTAAACTCAAGAAGAATGAAGACCAAAGTGTGGACACTTTGCCCCTTCTTAGAATTAGGAACAAAGCACACATTGAAGGAGTTACAGACATCACGTGTGGAGCTGAGACAAAAGAATGGTCCAACCAGTGACTGCTGCAGCTGGGGATTTATCCCATAATCAACCAGCAAATGCAGACACTATTCCATATGCCAGCAAGATATTGCTGAAAGGACCCTGATATAGCTGTCTCGTGTGAGGCTATGCCAGTGCCTGGCAAACACAGAAGTGGATGCTCACAGTCAGCTATTAGAAGGAACACAGGGTTCCCAATGTAGGAGCTAGAGAAAGTACTGAAAGAGCTGAAATGGTCTCCAGCCCTATAGGTTGAAGAACAATATAAACTAACCAGTATCCCCAGAGCTTGTGTCTCTAGCTGCATATCTAGCAAAAGATGGCCTAGTGGGCCATCATTGGGAAGAAAGGCCCCTTGGTCATGAAAACTTTATATGCCCCAGTACAGGGACAAGATGTGAGAGTGGGTAGGTAGGGGAGAAGGGCAGGGGATGGGCAGGGTATAGGGAACATTCGGGATAACATTTGAAATGTAAATGAAGAAAATATCTAATCAAAATTGAAAAAAAAAAGAAATAAAATTAAGTTAGACATGTGATAAGATGGTCAAACATTTTTGACAATGTTACAACAGAACTGAGGTGCCTCAATACATTTCTCTGGTTGCTTTTATGTCTTTCGAGCTAAATTATCTGGGAATGGCATGATAAAACTTTTCATAATAAGATGCATATTTAAGTAAACTACTTTTAATCCTGTCTTTGTGCTTAATTATTTTATCCTAGAATTCACGTTTACAGAATGCACTTAGAGCCTTAAGTTGAGCAACACAATTATTTTTAGAAGTAGACTAAAGATGCATTAGTCTTAATTACTGGGTAACTAGCTAGATGATTATTTGACTTGAATAATATTAAGGCTATCTAATTCTACTGTGCATAAAACTAGGGATTGGAAGTTTCTAGACTTTGATAACTGGTTAGAGCCTTGGGTTAAGACTCCAAGGAGATGTAATATCCTGAATTTACTGTAAGGTCATTAATTGATAACAATCTAATCCTGTTTCCAGTGAAGCCTAAATCTTGTAAGTTAAGTTTCTAGGAACTGATTTAGCATAAGAGTAAAGCCTTTTTGTAGAGGGCAAAAATTCCCTGTGCACACAGATAAGCACTGGAGAAGTCAGGGAAGTTAAGTTAAATTAAGGGAAGAAGTCAGAAAGTTAAACTTCCTTTTTCATCCATCTGAGGGGTTTGGCTGCTCTTCGTGGAATGCCAGGAACTCTTTTACAACCTGGTGATTCTTTATTGCCTTATGAGACAGGTTCTGCCATATCTCCCAGAATTTACTTATGCCAGACAATATCCTTTCCCCTTAAAGCCTTGAGCATTACTTGTAGTACATAAAACCCATTCTTATGAATGATGTCACTTATTCTTTACACCAGCCTAAGTGACTTTTATTTTATCTCAGGGCCAAGGCAATCTTGACTCCTCCTACCACAATTTTACTTCAGCCATTCTCTCTAGATATTTACCTTGAGCATTTTTTCTAAGTCAACAAGAAACCATATTATGGATGACGTCATATGTACTTTGCAAAGAGCTTCAATGCAAATGTGTTCTAAGTTTTTTTTCTACTCAAGGGAGTGATTTAATTGTTATCTGGACATTTTGACTACATAAATGATCTGTTAAAATATGAACATCTGTGTACAATTTCTCAAAACATGAAAACTTGAATTAACAAATACAGATGGGCTTAGCAAGCATAACACTATAACAAATTAGCAAATTGTTTTCTAGAGTATATAATCCTATTTTACTGGAAATATATGTACTAGAAGCATAAACTGAATAGAACTTATAAAGTAAATATCTGCTTTTGATGAGAGCTTACAAGGGAAAATGAACATAAAGACTTCATATCCTTGAAAATTGCACTTCTTACTCATGAGTAATGATTCTGGGCTATTGATATCTAGGCAGAGTGGAGCAGAAGCTCCAGGGGGCAAGGACACACAGCAGCAAAGCCAATAAAAATGCTAATTGTCACTAAAGTTAATTATTAAGCCATTAAAAATAATCATTTTCCCCTGATTTTGAAATCTGAATTATCATCCTAGCTTTGTGAGAATCAGTCATATTAGCATATTATTGATGGTATGAACTTCCAATTATAAAAGGCTCAGAAGACAGCTAATGGCTCACATCATATGAATTTGTACAGCAAATTAAATATAATACTTAATGAAGCATGGAGGATATTAGTGCTATTACCTATAAACACTTGCAAAAAATAAAAAAAAAAGAGAGAATTAATATGTGTTGTTCCAAATCCTCAGTGACATCTAGCAAGGTCAACTGGAACAGATGAGGAAATGTTGGAGTGTGAACAGATGGCAACAGCCTTTCTTGTTAGTAAGAAACAACCCGTACTCAGGAACATAATGCTATGTAGATCAGGACATTTGCTGAAAAGAAAGTAACCCAAAAGTTACCATAAATAATTTTATACTTCACCCTGCAAAATAGGCACAATGAATTTAAATAAATCTATTTTGAGTAATTTTTTTTTTTTTTTTTTTTGCTTTTGGACAATGAAAGAAGGCAAAATGAGTAATACACATTAGAATGTGAATATTTAATTCAGGTAAACCTCAATTTTATTCTTATACCACACATAATAAACATTAATAATATCTGAGGTCATCTTATTAGGTCATTTTTATTTTATAATGTTGATAGCTTTTATAAAATAAAGATAATGAGATTGAAAGGAAAAGACTATAAACTATAATTTATTTAATCAATAAATGGCTAATAAGTATTATTCTTTATGCTAATTATAATAGTGATAATATTCTAGAACTATATAACATATATAAACAAAGTATATATACTCATATAGCATTGCAAGCACTCTTGACATTTAATGATATCCTCCCTGTACCCAGGATTGGAGTATTTAAGGGCCATGTATATATAGATATTTTTAAAGAACAATTTTTGAAAATTTCTCACCTCCCATCTTTCCAAAGAAAAGGCAACACTTTAAAGAAGCAGATCTCTGCCAAGAAGGAACATGGTACTGCCTGCAAGTGTTCTTATTATTGTAACTTATTCCATTCTGCTGCTACCTTGATAAAAGAAATTTATTTTCTATACATTCCTCTAGATTCCCATAAAGAGAGGCACATATTATTGGAATAAATTGAAGACACACACTTTAAGTTTCATTATTTTCAAGTAAAAGCCAAAGGAATATAACTGTTCAGGGATGTGTGCTCAGGTTTATTATTCTTATATTTGGTAATAAACACAATGAATAACTGTGGTTATAAAGAAGACTTTTAAAAATCAGATGGAAACAGAGAAGACATACTCAAGAGACACAAACTCTTTCTGTTCCTTTTTTTTTTAATTTGCTATTTGCCAGAACATAGCAGGTAATAATTTCAAGGTTGATAAATCAATGTTATTTCCACCTACTTCAAAAGTAATTTGAATAACTCCTTTGAGTTTAGCTCCTATTTAACAAATAGAAACTCATGATAGGGTATTTGAAAGATTCAAACTAAGTAAAGATATGTTTTTTTTTTAATCTACCCTCAGAAGGAAATGGATGGCCTTGACTTATTAATAATATTATAACTCTCATAGAATACAGAAGCCACACGTCTTTCTGGAACAAGTGACTGGCCCATTGAATGAATAGAATGTCCTCCTGCAAACCATGAACAACCATGTTAGTTTTCCTCCTCTCATTCTATACCTCTTTTCCTAGTCTTAAACTTATTGGATGCTCTCTTTTTATCCTAAACTTTTCTCTGTATTTTCTGTCATGTGTGTGTGTGTGTGTGTGCGCGTGCGCACACACACACACACACACACACACACACATACATTTACTAATGGAAATGTTAAAGCAAAGAACACTGGGAGAAAACAAGACAAAAAATATTAATTTATACTATTTAATCTACTTTTGTTAATTTATGGCTAACGGGTTATAGGATTAAAGAAAGAACAAACATAGTACTGTGATCCTACTAAATGGACACAGGACGAAGCAGAGTCCTAATGACTTGCCTTTATTCCTATAAACTAATACATCCCTGAAAATCTATCAGAAAGTTCTATTTACTAGCGAACCTCACCTGGCCAATGTGTTGAGAATGAGAGAATTTAGAGAGTTGAGTCTTCAAGGGGATATTTATGACACTTGGCTACATTCCAAGGCTTAGGGGTCACAGTGGCCAAAATAGCAGTGACACTGTGTTAGGCAAACAAGTTGCTGACTATAAGGAAATACTACCTTCCTCTCAAGTCAAACCAAATCTCTGTGTGGTAAAGGGAGGCCAACATGAACTCCCACTTTCAGTTGAAGAGGTATTGGGCAATGGATAGCTGCTGTGAGATAGTCAGTTTTCTTTAAGAGGATCCACCCTAATAAGTCGACCATGCTCAGGTGAAAGGTCACACATCTAGTAATATTTGGACAATATTAATAAGATTTGTTGCATTAATTAAAACAGAAATGTAAGACACAATATTGAAACAGTATAGAAGGGGATGGTTTATCTGGGAGAAGGTCATGGAAGTGATAACCAAAGAAACATTGAATTAATTAAGCTACTGACAACTCCATATCTCATTTCACAATAAATTATATGCTAATAGTGATGAAAACAGCATGTGATTGGTATATAGTCAGATACCAGGTATGTAAGCAAATGAAAAAAAATAGAGATCCCAGAACATATTTACATATGTAAAGCTCACTGATATTTTGCAAAGGAAGGAAGCTCAATATAATTCTGGAAGAAATGTTAGCTCCAAATAGAATGAAGCCTAATTCCTGTCAACCATCAACTCGAAAATATAGATTAAAACTTGACTACAAACTGTAACCCTACTAGAAGCCCATTAAGGGAATATTTAGAACACAGGGCTAGACAAAAAGTTTTGAGATATGATGTTCATAACATCTCCCCAAAGCAAAAGTTGACAAGTATATTTACATTAAGCAAGTTACATGGGATTACTTTCACCACAAAGGAATCAATCAGTAGATTCAAATAAACATCTGGAATGCTGTGAATAATTTGTGAGACTCAGTATACAAGGGCATTTTCCCACAAAATCTAAGAACCTAAATACAAACCACGGTACCCACATGATGAAAGAAAAAACTGAATCTCAGAAATTATCCTCTGACATTCATGTGTCAGCAAGTATAGGAGGAAAAGATTGGTTTATTTGACTCATATTTCCATATCACTGTTCACCATCAAAAGACATCTGGACAGGGGCTCACTAAAACACAGGATGCTGCAAGCAAGAGTTGATAGAAAAGGCCATGGAGGGATACTGCTTCCTGGCTTGCTCTTCATGGCTTGCTTAGCCTTCATTCTTATAGAATCCAGGGCCCTCCCCCATCAATCAGTAATTAAGAAAATCACTTACAGCTGGATCTTAGGGAGGCATTTTTATTCGAGCTTGTCAACTTCCAGATGTCTGTTGCTTGTGTCAAGTTGACAAAAAATAAGCCAAGACAATATACATGATGAATAAGTAATTTAAATATCCCTTGTAAAACTCAATAGTAAAATTCTTCAAAAAATAAAATAATAAATAAATAAATCTTGCACCTGATCTAGCCATGCCACTCCTGAGTTCTAAAGATTGTTTTATACAGAGATACTTGTTAAATTATGATTGTTGCTGCTGTAGTCACAAAAGCTAGGAAACAGAAAAAATCCAGATGATGACTAGATAATGGAAAAAAATCCATCTCCAATGGTGACTAGATAATGAAAATGTGATATATTTATGCAATTGCATATGATTGTATTTTCAACAGGTAAATTATGAAATTTCCAAATAAGTGGATGGATTTGGAAACAATCATCATGAATAAGGTTACACAGACCCTAAGAGACAAGCATCACATTTTCTTTATTGTATGTGCTGTCCTAGTTAGGATTATTATTGCTGTGCAAAAACATGATGACCAAAACCAAATTGGAATCAGAGGGATACGATCTTCTTACACTTCCAGGTAAACAGTTTTTCACTGAGAAAAGACAGGACAGAAATTTGGAGGCAGGAGCTGATGCAGAAACCATGGAGGGGTGAAACAAATGGGCTTGCTCCACATGGCCTGCTCAGCCTGCTTTCTCATAGCAACCAGACCTACAAGCACAGGGATGGTACTACCCACAATGGGCTGTACCTTAATCACTAATGGAGGAAATGCCCAATAGGCTACCTACAACCAAATCTTTTTTTTTTTTTTCTTAATATTTATTTTAATCATTTTATACAGTCCAGTCATTATACCCTTCCAGGTCTGCCCTCCAACAGTTCCTCATCTCATTCCTCCTAATCCCAGTCTCCAAAAGGGTATTCCCACTACCCCTGCCAAGCCTCCCCACTCCCTGGGGCCTCACAGCTCATGGCTCTCCGGGGTTAGGTGCATCTTCTCTCATTGAGACCAGATCAGAAGTTCTCTGCTGTATATGTCAGGGGCTTCAGACCAGGTAGTATAAGCTGCCTGGATGGTGGCTCAGTGTCTGAGAGATCTCAAGGGTCTGGGCTAGTTAAAACTGCTCATCTTCCTCAACTTCTTTCAGATTTTCCCTAATTCAACCAGAGGGGTCCCTGACATTATTAGTTCATTGGTTGGGTTTAAGTATCTACATCTGTCTCAATCTGCTGCTTCTTGGGCCTCTCAGTGCACAGCGATGCTAGGCTCCTGTCTATAAGCACACCATAGCATCCGTAATAATGTCAGGCCTTGCAGCCTCCCCTTGATCTGGATCCCAAAGCTTACATAGGCATTTTCTCAATCGAGACATTTTCTCAATTCGTGTTTCCTTCTCTCAGATAACTATTGCCTGTGTCAAGTTCACATTAAATTGTCCAACACATGTAGATGTTAGCTTTAAGTTTTAGATACATGCTATTCATTTGGAATGCCCATAAAGGTTAGAAAACTAGTAAGAGCAATGGACTACATAGGTGTTGTTTTGTTTTGTTTTGTTTTGTTTTGTTTTGTTTTGTTTGTTTTTGGAAGAAAAAATAGAATTAATTGTTATCAATATAGAAAGGGTGAAAATGAAACCGGAGGGATGAAAAGGTGTTGGAAACCGGATATTAGTTTAGAGCAGGAAGTATCGGGAGGCATAATTTATATTAATGACCTTTATTTTAGAAAAAGCTATAATGAAACCTATTGCTGTAGGAATTTCAAAATTAAACACACATAAATATATAAAATGTTTTAAAGCAGAGTTACTCTATAATGTTAAGGACAGTACTCTAATTAGAGACAAAACACTGGCAAAGTACCATTTTCAGAGTTGTCTGTCATTGGGTTGCCTAAGATTGTCAAAACCTACTGACTATTGAAATGGCTTTTGTTTAGCCTCAAGAACTTTATGGCAATTTTTTTTTTCCCTGAGAGATCCCATATTCCAGTTAGACAGTTGGAAAAATGAGAATTTTTTAATTTTTGAAGTATTCAGGCAGAAGTGCTTGGTTATGGTGAGTAGTGATACCCAATACTATATGGGAATCATTTTTATTGATCTTCAATGGATCTTTCCATTTCATTATCATCTTATCTTTACATTACAAACCAAATTATTGCACTAGCAATTTTATGTACACATTTGAAAATCAGTAATTATTAAACTTTTCTTTCACAAGAAGATGCTTTACATTTTTCCTTTATTCTTTATTATTAATAATTCCATTCATTTACATCTCATGATATCCCTCTCCCAAGTGACCCCTTTACAACCCCTCCCATCCACCCTCTCACCCCACTGTTTAAGCATCCCCCTATGCTGGGGAATCAAACCAACATGAGACCAAGTGCCTCCTCTTTCTTTGATGTCAGGCAAGACAATCCTCTGCTACTTATGTATCTGAAGCCATAGATCCCTAAATGTATACTCCTTGGTTGGTGGCCGATTCCATGGAAGCACTGGTGGTTCGGCCAGCATACATTGATCTATGTGGCTGCAATGCCCCACAGTTCCTCCAGTCCTTCTGCCAACTCCCCCACCAAGGGCCTTGAGCAGAGTCTGGTGGTTGGCTCTAAGCATCCACATCTGCATTATTCTGATGCTGGCAGAACCTCCCATGAAACAGTCACACCAGGTTCCTGTCAGCAAGCACCACTTGGCAACAGTATAGGGGTTTGGTATCAGCAGATAGGCTGGATCCACAGGTGGGGCAGTCCCTAGATGGCCCTTCCATCAATCTTTGCTCCATTTTTTTTGTCCCAGTCTTTACCTTGTACAGGAATATTTCTGGGTTAAAAAATTTCTTCATAGAGTTAGAATGAGCAATTAGCAAATTCATTTGAAATGACAAAAAAACCTCAGGATACTGAAAACTTTGCTCAATAACAACAAAAAGAACTTCTGGGGGAATCACCATCCTTGACCTCAAGCAGTACTACAGACCAATAGTGATAAAAACTGCTTGGTATTGGTACAGAGACAGGCAGGAAGACTAATTGGAAAGAATTGAAGACCCAGGCATGAACCCACATAGCTATAGTCACATGATCTTTGACAAAGGAGCTAAAATCATGCAGTGGACAAAAAGACAGCATTTTCAACAAATAGTGCTGGTTCAACCCTCAGTCAGCATGTAGAACAATGCAAATCGATCCAGATCCATTCTTCTCTCCTTGTAAAAAGCTCAAATCCAAGTGTATCAAGGACCTGCACATAAAACCAGATATACTGAAACTAATAGAAGAGAAATTGGGGAAGAGCCTCAAACACTTGGGCACAGGGGAAAAGATCCTGAACAGAACACCAGTGGCTTATGCTCTAAAATCAAGAATTGACAAATGGGACCTCATAAAATTGCAAAGCTGCTGTAAAGCAAATGACACTGTTAATAGGACAAAATGGCAACCAAAAAGATTGTGAAAATATCTTTGCCAATCCTACATCTGATAAAGGGCTAATATCTAATATATACAAAGAACTCAAGAAGTTAGACTCCAGAGCACCAAATAATCGTATTTAAAAATGTGTTACAGATCTAAACAAAGAATTTTCAACTGAGGAATACCAAATGACTGAGAAGCTCCTAAAAAAAAAAAAAAAAAGTGTTCAACATCCTTAGTCATCAGGGAAATGCAAATCAAAACAACACTGAGATTCCACATCAAACCAGTCAGAATGACTGAGATCAAAAACTCAGGTGACAGCAAATGTGGCAAGGATGTGGAGAAAGAGGAACACTAATCCATTGTTGGTGGGATTGCAAGCTGGTGCAACCACTCTGGAAATCAGTCTGGCAGTTCCTCAGAAATTGGACCTGAGGATCAAGCTATACCATTCCTGGGCATATAACCAAAAGATGCTCCAATAACAAGTACACATGCTCCACTATGTTCATAGTAGCCTTATTTATAATAGCCAGAAGCTGGAAAGAACCCAGATGTCCTTCCACACAGGAATGGATACAGTATGTAGTATACTTACCCAATGGAGTACTTACTACTCAGCTATTAAAAACAATGACTTCATGAAATTCTTAGGCAAATGAATGGAACTACAAAATATCATCCTGAGTGAGGTGGCCCAATCACAAAACAGCACACATAGTATGCACTCACTGATAAATGGATATTAGCCCTAAAGCTCAGAATACCCAAGATATAATTCACAGACCATGTGAAGCTCAAGAAGAAGGAAGACCAAAGTGTGAGTGCTTTGGTCCTTCTTAGGAGTAACAAAATACTCAAGGAAACAAATAAGGATGCAAAGTGTGGAGCAGAAACTGAAGGAAAGGCCATCCAGAGACTGCCCCATGTGGGGATCCATTCCATATACAGTCAACAAAAGCAGACACTATTGTCGATGCCAAGTGGTGCTTGCTGACAGGAGCGTGATGTAGCTGTCTTCTCAGAGGCTCTGTCAGAGCCTGACAAATACAGAGGCAGATGCTTGCAGCCAATCATTGGACTGAGCATTGGGTTCCCAAAGGAGCAGCTAGAGAAAGGACTGAAGGAGCTTGAAGAGGTTTGCAACCCAATTGTAAGAACAACAATGTCAATGAACGAGAGCTCCCAGGGTCTAAGCCACCAACCAAGGAGTACACATGGAGGGAGGGACCAATGGCTCCAGCCACACATGTAGCAGAGGATGGCCTTCTTGCGCATCACTGGAAGGAGAGGCCCTTGGTCCTGTGAAGGCTCTATGCTCCAGTAAAAGGGGATATAAAATTGGGGAGGAGAGAATGAGTGGGTGAGTGAGGAAACACGCTCATAGAAGCAGAAGGAAGGAGTATGTATCCCATCCTTTGTGGGAGGTTTCGGGGTGGGGTGGGGGGATTAGGTCAAGGTATAACATTTGAAATGTAAATAAAGAAAATATCCAATAAATAAAACTAAGTATAAAAAAAAATCTTTGAGATGGGTGGATGGCTGCATCCTCAACTGTGGTCCAGAAGTATCTAATGGAGATTGTCTCTAGAGGTTCTATCTCCCCTTCCTTATGCATTTTGGCTACAATCACCCCCATTGGGTCTTGGGAGCCTCTTGCTTCCCTCGTGTCTGGGACCCTCCAGTGGCTATCCCCAGTTCCTCATGTCCCACAGCTACATATTTTTATTCAATTTCCTGACCCTTTATAGATAACAATACATACTATAGACATTTTTAATGACAACAAGTTCTAAGACCAATACAATGGAGGGATCATTTGTTGTTTTCTGTTCTGATTTTCTTAGGAAAAGTGGTTATTATACTTCTCTCTTTTATGTGACAAGCCTTTTGTTCTGGGCAATTTTAATATTTTGTAAAAAAAGGAACTTATAGTATATGGTTTAATTTTATACAAATCTTGTATCATGGTTTAAAATCTTAGACTAATTTATAGAGTTGATATTTCCCTTAGCTTTTCTTTTTTTATTGTTGTTCTTTCTCATTATGATAGGACTAAGAAAGAATAATCTCATTTTATTCCTTATTACATACACTTTGTCCTTAAGGAAATCAACATTAATGACCTATAAATATATTTTCTGGAAGTGTATATAGAGGCACAAGTTCATACTATACACAAATATGAAGATGCTTTTACTTTTTCTTTATTTTTAAAAGATACCTGTATATACTATAGACAATATTAATGTCAGCAAATGACATAAAAATTAATACATATTTATTGTGCTAAATTTAGCTTTTGTCATTTAACAAAGCATCATGAATCTTCCTTTATGTAGTTAATATCCAGGAAAATAATAAAACACTTTACTTAATAAAATCTTGATTATTTTTTACTCAATAAATAGTATAAGTCTTTAAATATTTTTTGGTGACCATTCATATTGTTTATGAGTGATTACAAGTCTTTAAAATTATAATTAACTTTCGGTTCTTAATTGTTATACAATACACACACACATACACACACACACACACACACACACACACACAAATATATACCCTTTCCATAATTATGTTCTCAGAGAATTAGCCTCTTTTTTGAACAGCTTTATTTGAGTTTTTACTGAGGTAGCAATCTATTCATGTGTTTATTAATCCATGAATAAGACTTTCGGTGAAAAAATAGGATTTCTACCTTTTTAATCAAATTAGAATTTACCCTGTTACAACCAATATTAGTAAAATTTAGAAATATCTCATATACAGGAAATGAGAAACCTCTATAGTGGAAGACATATTATATATATTTGATAAAAATTTGATAATTGCTTTAAAATTTAGAGAAACCTATGAGAAATAAATATGTGAACTTGAGGCTTTGGGGAAGTTTCAAAATTAATGAAGACAAAAAAAGAAGGAACCATCTAGACTCAGAAATCTTGTGGTGTAACAAAGGCTCAGGATAGAGAGAATGTTCAGAGAATTTTAGATTTTAACTCAACACATTTACAGGATGTAGTGTGAGGCATATTTATATTCACCTTGAATAATGTAAATTAAAGTAGACCTCAAATTCTATCCTATCCTCATTGTACAAACTCCCGGCTCATGTACAAACATTCAAAATTGATTTCTAACTCTTTTTTTTTCCATTTTTTATTAGATATTTTCTTCATTTACATTCTAACTCTTGAAATGACTGCTGTAGTTCCTGTCTGTTGCATGAAGTGCCTGAGCCTACCATTGCCTGTATATACCACAAATATTTTGTCTTATCCTTCCCCTTTGCTCTTTAGCTTCAAAGAACATGAATCTATTCTTAAATGCTATGAGACATGTTTACTCAGCTCATATTTGAAATTCAAGGTTAAAAAAGCAGGAGACCGCTGATTAAGCTCCAAACATTCCCATTTGACCACAATTTTAGGTAATTTTCTTTTTGTTTCAAATGCATCACATTAATACAGCCATTTGGTCTTTATTTATTATCTTAGTTACATTTTTTTTCAGTTTTTCAATAAGTAAAATAATTTATCTCAGTCCTACTTTTCTTCTGATTTCTAAAAGTAATTTACACAGTAAAAATATATAAACGTGCCTAATTATAATGATTTAATTTAAAATTCAGTTGTAAATTGTAGAAAGGTATTAATTCTATTAATATTTTTCAACAATCTTGTCCACATATCTTACTTTCCAAATTTTCTATCAAAATAGTTTCATTAAAATTGATATATTAATGGGAGAGTATGCTGTTTAATTTTGCCTTACAGTTCTCTTCACTTAGGTTTAGAGTTTTCTCATTATAACTTTGAAGCAATTAATTCAGATGGGAGAAAGGTACATTTTTTTTTTGGTTTATATAATTGCACAGATGTTAATCTGCTACCTAGAAAGAAGAGAATTGGAGGAAACTCATTTTTTCTTCAAGAAGAACACGAACATGCCACATTATATTATACTTTGGATGATAATTCCTCTAAATCCCTTTAAAATTTACATTTACCAAGCATTATAAAACATGTGGTATGGAGCTTGTTTCTGAGTTTTGCTGTTTACATGAGTTTAGTAGAAAACCAATTAGTAGATGGGAAACTTGTAACTACTGTTATAAAATAAACTGCAGACACCTTAACTCTCTTTATTATTTCACGTAAACCTAAAGAAAGGAACTCAAACTCAAAAAAAAAAGTTCTATACACTCAAAGAACTTTAATGTGAAACACATATAACAGGTGAATTTTCAGGATTGAGAGAATTTTAAATAAGTTTAGCTGTGAAGCCATCAGAAAGATAACTCTAAGCTTCAGTCTTTCTGTAAATATTAGTCAATTAACTTGCCTGTCATCTGAGTATTTCCGGAAATAGAATACTACAGAGGATGCTATATATCATACATAACTGATTGTGTAGTTCATCAACACTATTATATTTCTGGATGTAATTAATACTTTATTGTGTTATTTATTCTAAAGAATCCTAATCTATTGTATCTAAAAATGTACATTCTGTAGCTAATATTATATCTACTTTGTCAATATAAATATTACTTCACATAATATTCATTTTAATGTGTTAGGTGAGTTATATCGCCTTCTAGAATTTGTTGTTATTTAATTCTCCCCATTTCTTTCCATATTACAGATGTTCCTCTTAGGATACCCTAATCTCACATTTTTAGTAATGTTGCTACTATGTGACCTTACTCATCCTTGACTGTGAGATACAAAGACAAACCAAGATTTCCCCTGGAATGCAATGACTTGTATCTTCAAAAGGAATTCAGGATTATGAAGATATGACTTGAGACTCTAAGAATTCAAGGTCACCCTGGATAAGCTTGGATTCTTATCTGAAGCTTATTCAAACCTTCTGAATTGGTAAAATTGAGCTGTAAATGTCAAAAAACAGACTTTCTCATGTGATTTGCTCTACTTTTAACTTCAGTTCCAACTCTATTCCAAACTAAGAATACCAAGAGCACAATTTCTTCTTCAATGTCTTTGTAGAAAATCTTCAAGTCTTAAAAGCAAGGAATGAAAACAAAGACATGTGTGCGTAGGAAGAAGGCAGGGTGAAAATTGATCTAAATACTTCCTAAAATACTTGTTTTAATTTGGTTTTTAATTGTTTTTGTTTTTAGAAATCTATTTTTTTAAAAAATGTTGTTTAGTTTTGTTTTATGTAAGGCATGTGAGTGTGTGTGTGTGTGTGTGTGTGTGTGTGTGTGTGTGTGTTTTACAACAGTGAAATTTTTCTTTCACCATTTTGTTTGTAGAGATAAAGCTGAGTGTTCAGGCTTTGTAGCATGTGCCTTTGCCTTCTGACTGATTCAGTACTAGTCATCATCCACATTCCTGATTTTAAATATTTTAAGTTTATTTCTTTTTAACATTATTTAAACGTTGTTGATTCTGTTTATGTATGAAATTAATTACTATTACACTTACCTTCCTACTTTTTCTCATCCCTTCCAAAATGATAGCAATGCCTATGACATTTCAAAAGGCAGAATTTCTACCTAGGAAGGAAAACCCTCTTCTCTGGGTAGGTGTTTGAGCCCTGAAGTGGGCAATATTGATATCATCTTTAGGACTAGCATTCAACTGTCATTTTTTTCATCATAAACAAACCAGAGGCTTTACATCCATAATTATTTACTATAAGGAGGAACCTCTTTTAATCAAAGCCTCTTTTAATCAATAACACAGCACTTATTTATTGGTATTTAACATACAGTTTCCATTTTTTTTAACTCCGTGTACATTTAGTAAAACATCTGTAAGAGTTAATCCTAGGGTATTTATCCTCCAGAAATATGAGTGCAATTGTGGGAGATTTTTGTTTGTTTGGTTTGGTTTTGGTTTTGTTTTTTGTTTTTAAGTTGCAGACGTCCAAAATTGTAAAGATCTCTTTGAAAGACATCAAGGTCTCACAATCTTTATGAGTGGCTCAAGGTAAAGTTAGGAATTTAAAAAAAACAAAAAACAGCAATTACAAATGAACATTCTAAAATGATATTATATAGCAACGTGTCTCTTGTCCACAGAACTTTCCAACTATGGCTTAATTGCTAATGTGAAGCCAGTACCACATACTTTTTTTTTTTTCAAAACAAAAAAAAAATTTACTTTATCTAATAAGTTTGCAAATCTCACTTGATGTCACAAAATAAGTATTTCTTGGGGAAAAATAATTATAGATATAGATATAGATATAGATATAGATATAGATATAGATATAGATATAGATATAGATATAGATATAGAGAGAGAAACTGTGATGATAAGTGGGTACTGCATGTAACCAATTTAAAAACATTTTCAGGGGAAGAAAGTAAAGGTCAATATTTGAACACAGCTTAGCAGCCAGTACCAATATAGAAGAGAAGAGATTCTGAAACAAAGAAAGCATCAGGGCCATGAAGTAGCAGCAAATCTTTCTAATATCTTGTGGATGTAAAAAGTCCTGGGAAAAATGGACAGAAGAAGTTCTTTACTACTGGTACTTCAGAGGGCCCACTGAAGAAGCTTATATCTCCTTTTGATAACAATACAAACATTCTCTTTCGACAGACAATTGAAGCCAATGCACATACACACATTTTACATCAGTCACTGAAACATCCAGTGTTTGGTAATAAACAACTTCAGCAGTGAAAAACCATGAAAACATCTCTAGCATACTGTGCTTAGAATTTAGGTCATTAATACTAATTGACCATATATAAATACATATGATGTATATTGCCTGTGAGGTTGTTTCAATGGATATTGAAGATTTATAATGGGGAAAATATAGAGCATGAGCCCAAAGAACTGGTTCACTTAACATTGTGGACTCATAGTATCTCAAGCTGTAAAGTGGGGATATTAAATAATACAGGCTTTTTGTGAATTATATTGACTGGTGTGTGTGTGTGTGTGTGTGTGTGTGTGTGTGTGTGTGTGTGTGTTTGTGTGTTGAAAAGGAATGTGTGGAGTGGAGCTTGTTTTATGAAGGTAGGAGTTTTGTCTATTGTAGCATCTAGCTAATGACCTTCATTCTTCAACTAGCCATAAACTTAATGTTTCCATACAATCAATATCTCAAGCACATCCCTTTCATGCTGTTTACAGGAGGCAGGTACTTTTCTAAATTATGTATTTATATTAGCTCACCTGCTTTAGAGCTAAGTAAAATTAGTGACAGAAGGTGTCATGTAAATCCCTCAGATTGGAAGAGCTGGAACAAGATAAATTCAAACATCACTGAATATCACACACAGCACTATATGATAAATTCTCTAGTGCCTCTATCTGGTTCACTATTTTCTTGTTTAATACAGAAATGTCTAGTGCCTATTACAATAAATCGTTAATGGTTAAATTAATGTGTGTTTATAAAACGTGCTTACTGTCAATCATGCATCATAATTAATTTTCAATAGATACTTTTTACAAATTTGTATAATTCAAAATGAATTACTATACAGTTACTTTTACCAATATTTTGGTTTAGTTGTTAAATTTTCAAACCACTTATAATTATGAATGTTGTCAAAGCATTTCTCTTTTTCACTTCTTATTTCTACAGCTCATCAATAGTGTTCACACATTTTAAAATTGTCACGTCTATTCTCTAATGAACAATGCCTAGTGAGGCTGAGGTAGCAGCAGGATAAGGTATGGAAACTAAGGCATATCTAGACTTCAGGCATCACTAGCTTTTCATGGATGATGTAGCTGGAAATTTTTAACTAAAAGTATCAGAGTAGAAAAGAAAAACACGTTCAACAAACGCATGTTGTAATTTAAAAATAGAAGTTTTAAGTACACAATTATACAAAGAGACTGTTCAGAGTGAGTCCTATTTCTTATGCAGGCTTTCATATCCCTCCTACTACCTTCATCAGGAGGTATTCATCATCATTATCTATCCCTCCATGAAGTATTGTATTGAAAAACTGGCTTGTTTTGTAGAGGAAAAAAATTACTGCTCACTCCCATGTCTCAGTTTTAAATTCTCCAATTCTTAAGCACAACGTGGCTGATTTTTTTTATAAACTCAAGATATAACAAGTCAAAAGCCAAGATAGAACCTGTAGTAGAAAAATCCGGATTGCCACATATGAAAATGTCAATCTTATACCCAGAGTATTAGAATTGTTTTCTTTTGATTGCCTCTATGGGGATCTGTTTCTTCTAACACCCTGAGGCCATTCATCTGACATTTCCGTTTGTATTTCTACCCTAAGCTATAAACTGTAGAATGAGTGGAAAACATTAATAAAACAATAATTCAAAGTTTGTGATGCACTGATAAAATGTCAAGAGGAAGTGTCTGTCTTTGGATTCTATCCGACAGGTTTAATAAAATGACACATTGTAAGGAAATAGGGGAACACAGCATTGTAGCAAAACAGAAAAATTAACTCAGATATTTACTGAAACAATTCTCCCTTTATTTTCAGGAAGGGTAGGTATTTAACCAAAGTTAGAAATTATAAAGGTGAATAAGGCTCTTTAAGAGGTTTCAAAGTTTATCCGTTTTTGAGAAAATTTAAAACATTTTAGCCACTTTAATAAGTTTCCTCTTAATTTGTAAATGACATCAAGATGTTTAAACAAATAGATAATTGTAATATAATTATGTTTTATAGTTTAAAATAATTTTTAAATTGCCTATAAAGTCCTACAAATTATATATTCATATAACTTGCAAAATTCTATCACATGAAATTTATGAATATAATTATTACAGAGATGTAAAATGTGTTGCTTAAAGTCCAAATGATAACAATTATTCAGCACTTAATATAACATTAGTAAGACAAATGAATCTCCAAATTCTGTATCTCCCTGTATTTTGAAAGTTTAAGTTCTTTTCAAAAATTTACATCAAAACTGGATGTGACTACACTGATTACTAAATGACAAGGCAAGTCTCCAATTCATACTTATTGATATTTATACTTCAAGAAATTATATATTTTAATATATATTAAAATATATATATTATATAAATATAATATATAAATAAATATATATATATATATATATATATATATATATATATATATATATATATAATTTATGTGTGGGGTCAGTGAGCCATGGTGCTATGGTAAACAGGCCTGGAGAGAGAATGAGGTCGTGCTGGAAATCTCATTCTGAGATCAGGCAGTAGTAGGATCCCTCTTCTTCTGCCCCAGGTTTGGTTGTCATAGTGCATGTATCCCTGTGCTCCCAACTTTCCTCAACCTGAAAAGGTGACTAAGTTTGGTAGCCAGGTTACCCTTCCAATCCCCTTATTAGGTCATATATAACAGAACCTGGAATTCCCCTTATGCAAATGAGACATCTCCAGCACCTGGCCCTAACCAATGATGTACACTTACTCCTATAGCCTCTACTCACAATCCCCCTCAGAGGTTTAAATGGCCTTTGTTCTCCCCATTAAAATGAACTATCTCACTGAAGCTGCCTCTGAAGAGTCTGTTCTCACTCACTTAGCTCCCAGCCATTCTACCTTGCTTCCCCTCCTAGGTTTGCTGGTTGTGATTATGGGTGATCATGTGTCTACTGATGGGGAATGAGAGCTTGAACAACATATATGTATATTTCTTTTCACTTTTACTCATTTAATTATAAATTCAATGAGTGTCAGAAACTAGGTTGTTTCAAATGTTCTTTAACACTTCTTTTTCAGTGTTGTAAGAAATTTAGTGTAGAATAACTATGGATTTCTCAAACAACAAAATGGTACAGCAAAACCACAGTATATAAGACAATGTGGTATGTCTCCTGACAAGCAAACCTACTACTTGAAATGTAATACAAACAATGACAAAAATATTTAGAAACGTCATCAAACTAGCAAAAAAATGTGAAATCAGCATTATTTGTCTGTAGGAAGTTTTACACATTAGGGTGACACGTGTTGTCGAATATTTCAAAGCTGTTACATATCTCTGTATCTCTAAACATGTCTTTTTCAGCTACTAAATTAAATGTGAGATTTAAGGACTATACATAACAATCTACTAAAGTTAATTTTAGGAAGAATAGATGGTAATAATGGATATAGAAATAGAAGGATAACAGATGACAGATAAACCTGAAAAAAATTGGTAAAGAATGTAGGAGACTTCACAATTGTTTTTAATGCTTTACATTCTAATTGTGTATAGTAGAATTTGCTTTATAATAAAATTAATTAGAGTTCTATTGAAAATACAAATTTTACCTTATTATATAGTATATTTAATAGGTGTACTGGCTGGTTTGGTATGTTAACTTGACAGGCTGCAGTTATCACAGAGAAAGGAGCTTCAGGTGGAGAAATGCCTCCCTGAGATCCAGCTGTAAAGTATTTTCTCAATTAGTGATCAAGGGGGAGGGCCCCTTGTGGGTGGTACCATCTCTGGACTGGTAGTCTTGGGTTCTATAAGAAAGCAAGCTGAGGAAGCCAGTGGAAGCAAGCCAGTAAGAAACATTTCTCCATGGCCTCTGCATCAGCTCCTGCTTCCTGACCTGCTTGAGTTCTAGCTCCTTTGGTGATAAACAGCAATATGGAAAATGTAAGCTGAATAAACCCTTTCCTCCCCAAGTGCTTCTTGGTCATGATGTTTGTGCAGGAATAGAAACCCTGACTAAGACACTAGGCAACCACCAAATCATTAGTATTTGCCTTAATACTGATGACGTGTATGTGTACTTCACTCAATAGTCATGAAAAGATAATCTAAGTTTTAGTAACAGCAGTTTTAGTGTAGAATAGAAAGTATCGTCTTTCTTTAATAAAATTAGTAGAATATTTTATTTTCCAAAAGTAATATTGCTAAATTTAACTGACATATTTCTAAATGACTGAAAAACATCTATTGTTAAATTGTCACATATTATGGAGAATAAATAAATAACAGATATATCTGTGAAAGAGAAACATTATACCTAAAACAGTTGTGTAGAATTTATGAAATAAATTGTGAAGGCACCTAGGAGTGGGGACATGAAAGGGAAAGACAGAGGTAGAGAGGAGGCCATGTTAGCAGGGTCTTTTAACATGGTATGCATAGCATATATGACTTGTGGAGAATGTGGAAATGTAGGGCATTTGGCAGTAGCAGGTAACACTGTGACTACTGGCATTTTGACCCTGAGGGCAGGCTGTGGAATGCCTGATTTCTAACATGCTCTATCTATTGAAGAGAAATATGAGGTGAGGGCTGTTCACATGATAGGAGACAGGACAAAGAGACTTGGTAAGCAAACAGGAATGAAGGTCCTAATTTAATGCCAGTTCCTTGTGATTTAATTCCACCTGTTAGGCCCCACATCTTTAAAGCACATAGACTACAAATAGAACCGCATGTCTCCAAACACAAGCCTGGATAGATGCACAAATTATCCACCTAGTCACAGAGTCTCTCCACTGTCCTCTGCTGGGTTTACCTATGGATTGTAATTTGAATAGACTCTGATCAACACAGAACAATTCCCTCTCAATCTCTCAATCCTCCTTCCGATCTCTCCCTTTGCAGCCCAACAGGTTTACCACTGGCAATGACTCTCTTTTATTTTTTAATTTTTTCTAGATCTTGCTTTCATAGCCCAATATGCTAGTTCAGGCTCTTTCTGATTGATCTGTGTCATTTCAATTATCTCTGTTTAACTGGTTCACTTATATAAATTTCTTCTTAATTCTTATAATAGGAGGCACATTTTGTAAAGACTGGTCATGTCCCACTTTCTTCATTGTTATTGCAATCCAGTGCTTTTAGTTTATATGGCAGTTGTACAAATCACTGCTCTCTTGGTGAATTGGAGTAACCCTAATCTCTTAGAGCATCACTGAGTCTCTTGGGCTTGGTGGGATTCCAGCTCTCTGGGCAGCAGTACTAACAACAGGCCCTGATGGAGAGATCTAACCTTTGCTCTTTGCAACATTTAGATTATTGCCTTGTATTTCTTGAGGTTTAGTCCCGCTGTATCTCTAGAGATAATAAGTCATATTTTATTATTTTATTCTTTATGTTTTTTCTCTATTTTGATCTTCAAATCTCCCTGTCTTGTATACAGACACTTTTAAAATTATATCTGTGTTACACTCAGATATTCCAAAATCATCATGTGGTCTCAAAATCATGTTTAATTACTCCTCCAAAGACATTTTGCCAAAGATGTAACTTTTACATATTCTTCTCATTAGGAGCTGGATATCTTTCCTGACCTTTCTAGATTCTACACTATTTGAGTTGGACTCATTGTACATTTTAAGAGAAAACAAATGGACATTATGTTTTTCTTGCCTTATTGACCTATAGAAAAGCAAAACTTTGCTAG
Organism: Mus minutoides; assembly: GCA_902729485.2. Lineage (NCBI taxonomy): Eukaryota > Metazoa > Chordata > Mammalia > Rodentia > Muridae > Mus > Mus minutoides. The sequence continues at coordinate 23,825 of LR751763.1, read as the reverse complement.
TGATCTGAAACAACTAACTTCCATATTAAAGAAAGCAATATATAAAATATATTCATGATGGTTGTTTATATGCAATAAAATATGATTGTGTTGTGTGTATGTGTATATTTTACTCCTTTGTCTTTAATTTCAGATAAATGTATAATATTATCATTGTTGTAATAACCAACTCTATTTTGTGAACACCAGCAGCTCTTTATTTACCAACAGTTAATTTAGTAACATTTCTATACCTTTGCTTCAAATCTTCCTCTGAGTTTAGAATTAAAATTATTCAGTCAGGCCCAAGTTCATAACTTGGGATAAATCATAATCTTTCAATCCTAATATGAAAATTCTTCTGCAAGACATCAGTATTTCACATTTCAAAATAATAAATGGATGTGTTTTTATTAGTCTAATTCATACAACTACTTTATATACCATTTCAAATGTAATTTCTTCTCTTATAATAATAAAATAATAATTTCATTGAACTCATTGAAAAATTTTCTCTCTACCCTATGAAGTTGCAGTTTTAAGTAATGGTATCCTCATCCCTACTGTTATTTGTATTAATTGAACAACCACAAAGGCAAAATATGTACTAGGATCCAATAGCATTTGATGCCTCAATTTTTCTCTAACAGTGTTTTAGCAGTAGTAAGCAAATTATGACTGCAGTAATCATTTCTACTTGCCTGAAATCTCAACACTGCAGGCACAGCATGTGGATAAAGTGATCCTGGTCATATCTTTAAGGACAAATGTAATGAACCAAATAAATATATATAAATTTTATTATGTAAAATGGGACAAATTAATCAGTACTTTGTGTATATCAAATGTTTTTATTGCCAGCAAAAAAAGGGCAAAAAAGTACATTAGAGAATAGTATGAATAAAGACTTCACAGTATATTGCAGCAATTTGAAATAGAAGGTAATAAAACTTAATTTGCAACATGGAAGTATTGTATATTTACAATTATTAGCAAATTTTCTGGACAGAAATATACTAAAATAAAAATAAGTATATTCATTTATATTGAGAATACTAGACTTATAATATTTTTATCGTTTTTCTTTTTTTTTTTTTTTCGAGACAGGGTTTCTATGTATAGCCCTGGCAGTCCTGGATCTCACTCTGTAGACCAAGCTGGTCATGAACTCAGAAATCCACCTGCCTTTGCCTCCCAAGTGCTGGAATTAAAGACGTGTGCCACCACTGCCCAGCTATAATATTTTTAAAACTGTAATCTGCATAATAATTTTATGAAAGATTGCCTTGAAATGTGGGCAGTTCCCCTTTCAATTGGTAGTTCTGAGCTCTAAGAAAGCAGGCTGAGTATGCCATGGGAAACAAGCCTATAAGCCGCATATCTCCATCACATCAGCTTCAGTTCCTACCTCAAGGTTCCTACCCTGAGTTCCTGCCTTGATGTTCCTGAATGATAAACATCAAACTATAAAATGAAATAATGCTTTCCTCTTTAAAACAACTTTAGCTAAGGTGTAACTAAGAAAACAGACATCATTCTGATTTGTTGCTGTTTTATTTTAATTTTAAATAATAAAATAATTAGTTCTTGGTGGATTTCCATGCATTGTTTTTTGTTGAAACTTCTCACTGATCCCCTAAATTCTTTATAGAATAATAACTCCTCAACTGGGAAGAAGAATTACTGGACAAAATATTCACTATTTTCCATCCCCCTGCGCCTTCCTCACAGATGAGCCTATCCCAGACATAGTTATGTGCAATAACTAAATCTGAAGCACACCTAAGTAAAATGGCAAGCTTCACTAAATGTTCAAAGTACATTTTGCCCACAATCCCTGGGAATTATGTTCCCAGGCATCTGTATCAGAACAAACACCCTTTAGGAATCACTTTGATATAGCATTAAAACAGATTTAGCAGTTGAGACTACTGATGGATTGGAGAGATGAAAACTAACTCTGCAATCTCATATTTTCCATGTTTGTGTATATCTACAAATCCTGTATCAGAAAGTATTGAGATCTAGACCCTAAAAATATGGTAAAAGTTTGAAGGACCCAATGGGAGCCCACATGCTCATTTTGGAAACCCTGTGGCTATTTGTTGGCCTTCTTAGATGTCTTTGAAGCCTTAAAAGATTATGATTAAGTAGGATTTACCACGAGGAATTTTAGCTCTTAGGCTTCAAAACTCATGATGAAAATAGACTTCTTACTGCCAAACTTAGTTGGCAGTGCGAAACAATGCTTTAACTTTCAAAATTCCCTTTTCTCTGTTAGGAAAAATAGATGATGTGAGTGTTCCACATTGGAATATAGGAAAACAGAGCATTGCCATCTTTCTAAGTTGCATGGCAGAAGACATTTTTAGAGAGAATTCTAACCCCAGAAAAATGGACATAACTATAGTTATTTTTAAATGCTTCCAGAAGCCACTTCTGAACCTATCTGTATCCACCCCCCACCCCGCCACACACACACTTTCTCTCTACACTTTAAAGTAAACCTACTCCCTATAAAAGTTAATAGTGATTTAGGAAAAGTACAGCATTAAAAAAAAAAAATCATTCTGTATGTAGCAAGGACTAAACATGTCACCACCTGATTTTTTACCACAGAAAAATACCAAAAAATATTATATTTAAATATGCATTAGTGAGGCAGTTATGCTCACCATTAAGTCCTGGGTGGGAGAGACGGTGGAGGAGAGAAAAGGAGGCAGGACAGGTTCAGGTAGGGGAAGATACAGGAAAGCGGTCCAGAGGACCAGGAGAATGGATAGAAATATGTAGAGCAGTGGGGGCAAGGGAACTGGGGTCAGGGACCACTAGAAAGTCCTGAAGTCTGGGTATTCAAGAGGCTCATATGACCCAGTGTAGATGACATTAACCAAAATACCCAACAGATGGGAGACAGAACCTGAAGAGACCACCCCTAGTATGTAGGTAGTTGATGGAAGGGGCCACTTATTCATGTCAACATTTTTTTATTAGATATTTTCTTCATTTACATTTCAAATGCTATCCCTAAAGTCTCCTATACCTACCCACTCCCACTTCTTGGCCTAGGAATTCCACTGTACTGGGCATAGAAAGTTTGCAACACCAAAGGGCCTCTTTTCTCGATGATGGCCAACTAGGTCATCTTCTGCTACATATGCAGCTAGAGACACAAGTTCTGGGGTTTCTGGTAAGTTTATATTGTTGTTCCACCTATAGAGTTGTAGATTCCTTCAGCTCCTTGGGTGCTTTCTCTAGCGTCTCCATTGGGGGCCCTGTGTTCCATCCTATAGATGACTGTGAGCATCCACTTCTTTATTTGCCAGGCACTGACATAGCCTCATAAGAGACAGCTATATTAGGGTCCCTTCAGCAAAATCTTGCTGACATATGCAATAGTGTCTGGGTTTGGTGGCTGATTATGGGATGGATCCCCTGGTAGGGTAGTCTCTAGATAGACCATGCTTTCCTCTAAGCTCCAAACTTTGTCTCTATAACTCCTTTCATGGGTATTTTGTTCCCTATTCTAAGAGGAATGAATTAGCCACACATTGGTCTTCCTTCTTCTTGATTTTCTTGTGTTTCATCTCAAAATTTTAACCCATAATTGTTCCCGTCTAAATGAAGAAAATGCAGCAGAGACTGAAGGAAGGGCCATCCAGAGACTGTCCCACCTTGGGATCCATCACATCTGCAGATACCAAATCCCAACACTATTGCTGATGCCAAGAACTGCTTGCAGACAGGATCCCAGTTGGGCTGTCCTCTGAGAGTCTCTGCTAGCACCTAAATAAGATAGATGCAGAAAATCACAGCCAACCATTAGACTGAGCCTGGAGACCCCAATGGAAGAGATAGGGAAAGACTGAAGTAACTAAAAGGCATTGCAACCCCATAGGAAGAACAACAATATCAACTAATCAGACATCTCAGAGCGTCCAGGGATTTCTACCAACCAAAAAACCTACATGGTGGGAACATGGCTCCCACTACCTATGTAGTAGAGGTTTGCCTTATCTGGCATCAATGGGAGGGGAGGTGCCTGGTCCTGTGGAGACTTGTTGCCCAGAGAAGGAAGATGCTGGAAGGGTGAGGCAGGAGTGAATGACCGGGTAGGGGAGCACCCTCTTAGAGGCAAAAGGGAGGACATGTTATGGGGATTTGCAGAGGGGAGATAAGGAAGAGGGAAATATTTAAAATGTAAATAAATGAAACAATCAATTAAAAATATGCATTAGGAACTCAAGAAGTTGACCTTAGTTGCTTAGTCCAGCACTGTACCCACATTCATCATTTTATTATGGATATTTCTGCTCTATATCAGAATCATGTGATATATTAGATAATGATAGTACCACTTACTGAACATAGGTATCTTACAAACACTTACGACCCAAGACCCAATTATGTGAGCAAAGAAGTATAAAACATTTAATTGTCAGTTTCAAGTTTAGTCATCTGTTTATCACTGCTTTCTTCCAAGTCTGTAGTAAAATATTCAGTGGAACAGGAACTGGCACTCACACTGAAATCACATCAACGGATCATGGGTGATAAAATGATGGGGTTTAAAGTCACCTGAGAAATGTGTTTTTGAGTGGACCTGTGAAGGCATTTACAGGAAGAATTAACAGGGGGTACCTCTTCAGTTCTGTGTACTTCAAATGGGTGTCTTCTAGTAGTCTTTTCTTTTTTTTACCAATTTTTATTAGATATTTTCTTCATTTACATTTCAAATGCTATCCCGAAAGTCCCCTATACCCTCCCTCATCCCCTGCCCGGCTCCCCTACCCACCACTCCCACATCTTGGCCCTGGCGTTCCTCTGTACTGGGGCATATAAGGTTTGCCTAACCAAGGGGCATCTCTTCCAAATGATGGCCAACTAGGCCATCTTCTGCAACATATGCAGCTAGAGACATGAGCTCTAGTGGTCTTTTCTAGTGAGCAACTTATATGTAAGAAAACCCAAGTAAAATCAGAGACGATTACCTGTTTGTCCTCACTTCTTGTTGAACCATCTGTGTTTGTTTTAACTGCTGCTAATCTTATGTTAACATCAGACTAACTGTAATGGCCTGCCAACATAAAGACTGGAGACCATCGGGAACCTTCCAGTTCTTCAGGACTGCACTGGATCTACTGTGCTCAGCTTTGTGAAACTGCTATGTTTCTCAGTTTCTCTAAACAGACCAGCAGCCATTGTCAGACTACACAGCCCCTGTCAGTTGCAAGCTATTCTAGTAATAAATGTACATTCAGTCAGTTCCATTCCCCTGAAGAGCCATGTGAAAATATAGTACAGAAATATTGCACATGATGATGAAACATAATTTTATGCATTCAATTTCATTAACAGGTTCTCTCTGTTACATTAAGATTGATATTACCAATCAGAAATTGAAAACAGTTCTCCTTACAATCTCTTCCCCTTAAATTGCCAAGCTGCTTTCAAGCTGCCTGATAGAGCATCCATTTTTAATGATCAGACTTCCAAAAAGTATTTCTTAAAGGCAAAAATATATTAATTCCTCACCTTTGTCTCCTTGGAGATTGTGATAGTCTTTATCACATATTAAGAAATTTTAATTGCCTCTCCTAAATAAATTGACAAAGAACAACTTGATAGAAAAACAGCATCATAGCTGGGCAGTGGTGGCACACGCCTTTAATCTCAGCACTTGGGAGGCAGAAGCAGACAGATTTCTGAGTTCGAGGCCAGCCTGGTCTACAAAGTGAGTTCCAGGACAGCCAGGGCTACACAGAGAAACCCTATCTCCAAAAAACAAAACAAAACAAGACAAAACAAAACAAAACAAAACAAAACAAAACACAGCATTATGAAGAGAATGTATTGATTTTAGTATTAGATTCATTTGTTTAACTGTGATGGTGAATTCCTTACTGCTGTGTTTTCTCTGTCTAACCCCCAAAGCCAGGATTATACTCAGTGAACTTCCTAGCCCGTTTTCAAAACTATTTCACAAACTCTTTTCCTTGTCATTATATCAAAGAGAGTGGTAATGTTACCCGTCCATGTTACAAATGAGTTTGCATTAGTTCAATAAATGTTCCAGACCCCCCAAAAAATTATTGGTGTATATATTTGTAATTTATTGAGGGGGCAATCCAGGCAAACAGGATTTTTCAAAAATACACTTATATTTAGGGGTCATTTTCTACTCTAAGAGTCAATATGAGGAACTTGTCATTTCTTCTCTAGTAGTCAAAAATAGTAAATCAAATTAAATAATGTGCTATAGTCTAAAATTATGTTTGAGTCAGATCCTTTTAATCTCACATTGATTCTGCTTAATATAGGTAAATTACTCATATAAATATTGTTTATTTTCTTTCTTCTTTTCTTTTTTTTCCAATTATCTCTGATCCAACCAACCTCCCTTCATATAGTCTCTTAGTTAAATGATTTTCTTTAGAATTTGGAATTTCATATTCAATAGGAGAAAGTCATGTACATTTTTAAAAAAATGTGAGAACAAGATGCATCACAATATTATCTTATCATCTTATAATTCCATGGTGTGTATTCATTTATTTTTGAATGGAGTTATCTATTTAGTGTTAGACTTAAAGCTCAATCCCTTTGATGTGGGACCTGTTTCTATTCCATACATAAAAGGCTCAAGCTGTAGGTAGAGGTGAGAGCTCAAAGGCATGTCTCCAAATAAGGAGAGCTCCTCGCATCACACACTTTCTTTAAAGGACTATTTTAACATTTTCCTATGAGCTGAAGGTGATCCACACCATATCATCCAATATGTATTGCTAATTATCATGTTCTCTTCTCCTTTCTGTTGTGTATCCTGGCCTCTCTAAGTGCCCTGTATTCTCCTGTGGATTGAAAATATCAATATATTTTCCATATTTTATTTATTTATTTATTTATTTATTTATTTATTTTAAAGTTTTATATAATATATTCTGAACATAGACACTTCCTCCAACTTCTCCCAGATCCTCCCTAATCCTACCTACCCAACTTTGTCTCTTAAAATAAAAACAAATATATCATGAAGTAATGACCAAAATATAGTGTGTGCTGTAACAGACAGTATGATGAACTTAAAGGATAAACAGGAAATGATTAAACTTTAACAGATAAAATAATCCTACAGGACAGTATCACATATATTCGTTTTCTCCCTGAAGTCATAATTTTCAAATATTTCCCATGCATTTTCTTAACAGAGGTAGAACTGACTTAAGGATATCCAGTTAAGATCCAAGGTCTTTTTAATTATATGCTTTTTTATCTTACAATTACAAAAAGGCTTTTTATTTTTATTATTTATTTCTTTTCTTTTCTTTTTTACACTCCAGATTTTACTCCCCTCTTAAAGTATCAATATCTCTTACACTTCAAGTTTTTCTGCTTTCATTGAAGATATGGTGAGGGCAAAGTCAACTTGAAATCCAAATAAATAAATTATACAGGCAAATGCTTGTTGGGGACAGTGTCTGATAGTTGATATGGAAATTTAAATACTTTTGTTAAAAAGCAACAGCTATTTCTAGTTTTAGCTAACACTGTCTCACAGTGGAAAATGCATTTCCCATAAAAATAATGCCATCTGCCATTAGCTTTATGAGTTTAGTCTTATGTAGACATGCATAGTAGCTTATTCAAGTTAGACGGATCAGAGTAAAGGATGGAATGAGAGACAGAAGAGACTGTGGTACTTATAGGATATCAAGGATACATCTGAACACCTGCGTTTTCCTGAAGGTTACCAGAAGAATGTCGGCAATAATTCAGCAGCTTCCACAAAGAGTGAGGACATTTCTACTGTCTTTGATGAGCCTCCTCCTTGAAGAAACCTTCTGGTGGGAACTTCCAGCTGAGTATAGTATTCTCTGGGGTTACTTATTTGAAAATATTTTTTTAATTTATCCAAAACACATAAGAATATGTTAACAACATTACACAGCCAACAATTGAAATTTTAATGATCATAATTAGCCATTTTAATTAAAGTTTTATTATGACTCTCCAAATTTTGATGTAAACATTCACTACAAAGATAATTAGAGTGAATTTTCTAATGTAGAAAAGTCATTAATCTAAATCTCTTTCATCATCTTAGAATTTCAAATGTTATATATAGCATTAATTCATCCTGATTGATTTATCTTTCATCAATTGAATCATAATTTGTGGTAAAATAATAACTTTTGGCCACTTAGTTTATATATTTCCTAGGATGAATTATAGCCTAAATAAGAATAAAATAACTAATGAAATCACAGTTTATGAACTACACAGACACAAACATACAATGATATATAAACATAAACATGAATTCTATATGATTAGTGATTGTAACATAGATAACTATGTAAACACTTTATGAGAGAATCATTTCTGATGAGATTAATAGGCATATTTTAATCAGTAATCTTAAAAAAACCCACCACTTGCTTTTCTCCTATAATATTCAAGAATATTTAGTATCCATAAATCATGCAAACAGACTGAAACAGCAAGGGCACATAATCTTATATTTATGCTATTATTATATGAAAGAATTTTAACGCTGTATTTTAACACTTTAAGTAAATATAGAAGAGTGATTCTGCTGAGTATATGATATAGATCTATGCTTACTTTCTTTCCAGTCTCCATCCTGATTTCCTTGGCAGCTTAACTAGTTTATATCCCTTACCTGCATCTGGTGGTTTTGTTTTCAGAATGATTACCATAGCAACTGGGATGAGATGAAATCCCAAAGCACTTTCCCTTGCATTCTTCACATGGCTTGTGTGAAGGTGGGGAGCCACAGAACAATGAAATGGGGTGGAATAGGAAAGCCAAGGAGAGTGGCAAACTGAGGACTATGTTCAAAATAAAATATGCACATGAAAATGTCTTTATATAAAAAACAAAAAACAAAACAAAACAAAAAAACCAAAAAAGTGTATTATATACATTCATATGATGAAACCCTTGTTTTGAAAATATGAATTCTGGTGCATAGAAAGGCATTTTAGAGTTCTCTCTCTGGAGAAAATCTACAGCCTAACTTTCCTAACAGCCATAAATTGCTAAGAGCTAATCAACTAGTGGTAGGATTTATGACCTCCTCCTCCCAATATGGGGAGGATAGCTGGCTTGACTTTCTGTATAAATATCTCAAACAATATTTTTTTTTTTAGATTTAAAACAAGTCTAGACAGGTATTAATAAATAGAAATCTTTCTACACTTTTGAAGTGAATGTAAATTAACAGATAGTCTGGAAAGTAGTAGCAAAATTAAATGTGTGTGCGCGTGTGTGTGCGTGTGTGCGTGTGTGTGTGTGTGTGTGTGTGTGTGTGTGTGTGTGTGTGTGTGTGTGTGTGTGTTTTATAGGGTTTCTATTGCTGTGGTGAAACACCATAATCAAAAAGCAGGTTCAGGAGGAAATGGGCTATTTAGCTTCATTTCATTTGTAGGAAGTCAAGACAGGAACTCAAACAGGGTAGGAACCAGGAAGCAGGAGCTGGTGCTGGCAACTGAGGAGTGCTGCTTACTAACTTGCTCCCCATGGCTTGCTCATCCTGATCTCTTATAGAACTTAGGACCCATCAGCCCATAGGTTGCACCACCCAAAGTTGGTTAGGGCTTCCCCCATCAATGTCTAATGAAGAAAATGCCTTACACCTGCGTACAAACTGATCTTAAGGAGGTTAATTTCTTTTTTCTTTTTTAAAATTTATTTTAAACTCCAGATTTTATTCCCCTCCCAGTCCACCCTCCGACTCTTCCACATCCCATACCTCCTCCCTGTGCCCTTGTCTCCATGAGAATGTTCTAAACCCCCACCCCCACCCACCAAACCTCTAAACTCCCTGGGGCCACCAGTTTCTTGAGGGTTAGGTGCATCTTCTTTGGTTAAACCCAGACTTAGCAGTCCTTTGCTATATATGTGTTTGGGGCCTTATACCATATCATGCTGCCTGGTTGGGGGTCCAGTGTTTGAGAGATCTCGAGGTCCAGGTTATTGAGACTTCTGGTCCTCCTAAAGGGTCACCCTTCTTCCAACTTTTCCAGAGTTCTTTAATTTTTAGGATTGTTTTTAGCTATCCTGAGTCTTTTATTTTTCCATATGAATGTGAAAATTGTCCTTTCATGATCATTAAGTATTTGTGTTGGAATTTTGATGCATCAATAAACAGTCAATGAATAGAAGAGAGCAAAAAAGGAGGTAATTTCTTAAGTTAGATTCCCTCCTCTTAGATGACTTTAGTTCCTGTCAGGTTGACATAAAACTATCCAGCACAATATATATCTATAATTTGACACAGACTCCCTTTCACCTTATGTGTCCAGTATTGGACAGCTTTCTGCTGTGATGACACACCATTTTAACTGCAACATTTTTTATGACAAAGACATAGACAAAGTGTCAATTGAGAGATGAATGTATAAAGGAGAGAGAGTAAAAAAATAGAGGGGGAGAGAGGGAGGAGAGTGAGAGAGGAAGAGGAAGAGGTGGAAGGGAAGAGAAACATATCACAAATAGAGTTTGGCTTTAAAAAACTAAAATGTTGTCACATGCAACAATCCTTATGAACCCGGAGAACAAATCCAGAGCTTTAGAAGGGAAGAAGCTATTTACTAAGCCCAACAGACATAAAATAGCACTTAAAACCTCACACAGATGTTATCAACCTATATCCAAACTTTGTGACATTTATTTTATTAAATGTTACCTTCAGCCTGTTGGCTGTTTCCAGCAAATGATCTATCTATAGGATACATGTATACACATAAATATTAAACTGGGTAAGGAACATGGAAAAAGATAAAACTTACAGTTAAAGCTTTGTATTAATCAAAAGTTGAAAAGGCACATTATATGAGAAATCCAAAGGATAGTATAGTATGGTTGATGAGATTTTTCTCTTAAAGGCAGGTTAAACATAAATGGGCTGAGCACATAGTAGGACAACAGGATAAGTAAATGGGACTATATGATCTCAAGGCATATCATAAAGTTTATGGCAAGGTTTTCAAAACTTCATTCTTTTTGAAGAGAAGAGGTATTTTTTTTTTCAGAAAATTCAATACCACATCATCTCCATGTCTTTATTCCACATCATGTACCTTTGTCTATAAATATACAATATCCTTAAAGTATGCATCATTTGTCCCATATATTCTATTCAGAATTATTTGGTATATTTTGTTTTAAATATTAAATAAAAGACAATTTCCACTTAAGGAACCATCACAATAATTTAATACATTTACCTTAATATGTTTTCATATACATTGCAGCTAATGAAAATATTGTACTTTAGTTTCAATAGAATCTTAAATTTCAAAATCAGTCATTAACATCTTATATTGATTTGAAGAAAAGAAAGGAAAATTCTTATTTTCAGTAGTCCAGAGAACCCTCTCTCATAAACACTAATGCTCATTATTTATTGAAAGATAAAACTACACAACACTTTTAGAAAGATAAGAAGTGTTAAAATTCCAGTTTCTTTCTTTCTTTCTTTTTTTTTTTTTTTTGGTTTTGGTGAATTTTATTTTAAACATTATTATTATTATCATTATTAATTGTATTATTTATTTACTATACATCCCTATTGCATTTTCCCCTGTCTCCTTTCCTCCAAGTCTCAGATGGATATCAACCAGCCTTGGCATATTAAATTACAATAAAACTAGGATCATTTTCTCCTATTTAAGCTAGAAGATGCAGCCTAGTTGGGAGAAAAGGATCTAAAGGCAAACATCAGCATCAGAGACAGCCACTCCTCTCACTATTAAGAGTTCCACATGAAGACCTACCTACACAACAGGTACTTATGTGCAGAGGGGCTTGATCCAACCAATTAAAAATTTCTAGTTGGCAGTTCAGTCTATAGTATAGTATAGTATAGTATAGTATAGTATAGTATTAGTATAGTATAGGTTTTCTTGTGTTGTCCTTGATTCCTCTGGATCCTTTAATACTTATTGCCCATCTTCCATAGGATATCTCAGGCTATGGCAAATGTTTGACTCTCAGTCTTTGCATCTGTTTCCATAAGATCTTGGTGAAGCCTCTCTGATGAGAGTTATGTTAGACCCCCATCTGCAATTATAACAGAATATCATTAATAGGAGTGGCATTCCTTTCATGGCCTAGGTCTCAAGCCAGTCCAGTCATTGGTTGGCCATTCCCTCAATTTCTGCTCCATCCTTTACTGTGATTGGTAGGATTAATATAGTAAATATGTCCATCTTACCAAAAACAATCTGAACAGTGTACACAATTCCTACAAAAATTGCCACATAATTCTAACAGACCTTGAAAGAACAATACTCAATCTCATAAGAAAAACAACAACAACAACAACAACAGGAGAGCTAAAACAATCTTGTACAATAAAAGAACAACTGGAAGTATCACCTTCCTGATTTCAACCTCTACTACAGAGAAAAAAATAATAAAACCCACATGCTTTTGACAAAAAATAAAAACATTGATCAATGAAGTTGAATCAAAGTCTCAGAATGAAGACCAAAACTATACAATGAAAAATAATAAAAAAAAAAAAAAAGAAAAAGAAAAAGAAAGTACCTTCAACATTCTTTCTGGACTAACTGGATGCCTACATGTAAAGGAATGTAAATAGATCCATCCAACACAAAACTCAAGTCTAACTGGATTAAAGACCTCTAGACAAAACCAGATACACTAAATCTAATAGAAGAGAAAGTGGGGAATAGCCTTGACACATTGGTAAAAGACAGCTAGCTGAATAGAACAACAATGGCTCAGGCTTTAGGATCAACAATTGACAAATGAGACCTCATGTAACTGAAAAGCTTCTATAAGGCAAAAGACACCAACCAAAGGACAAAATGGAAGTCTACAAATTGTATATCTTCACTAACCCTACTTTTAAAATAGAGAAAATATCCAAAATATAAGAGGCACTCAAGAAACCAGAGATCAGCAATTCAAATTACCCAATTTAAAGACTTTGTTCAGATCTAAACATAGAATTCTTTTTTCCCAATTTTTATTAGATTTTTCTTCATTTACATATTAAATACTATCCCCCAAATCCCCTATACCCTCCACGTACCCCGCCCTGCTACGCTAACCACCCACTCCCACTTCTTGGCCCTGACTTTCCCGTGTACTGGGGTATATAAAGTTTGCAAGACCAAGGGGCCTCTCTTCCCAATGATGGCCAACTAGGCCATCTTCTGCTACATATGCAGCTAGAGACACAAGCTCTGGGGTACTGGTTAGTTCATATTATTTTTCCACCTATAGAGTTGCAGACAGCTTCAGCTCCTTGGGTACTTTCTCTAGCTCCTACATTAGGAGCCCTCTGTTCCATCCAATAGCTGACTGTGTTTGCCAGGTACTGGCATAGCCTCACACAAGACAGCTATATCAGGGCACTTTCAGCTAAATCTTGCTGGGGTACGCAATAGTGTCTATATTTGGTGGCAGAATATGGGATGGACCCCCGGCTGCAGCAGTCAATGATTGGTCCATCCATTTGTCTCAGATCCACACTTGATCTCTGACACTCCTTCCATGTGTGTTTTGTTCCTAATTCTAAGGGGCCAAGTGTCCACACTTTGGTCTAGTTCTTCTTGATTTTCATGTGATTTGCAAATTGTATCTTGGGTATCCTAAGTTTCTGGGCTAATATCCACTTATCAGTGAGTACATATTATGTGAGTTCTTTTTGATTGAGTTACCTCACTCAGGATGATACCCTCCAGATCCACCCATTTGCCTAGGAATTTCATAAATTCATTGTTTTTAATTGCTGAGTAGTACTCCATTGTGCAAATGTACCACACTTTCTATATCCATTCCTCTGTTGAGGTACATCTGGGTTCTTTCCAGCTTCTGGCTATAATAAATAAGGCGTCTATGAACATAGTGGAGCATGTATCCTTATTACCAGTTGGAACATCTTCTGGATATATGCCCAGGAGAGGTATTGCAGGATCTTCCGGTAGTATTATGTCCAATTTTCTGAGGAACCACCAGACTGATTTCCAGAGTGAATGTACAAGCTTTCAATCCCACCAAAAATGGAGGAGTGTACCTCTTTCTCCACATCCTTGCCAGCATCTGCTGTCACCTGAATTTTTTATCTTAGCCATTCTGACTGGTGTGAGGTAGAATCTCAGGGTTGTTTTGATTTGCATTTCCCTGATGATTAAAGATGTTGAACAATTTTTTCAGGTGCTTCTCAGCCATTTGGTATTCCTCAGTTGAGAATTCTTTGTTTAATGTGGTTTTTATGGGGTTATTTGTTTTTCTGGAGTCTACATATTTTATATATATTGGATATTAGTTTCCTCTCTGATTTAGGATTGGTAAATATCCTTTCCCAATCTGTTGGTGGCCCTTTTGTCTTATTGACAGTGTCTTTTGCCTTACAGAAGCTTTGCAATTTTATGAGGTCCCATTTGTCACTTTTCAATCCTACAGCCCAAGCCATTGCTGCTCTATTCAGGAATTTTTCCACAGTGCCCATATCTTCAAGGCTTTTCCCCACTTTCTCCTCTATAAGTGTCAGTGTCTCTGGTTTTATGTGGAGTTCCTTGAACCACTTAGACTTGACCTTAGTACAAGAAGATAAGAATGGATCAATTTCAATTCTTCTACATGATAACTGCCAGTTGTGCCAGCACCATTTGTTGAAAGTGCTGTCTTTTATCCACTGGATGGTTTTAGCTCCCTTGTCAAAGACCAGGTGACCATAGGTGTGTGGGTTTATTTCTAGGTCTTCAGTCCTATTCCATTAATGTACCTGTCTGTAGCTTTACGAGTACCCTTGCACTTTTATTACAATTGCTCTGTAGTACAGCTTGAGGTCAGGCATGGTGATTCCACCAGAGGTTCTATTATTGTTGAGAATAGATTTGCTATCCTATATAATTACTCCAGATGAATTTGCAAATTGCCCTTTCTAACGATGTAAAGAAATGAGTTGGAATTTTGTTGGGGAGTACATTGAATCTGTAGATTGCTTTAGGCATGATAGCCATTTTTACTATATTGATCCTGGAATCCACTTGCATGGGAGATCTTTCCATGTTCTGAGAACTTCTTGGATTTCTTTCTTCAGAGACTTGAAATTCTTACCATACAGATCTTTCAATTCCTTAGTTAGATTCACACCAAGGTATTTTATAATATTTGTGACTATTGTGAAGGTTGTTGTTTCACTAATTTCTTTCTCAGTCCATTTATCCTTTCTGTAGAGAAAGGCCATTGATTTGTTTGAGTTAATTTTATATCCAACTACTTCATTGAAGTTGTTTATCATGTTTAGGAGTTCTCTGGTGGAATTTTTGGGGATATATATATATATATCATCTACCAAAAGTGATATTTTGACCTTTTTCTTTCCAATTTGTATCACCTTTACCTCCTTTTGTTGCCGAATTGCTCTGGCTAGGACTTCAAGCACTATATTGAATAGGTAGGGAGAAAGTGGGCAGCATTGTCTAGTTCCTGACTTTAGTGGGATTGCTTCTAAGTTCTCTCCTTTTACTTTGATGTTGGATACTGGTTTGCTGTATATTGCTTTTATTATGTTTAGGTATAGGCCTTGAATTCGTGATCTTTCCAAAACTTTTAACATTAATGGGTGTTGGATTTTGTCAAAGGCCTTCTCAGCATCTAACTAGATAATCATCTGGTTTTGGATTTGAGTTTATTTATATAGTGAATTACATTGATGGATTTCCATATATTAAACCATCCCTGCATGCCTGGGTTGAAGTCTACTTGGTCATGATGAATTATCATTCTGATATATTCTTGGATTTGGTTAGCGAGAATTTTATTGAGTATTTTTGCATCTATGATTATAAGGGAAAATGGTCTGAAGTTCTCTATCTTTGTTGTGTCTTTATGTGGTTTAGGTATCAGAGTAATTGTGGCTTCATAGAATGAATTGGGTAGAGTACCTTCATTTTCTATTTTGTTGAATAGTTTGAGAAGAACTAGAATTAGGTCTTCTTTGAAGGTCTAATAGAACTCTGCGCTAAACCCATCTGGTCCTGGCCTTTTTTTTTGGTTGGGAGACTATTAATGACTGCTTCTACTTTAGGGAATATAGGACTCTTTAGGTCATTAATCTGATCCTGATTTAACTTTGGTACTTTGTATCTGTCTAGAAATTTGTGCATTTCATCCTGGATTTCCAGTTTTGTTAAATATAGCCTTTTGTAGAAGGATCTGATGGTGTTTTGGATTTCCTCAGGATCTGTTGTTATGTCTCTTCTTTCATTTCTGATTTTGTTAATTAGGATGCTGTCCCTGTACCCTCTAGTGAGTCTTGTTGATTTTCTCAAAGAACCAGTTCCTGGTTTGGTTGATGTTTGAATAGTTCTTTTTGTTTCTACTTGGTAGATTTTGCCCTTGAGTTTGATTATTTCCTGTGGTATACTCCTCTTGGGTGAATTTGCTTCCTTTTGTTCTAGAGATTTTAGGTGTGCTGTCAAGCTGCTAGTGTATGCTCTCTCCAGTTTCTTTTTGGAGGCACTCAGAGCTATGAGCTTTTCTCTTAGAAATGCTTTCATTGTTTCCCATGAGTTTGGGTATGTTGTGGCTTCATTTTCATTAAACTCTAAAAAGTATTTAATTTCTTTATTTCTTCATTGAGGAAGCTATCATTGAGTAGGGTGTTCTTCAGTTTCCATGTAAATGTTGATGTTCTGTTATTTATATCATTATTGAGGGTCAGCCTTAGTTCATGGTGATCTGATAGGATGCATGGGATAAATTCAATATTTTTGTATCTGTTGAGGCCTGTTTTATGGCCAATTATATGTTCAAATTTGGAGAAGGTACGATGAGGAGCTGAGAAGAAGGTGTTTCCTTTGTTTTAAGATAAAATATTCTTTAGATATCTGTTAAATCCATTTGTTTCATAGCTTCTGTTCATTTCACTGTGTCTCTGTTTAGTTTCTGTTTCCAGGATCTGTCCATTAATGAGAGTGGGGTGTTGAAGTCTCCCATTATTATTGTGTGAGGTGCAATGTGTGCTTTGAACTTTACTAAAGTTTCTTTAATGAATGTGGCTTCCCTTGCATTTAGAGCATAGATATTCAGAATTGAGAGTTCCTCTTGGAAGATTCTACCTTTGGTGAGTATGAAGTGCCCTTCCTTGTCTTTTTTGATAATTTTGGGTAGAAAGTCAATTTTATTCGATATTAGAATGGCTACTCCAGTTTGTTTCTTCAGACCATTTGCTTGGAAAACTGTTTTCCAGCCTTTTACTCTGAGGTAGTGTCTGTCTTTTTTCCTGAAGTATATTTCCTGTAAGGAGCAAAATGTTGCTTCCTGTTTGTGTAGCCAGTCTGCTAGTCTATGTCTTTTTATTAGGGAATTGAATCCATTGATATGCAGAGATATTAATGAAAAGTAATTGTTGCTTCCTGTCATTCTTGTTGTTATAGTTGGGATTCTGTTCTTGGGGCTGTCTTCTTTTAGGTTTGTTGAAGGATTACTTTCTTGCTTTTTCTAGGGAGTAGTTTCTGTCCTTTTATTGGTGTTTTTCCATTTTTATCCTTTGAAGGGCTAGATTCCTAGAAAGATATTGTGTGAATTTGATTTTGTCATGGAATACTTTGGTTTCACCATCTATGTTAATTGAGTGTTTTGCTGGGTATAGTAGCCTGGGCTTGCATTTGTGTTCTCTTAGTGTCTGTACAACATCTGTCCAGGATCTTCTGGCTTTCATAGTCTCTGGTGAAAAGTCTGGTGTAATTCTAATAGGCCTGCCTTTATATTTCCTTGACCTTTTTTCCTTACTGCTTTTAATATTCTGTATTTATTTAGTGTGTTTGTTGTTCTGATTATTATGTGTCTAAAGGAATTTCTTTTCTGGTCCAGTCTATTTGGAGTTCTGTAGGCTTATTGTATGTTCATGGGCATCTCTTTCTTTAGGTATGGGAAGGTTTCTTCTATCATTTTTTTGAAGATATTTAATGGCCCTTTAAGTTGAAAATTTTCATTCTCATCTACTCCTATTATCCATAGCTTTGGTCTTCTCATTGTGTCCTAGATTCCTGGATATTTTGAGTTAGGATCTTTTTGCATTTTGTTTTCTTTGATTGTTGTGTCCATGATCCCTATGGAATCTTCTGCACCTGAGATTCTCTCTTCCATCTCTTGTATTCTGTTGCTGATGCTCACATCTATGGTTCCTGATTTCTTTCCTAAGGTTTTTATCTCCAGCGTTATCTCCTTTTGGGTTTTTCTTTACTGTTTCTACTTCCATTTTTAGATTCTGGATGGTTTTGTTCAATTCCATGACCTGTTTGGTACTGTTTTCCTGTATCTCTCTAAGGGATTTTTGTGTTTTCTCTTTGAATGCTTCTAATTGTTTACCTTTGTTTTCCTGTGTTTCCTTCCTGTATTTCCTTCCTGTATTTCCTTCCTGTAAATCCTCTATCATCATCATGAGAAGTGACTTTAGATCCATGTTTTGCTTTTTCTTGTGTGATGGTGTATCCAGGACTTGCCATGGTGGGAAAGTTTGGTTCTGATGATGCCAAGTAACCTTGGTTTTTGTTGCTTCTGTTCTTATGCTTGCCTCCTGCCATCTGATTATTTCAAGTGCTTTCTGCCCTCAATATATCTGATTGGAGCCCATCCTTCTTTTAATCCCAGTTGATTCTGGACTCTTCAGACTCCAGCTTTCACTGTGCTCCTTTGATTGTGGGCTCCTGTGAACCTGATATTCTGGGTGTGCCTGAGTTCTTGGCAGTCAAGTTCCACTGAGACCTTGAAATACTGGTGTGACCCAGCTCCTGTTATCCTGGGATACTGTTTTCCTAAGATCCGGGGCATGTTACAGTGCCTGGGAGTGGTATCTCCATTGAGGAGCATGGAGCTGTCTGGTCAGTGGTCCCAAGAACTTATGGAGAGTCATCTAGGGACCATTGGGGTGTCCACTGACTCCGCAGCCAAGGTGACCTGTTCCTGGTGCCGACTGGAAGGGACCTGCACCCAGGTCTAGCCGACTTTCTGCCTCCCTAATGCTGTCTCAATTCCCATGAGATTGGATTGGAACAGATGTTGTGGTCTTCTCACCAGTGGTCACAAGATCGTGTGGAGAGTCCTCTAGGGACCATGGTGGTGTCCACCAACTCTGCCCCAAGGTGACCTGGCGCTGGAGCTGACTGGAAGGGACCTATGCCCCTGGCCAATCCTCTGCTTCCCCAATGCTGTCTCGGGTCCCATGGTAGGATTGGAACAGAAGTTGCGTTCTACTCACCAGTGGTCCCAAGATCACGTGGAGAGTCCTCTAGGGACTGTGGGAATGTCTGCTGAATTTGCGCCCAAGGTGACCCGGTGCTGGAGCTGACAGGAAAGGACTTGTGTCCCTGGTCAGGCCGATTCTCTGCCTACCTAATGCTGTCTCGGGTCCTGCACGATTGGATTGGAACAGATGTTGTGCTCCACTCACCAGTGGTCCCAAGATTGGGTGGAGAGTCCTCTACGGACTGTGGGGGTGTCTGCCAACCCTGCACCCAAGGTTACCCCTTGCTGGTGCCGACCAGAAGGGACCTGTTTCCTTGGTCTGGACAATTCTCTGCCTCCCCTCCAGTTTCCTTTTTCTTGCAATTGGTTGGCTAATATTATTCCTCCAGAAGCAGCAAGCATAATAATCCAAAAAAAAAAAAATCTAAAAATATTAAAGGACTCTGGAAAAGTTGGAAGAAGCTGAGGAGGAGGGTGACCCTGTCAGGGGACCAGCAGAAAGGCAGGGATACTCCACAGTGAACAGGACTGTCCCCTTCAGAGGTCCCAAGTCTCAGTTCTATACACTGGGTATGTGGCCTGATGATGATTGTTCTGTAAAACCCATCTCCAATGTCCTTAAATGCTAAGTTTCCCAATTATTCCTTGAATGCAGCTGTTCTTTGATAAACTATTTTTCTGTCAAGATGCAAGAGAAACAAGTCATAGCACTGAGTTCAGAAATGAATACTTGAAAATATTCAGAAAACGGGAGACAAACAAATTCAGGAAGTTGAATCTCAAAACTTACATTTTTTTGTTTTTGTTTTTCATATAATAGGAAATGAATAGAAAACTCTGGGAGAAAAACATCAGATACTTTATGTCCAACTAAGCTCATGACTTAGTGTGCTTTATATAATAAGTTTAATTACTATTATTGTTGTTGTAGTGTAGACATTGTCCAATGATTCAGCATTTTAGGTTGTTTGCTGCTCTTGTAGAGGATCCCTATTCTGTTCTCTTTCCCTAAGTCAGACAGCTCCTAACTGCCTGTTACTCCATCTCAAGGGGTTCTAAATTTTCTCCTTTCATTCAAAGGCGCAAGTAGCTACCAACACACACACACACACACACACACATAAAAATATTAAATATTAATACAAGACAAACTGTTGCAGATAATCAAAGCCATATTAAAGATTGCATTAACACTTTGATTGTATGTGTTCTTTAGAACTTTTACTAAAATGAAACTCATGGAAAGTCT
Source organism: Mus minutoides (assembly GCA_902729485.2). Classification (NCBI taxonomy): domain Eukaryota; kingdom Metazoa; phylum Chordata; class Mammalia; order Rodentia; family Muridae; genus Mus; species Mus minutoides. The sequence continues at coordinate 3,343 of LR751763.1, read as the reverse complement.
GTTTATTTACATTGTCTGTAACCCACACACAATAAACATTTGATGAAAGTAAACCATGGAAGTATCTATAAAATGATATTAAACTGGACAGCTTGGATAAACATAATGTTGCTTTCTGTTCACATTTACTCCTTAAGGAAAGAAAATTCAGAGACTCCTGTCATTTATAAATGTCATTATAAGGAACTTAAGGCACTAAGAGAGAAATAGAGAGGCTGTCTATTTTGGAATTAAGTTAAACTCTATCTGTCCTGATCTACAAACTTTATTGTCACTTTTACTTTATAAGTTCTATTTATACAGATGCCTTTGGGCATAAATTACTTTTTCGACAAGTCTACTTGCCTCTTATAAAACCTGTTTCTGTTCGTTCATTGACAGCTCATCTACCAGCAAATCTCAGTAGTGACAAATGTTAATGATTGAAGCCCATATCTTGATTTCTCTCAGGATTTCAATATAATTTTGATTCAATACCAACTTTACAGTTATTAGCTCATCCTCTCCCTACTATTTCCTTTCATCCAACAAGGATAAACAATGTGTTAGGACTCCAATCACTTGAACAAAGAGAAAGAGAGAGAGAGAGAGAGAGAGAGAGAGAGAGAGAGAGAGAGAGAGAGAAATAAGAATTCAGTGTTAATCTGCAATAATTTACTTAAATTTATAATATAACTTACATTCTAATTTTCACACCCCAAAATAAATTATAATCTTACATGTTGCTAATAATTCTTGAAAATTAAAATGATTGCCATTACATAATTATGAAAGATATGTTGTATTTTTCTGGTGCGCTTCAATGTATGGGTTCTGCAAAGCAAACTCTAATAGAATAACAGATCATAAGTGTCATAAAGCAATAATATCTATTTTTCATACAAAGCTAATCATGTGTTTTGATTCATTGTAATGCTTCAACTGACATACTACTCCATTCTGTATATAATGACTCATGTCACTTAAGGAGAATGCAAATGCAATCACTATATTATTCCCTCTACTTCCCATCTAAGATTTGGCTAATATTTCAAAATTATGTAGCCAAAATAACCTCAGTCTTAATTAAAGCTCCAAAAATATAGTACTTTCACTGATTTACACTAATAAAATAAGTTTGAAAATATTATGAGAAAGATAATCAAAATGTACAACTGTATCATTAGATTCCTGTGTATATATGTATGCTTAAAATACATAAATATATAGACTAATAGTATGTTGTAAAAGGAAAACTGGATATAGGAATAAATGACTACAACTTAAACAATTGTCAGATTTTATTTTTATTAGACCATAAAGAATTGTGACAAGACAAGCAATTATACATTAAGTGTTTCTCATCTCATAAGTGATCACGTAGATGTTTTTAACAAAAAAACTCCAGTTTCCCCCTTTAAAAAAAAATCAAATTTTGGTTACTGATAATTAAAGTGATTTATTTCCAACTTCAAATAGGATGATGATTCCAGATTTCCTACCTGAAATTATCTAATATGAGTCCTTAAAATCACAAGGATCCAGAAGAGGCAGTGCGAGAGTGATGCAGTGGAAGGACTCAATCTGCCTCGTTGCCTTTGAAGATGCAGGAGGATATCCTCAGAGAAAGGAAGTAGGATGACTTTTAAGAAGCAGAAGAGGCAAGAAAGTTGCCTCTTCTCACAACCACAAGAGGACTACAGTTGCTGCAGATAGCTTGTGTTTAAGAAGATATGAAAAATGAGGAGAGCTAATCGTCTTTCCTGAAACCTCCCATGTTTGCTTTAAATAGATAGAGATAATAAATAAATAAATAAATAAATAAATAAATAAATGCTAAATAAATACATAATACTTGTAAACATACATAGATTGTAGCCACAGGATTTTCCACCCACACTGTTTTCCTAAAGTAAGGACTCTGAGACTTACGATTTATGAATTAATGGCTAGGACATAAAGCTTGGGTTGTTCTGTCACTAGCTCATGACGTAATTAACCTGTTTATTCTATACTACGAGTGCCACGTGGCTCGGTTTCATTCTTCTGTCTCCTCAAAATTTGATATGAATCCATTCCCATGCCTGACTCTATCCCAGACTTTCTCTTTCCTCACTATACATCCCATCTCCTAGTCCCTATCTTAGCTAATAGGCCATTGACTTGCTATTGACAGGTAATGTTTCTGTACAGTACACATGAAATTCTCTCCCTAGTACTACATAAACAAACAAACAAACAAGCAAATCAGACTGAAACAGCACAACTGGCTGTGCCAGGAGTAAGCATTTTGTACCTCAGGCATTGCTTTCCTAATGACTTTCATGATTTGTGCTGACTTCAGCTTTAGCAAAGTAGGTCACTATAAATTAACTGCAAGTTCCTGGAGTAGACCATAGGAGAATAATTTTTTTTTTCAGCAAAGGTCACTGACACCCCGGTAGGATGGCAGTGTGGCTTAAGCAATAGTATTGTTAGCATGTTTAATAAATTAGTCTTTTTAGTGCCCTTTACACTCCCGTTGACTCACTGGCTACTTAGCTTGTAGAGCAAATGAATGTCCACTGAGCATGCCTATGATCAGTAATTCCTAGCACTCATGTTGCCTCTTCAGCATGCTGAAATAAGATATTTATTTATTTACCTTTAACCTTCAGCCATCATCCCGTGTAGGGCAACTTGAGCCTCTAGAGCATCTGAGATCGCTGATGGAAGATTCTTCTATGATGGAACTGCTACCATTTCTTCATGGAGGCAGCAAGGAGGAAGTCATCTGAAACTCACCTGAGATTCCAGCCACCACCATCCCTCTAACATACTGTAATTGAACCTGCCTTATCTGCACATGGCCTTAGTGGTGATAAAGTGTAGAAGAGGTGGAAGGTTGACTGGGTTAATGACTCCAGTGACTCAGGTAATTTATGCTGAGGTAAAGCTATTATTATGATGAAGCTGCCTGAGAGTGACCTCTGTCCCAGTAAGGCAACAGAATACATTTCCTGTCTTACCAAGCTATACTAGAATAGAGTATGTTCTGGGCCCCATTGTGGATGCACATATTTCTGTGTATTATGACTAGGCAAAAACATCTGGTATCCATAGTAAGTCATTTTCTAATTGAGAAGTATCACAAAGTGGTGCTGTGTGTATGGAATTCCTAACTTAATATACATAAACTATACCAAATATTGAATATGCCTGTGATTATATAGTAACTCAAGTAAGAGATAATCAGTATGGTTCTACATGAGCTTGATAGCATAGGCTCACTTGTATAAATCTTGTTTCATGCTACAGTTTCATGCATAAGTGTCCTTCTAAGGTTGGGTCTCCAGAACAGTACATTTGGTGGGTGTTCAAACAA
>LR751762.1:88778-123778 GCA_902729485.2 Mus minutoides | reverse complement strand
GTCATAGAGAAAAAGATGCTATCTCTGGAGACTGTAAGCTATTGCTCTAGTGTGGCTGAAAAAAAAAACTGTATAATTATATTTATATAATATTAGAGGAAATGGGATCCACAGGCCAGAAGAAAACTGGCTGCTGTGGACATCAGCTTATTTTCATGACGTAAAGGTATACTGCTTTCTTTAAAAGTAATAATCTGTCATAAAAAATAATATCTTTCAAACTGTTTTCCTGGCTTGATAATTCTCTTTTTTTATTTAGTATATTAATTGCATTTCATTTTATGTTTTTTAAAAAGGTTCCCATTCACTGACTTATATTGTACAGACCTAGAGGTTAAAGATTATTTTCATCGGAACACTTTAAATATATTAAGAAGATCCTGTGTTTGCTCGGGCATCTTAAGTCAAATGAATCCAAGAGCAAAATTACAAATTGCCAAATTACAGAATTACAGAACGTAAATTGTTTTAAAAGCATGGTATACGAGGCTTAGGAGGTCATTCTTTGAAAACTTTATATCAGTCAATACTTATATTACCCTATCACCCTGATATTATTGATTGTTAAATAATCACCTTAAATATTTATGATCATCTAAAGCATCTCAACTTGTAGATCATGTCCCCTTTGGGGGTTGAATGCTTCATTCACCGGGGTCATGTATCAGATATCTTGCATATCAGATGTCACATATTTTATTATTATTCATGTCAGTAGCAAAATTATTGCGTTATGTAGCAACAAAATTAATGTTATGGTTGGAGGTCACCACAACACAAGGAACTGTATAAAGGGTCGCAATGTTAGGAAGATTGAAAACCACTGATCTAAAGGAACTTAGGGTGATAAGAATGCTATTAGCTATGTATAAAACTGAAAATTGTGGTCCACAGGTGATATCCCCATACTCATGAAGTAAAGGCAAGAAGATCGGAATATCAGGACAACATAGTATTTTCAAATTAGTTTAAGAAAATAAAACCTGTTTTGAAAACAAAACAAATAAAATTAAATAAGTACAAAAACATATACATTCTGCATTAATTGGCCTCCTTGCGTTGATGACTTAAACAATCTAAGAATTAACACTGGATAATTCTGCTACTGAATCTTTCTAATTCCTAGAGAAAATGAATCAGACACAAAGCTCTTAAGTTTAGCTATGGGTTGTATATAAACCTGTTTGTTACATTTATGCCCCTCTGTCCTCTTACTCCATTATAAAACATATCCAATAAAGAGAATTTTGAACTGTTTACAACTGATAAGGAAAAGGATAACAGTATCCACCTACTGAGATTCCAGACTAGACCCAGTCCCACAGATATTTAAAACTTGATGAGATGAGTGTCATTAAAATAATGCAAAGCATGGTGGCTGAATGCATGTTCACTTGCCATTTGGCCTTTCCCCAGCTTTTAAGTGATCCACTGTGAGAACACCGCATCTAGGTTAAACCCAAGGACTGATCAGCACGTCTCCTGGGTTCCATTTTACTTGCTCTAATGCAGAATGACCAGACCAACAAGGACTAAGTTTGGGAAAGAATTGTGGTTCTCTAATACAATGAAGACACTCAAGAGGGCATGGCATTGCATGGGCATAACTGGTCATCATGCAAAATATTGAAAACAACTGTTATGAACTCAAAGAGGCAGAAATCCAGACTTCTTTTTTAATGTATTGAATTGCTGAGGCCCTCGTATATTAAAAAAAAAAAAAAAAAAAAAAAAAAAAAAAAAAAAAAAAAAAAAAAAAAAAAAAAAAAAAAAAAAAAAAAAAAAAAAAAAAAAAAAAAAAAAAAAAAAAAAAAAAAAAAAAAAAAAAAAGCAAACAAAATAGCAACAAGACACATGTTGCCTCTCTACTGGATACTAAGTTTTTTATATAAATACAAGGAAAAAAATCTATTTTATTAAGGGATGAGAGTAGTTTATCTACCTGATATAATTCCTGTAGGCCCCAGCATGAAATCATACTTGAGAAGAAAAAGGGTAACAAAAATTTGTGTTATATCTTCAACAATTAAAAAAATACAGAAGAGTCAAGTGTGAGAATATTTGTGTGGAAGTTTATAATGTACTGAATATCATTTATCAAATTATTTTTATTGTATAAAAATGTGACAATATGTAAAGTAAATCCAATGTAAAAGTAAGAACTGAGACATCAGTAGACTCATAAATCAAAGTCTGATAATAATGTCAGAAGTTATGACCTGCTATACAGAGACTAATGTATCATACCAACATTTTAAATAAAATTTAGTATATTTAATTCAGACATTTATAGCTTGATCACTCAGAATCCCTAAAGCTAATCTCCGACATTAAAGTCTGTCCAAACTCTATACTGTGTTGCTTCATTTACCAGTTTTTATTTAACACTTATTTGGTGTGTGCATGTGAATGTGTATGTGTGTGTGTGTGTGTGTGTGTGTGTGTGTGTGTGTGTGTGTGTGTGTGTGTGTGTGTGTGTGTGTGTGTGTGTGTGTGTGTGTGTGTGTGTGTGTGTGTGTGTGTGTGTGTGTGTGTGTGTGTGTGTGTGTGTGTGTGTGTATTTGCACTATAGTGCAAATTTAGTTGTTTATCCTTCTACTATGGGATCTGGTATCCATTTATTGTTGGCAAGCCACTGTACCTACTGAGTCATCTCTCCAACCTTCATTTACCAAATTTTAAGAGGCTTGGAATACTGTAATTTTTCTTTTTTGTTCAGAGAATGGTGTTTCTGTAGTGACACTTGCCAGGAGATCAGTTAATGATTTAATGCTTCTTAAATGAGGAGCCAGACCTCCAGACTAAGGTCATAATCTGCTGAAGTTCATAAGGTAAACTTTACAACTTTACAGATTTTTACAGTTTTCCTACAGTTAACAGGGTGGCTCTGGACAATAAGAAGTGGGCATGATCTTAGCCATTCTTACTGGTGTGAGGTGGAATCTCAGGGTTGTTTTGATTTGCATTTCCCTGATGATTAAGGATGTTGAACATTTTTTCAGGTGCTTCTCAGCCATTCGGTATTCCTCAGTTGAGAGTTCTTTGTTTAACTCTGTGCCCCACTTTTTAATGGGGATATTTGATTCTCTGATGTCNCCTAGTTGGCCATCATTGGGAGGAGAGGCCCCTTGGTCATACAGACTCTATATGCCCCAGAACAGGGGAATGCCAGGGCCATTACGTGGGAGGGGGTGGGTAGGGGAGCAGGGTGGGGACGCGGGAGGGTAAGGGAAAATTTCTGGATAACATGTGAAATGTAAATGAAGAAAATATCTAATAAAGAGAGGAAAAAAAAAAAAAAAGAAGTGGGCATGAGGGGCTGGTGAGATGGCTCAGCGGATAAGAGCACCTGACTGCTCTTCCGAAGGTGATGAGTTCAAATCCCATCAACCACATGGTGGCTTACAACCACCAGTAATGAACTCTGACGCCCTCTTCTGGTGTGTCTGAAGTCAGCTACAGTGTACTTATGGAGAATAATAATAAAACGAAATCAAACCCTTGGACCGGAGAGACCAACCAGAGCGAGCGGGGCCAATCGGAGCGAGCAGGGCTGACTGGAACAAGGGAAAAAAAAAACAAACAACAAAAAAGAAGTGGGCATAAGTTCAAGTGTTAAATTAGGTAAATGTCACTGAACCCTGAAAAGAATACAGCTCCACATCTATCAGAGATTTTCTCTAGCTATACACAAATGTTACACTCTCTTCATAATAGCAAAGTAGTCTCAAAGAGTGGTTCATGATATAACTTTTGGTAGAATACTTGCATAGCGTTTAACAAAATCTAGATTCAATCCCTAGACTTATAATGACTTTATTATTAGTGGTAGTATAAAATTGGTGGGGGTGGCTCATGTCTGATTTCTTATGTAATTACAATCTGAGGGTCTGGGATACACAAGAGCCTGTCATTTAAAAGAAAGAAAGAAAGAAAGAAAGAAAGAAAGAAAGAAAGAAAGAAAGAAAGAAAGAAAGAATATTAACCCATCAAATAAAATAAAGTATTTGAAAGCACAAATTATAATGTGTGTATCAAAGCATACAAACCACATAACAACTCTGCATATGATTAAAAACAAATGAACAAACACTGAAATATAATAGTAGCTATGTTGCCAGAGTGCATAGAAAATTCATAAAGTTCTACCTTCTGGGTTCATGGGTTATATGTTTTGTTTCACTTTTCCTCCAAATTTTAGATTAAATATATAAGCAAAAATATATAGAGGAAATGGTAATTTGTACTTATTAAAACTAAATGGAAGTGGCACTTCACTTCCTCTTGAGCTTTTTTTTTGATTAGCTTAAATCCATCCATATTAAACCTTTAACTCACAAGAAAACATTAAGCCTCCTACAAACTTAGAAATGTTGTAAAGTTCTGGAGACTTCTAACAGAAAACTTGCCTCATTCCCTCCTTGTCTAAGAATCTTTCAATTGGGTAAACATAGTTGCCTAAATATTTGTTTGTAACTGCCTACAGTCTGGCATTCTGTGAGAATGAGCTGACCTTCAGAGATTTTATACAAAGATCTATATAACACATTCTATAGTAGTTTTTAAGGCTTCAAGATATACTATACAATATACCTAATAGTATATAAGCTTGTGTCCAAAACTGGTTCCTTTTCTTCATATGTTATTTAAAAAACAATTGATGCCAAGTTGATATAACAGATCACTGGCTTTTATTTTTATGTAACAACCCTAAAGCTTTCAAAGAAACAAGATTGCCATTGATCTGTTAGAATTACAAAGGAGGCAGAGAATATAACTCAAGAGTGCTTGACTCTCACACAAAATCCCTGGTTGGATCCTCAACACAAAATATAACTTGTGCAGTCCTATAATCCAAGCTCTCTGACGGTGGAAAGAGAGAAGAGACATTTAAATGTATTCTTGATTGGGTAAATTGTGCCCAGCCAAGACAACATAACTTGTTAGAAAAGAATAAAAGAAGGAAAGAAGGAAGAAAGGAAAGGAGGAAGGAACGGGAAAAGAAAAGACAGGAAGAAAGAAGGGAAGGAAAAAGGGAATTCAAAGATATGCACTATTTTATATTTTCCTTGGGAAGAGCAAAGAATATTTTGGCTCCCTACTGCTTCTTAGAAATCTTCCAAAAATAGTTTGAGAAATGATATTCTGGTACATTCTCACTAGATATTTAAGGCATATGTGCATAGCACAAAATTAACTTGCACTTAAATAGTTTCAAGATCATAATAAACTACAAGGTTTTGTATAGGCTGACAGATTCTCTCATGGAAAAAAGTATTGTTAAGAGAAAAGGATAGACGTACATCAATAAAAAACAACTGTCAAAAATTTGAGTCTAAGCAGAAGGTAAACCAGAGTATCATATTAAGAGTAAATTTTCTAATTTTGTTCATTGAAGTAAAATATATAAAATAATGACTTTATTATTAGTGGTATTATATGATATATTCCTATTAATTTAGGGAGAAACCTGAGGCTGGTAATTTATCTATGAATGATTGCAGTCATTTACACTCTAATAATTCAGCAAAAATTCTGTGTGTAGGACAGTGACCACAAAATGATTGAATAAACTCATCATGTTATAGTATTTCATGGACTTAAGTCATCATTTTTGTACTATTATTCTAAATCTATAGCAAATCAAAAGCCATACATTGCAAATTATAAAAAAATTGAAGATTGACTATCAACACATCAAAAATAATGTTATTAATTATTCATGTCGAGTGACACTGTGACTCAGGGGCTAGCTTGATCTTCATAATGAGTTCCAGAACATCTCTCTCTACAGTGAGATACAAATGAGATATAAATACAAAGAAAATGTTATTCTATTGGAATTAATAAGGTTACAGTTTACATCTGAATGCTAATAATTAAGGAAGCATTACATATATAAATTGCTTTCATATCAATTTTAGAAAACTATAAAATCATGGATATTTATATCCCCAGAAGAAAGATGGGGAATTGAAAACATAAGAACTTGGGGGATCTCATTTTTAAAAGATTTGAGTTGGAGTCTTTCTGTGTAACTGCCTTCCTCATGTCAAGAAGGCAAACATGTTTTGTCTAGTATTCACTAATACACTCTCCAGTTTCAAGACTTTAGGTGTCTATGGATCACCAAGTAGCTGTCATCTCCAATCTGCCTTGTGCTACCCTCATAGCACACTGTCAGCCTTAATTCCTAAGGTGCATTTGGTTTTCTCAACTTTATCAACAGTAAAGATCTGATTAATAATCTAAACTCCCCCATAGTGCTCAAAGAAATAGAAGCAGTCATTAATAGTCTCCCAACCAAAAAAATGCCAGGACCAGATGGGTTTAATGCAGAGTTCTATCAGACCTTCAAAGAAGACCTAATTCCAATTCTCTTCAAACTATTTCACAAAATAGAAACAGAAGGTTCTCTACCCAATTCATTCTATGAAGCCACAAATAGTCTCATACCCAAACCACATAAAGACCCAACAAAGAAAGAGAACTTCAGACCAATTTCCCTTATGAATATTGATGCAAAAATACTCAATAAAATTCTTGCAAACTGAATCCAAGAACATATCAAAATGATCATCCATCATGATCATGTAGTCTTCATCTCAGGGATGCAGGGATGGTTTAATATATGGAAATCTAGCAACGTAATCCACTATATAAACAAACTCAAAGACAAAAACTACACGATCATCTCCTTCGATGCTGAGAAAGCATTTTACAAAATCCAACACCCATTCATGATAAAAAGTCTTGGAAAGATCAGGAATTCAAGGCCCATACCTAAACATAATAAAAGCAACATACAGCAAACCTGTTTTCACATTTCTTAATTCACATGTGATGTCTTTCTTCTGATTTAGAAGGGTTTCTTTTTTATTTTAAAATAATTTGAGAATCTCTGATTTCTTGAGATTGTTCAAATAATTTAACAATTAGCAAATGTTATAGCAACAACAACAAGAGTAATTTGGAGCTTACAGATTCAATGTCTCTAAATATTGTTACTGAGCCTGTGAAACGACCCAGCAGGTATTGCTGCCTGCTGCCTAGGCGGTCAAGCTGATATGTAGTCCTAGGACCTACATGGTGAAATGACAGAATCAATTTTTACAAGTTATATGGCTTCCAAATGTGTCATTTCACATACTCACACATACAGACATAAGTATGCACAAATTATTAACTATTAGCTAATGGTTGATAATACTATTAAATATATATTAAGGAAAAATAACAGTTTAGATGCCAAGAAAATAAGTTCCAATGTTATATATAAATAGGTGATGTATTTTACTATATAGTATTCAAAATCATGGTAAAAAGACAGCATGAAATTTAGAACTAGATAATCTGAGCTCAATCACAAACCAACACTTAGTAAATTCCTGGACCTTAGCTTTGTCACATTAAGTGTAGTAATTATGACTGAACCTCTCACAGAAAGAGCTGCTATGATGACTGTAAGTGTAAGTGAAACACAGAAGTATGTTTGATGTATTGTTAACATTCATCTGACTGCAATACTACTTATACAATGAAATTAGTAACTATTTACAATCTAATATAATGTATCTTGTGCACTGAATATAATGATGCTATAGAACTCCTCCTGTGTCATATTCCTTGAGGAATAAACAGTTGGTTCAGAAAAGAACACCAAGTTAGCATGTTCTATTTACCTATAAGACAAAACTGTACCCACTTTCAAAGTAAGCAGTCTAAACAATAATATCTGATTTATTATGTTCTCTGTGACTGAACAGTTCAAGATGTAGCTGGGTGATCCTCTCTGGAGAACTTTTTCTAATACTATAATCAAGGAATCAGCTGACAGTCAGATCTCTTCTGAAGGCATGACTCTGGAAGTTTCACCTCCATTTTGCTTCACATACATGGACTCAAAGACTTGATTATTCATTATGTGTTAGCTTAAGGTCTGTCAGTTTCTTGCAACACAAACTAGTCTAAAGAGCACTTCATCTTATAGGATATATTTTCTCTCAGTAAATAAGCAAGAGATCAAGAATTCTCAGACAGGAAGGAGGCTATAGTATCTATTTAATTTTCTGTTCTTTCAGGTGGCACTTAACTTTTATAATATTCTAATCCTTTAAACAAAGTCACCAGTCTAGCTTCCAGTAAGGAGTAGAGAAACATATGAAAGGCATGAATGCTGGTACACATTCTTAGAGGGTTTCTTGTATAAGTAAAAAAATGGAGCTAAATTGTTTCTCTACCTTTTTAAGTGGCAGAAAACAAAAAGGGTGTGTTTTCCGTACTAGGGTTTTGTCACTGAGATGAAGAACTCTGAAAGGAAACAACTGTATTCTGCTGGCTGTCCCTATATGGTCAAGGATATAACATATACTCTAATAAACTTTCTGAATCTGAGGAAGACTATGATTCCCATCTACCAGAAGCTACACAAAATACTGGGAGAGAAGAAGACACCATTGAGGCCTATGCCAAGAACAACATTTACCTTGCACTCTTTTGAGCAAGGAAATTTAATTATAAAGGCTCCTTCTATTCCCAGTGAGTGTTGGAGAGTCACCAGAATATGCCACAAAAATAATATATACTTGTAATATCGATTATTTCATGTCAGTTCTTGCTGAGAACCAGCAGATATAGCAAATCACCAAGCCTTGAAACTTCTTCTAATAGATTTATCTTTAGTTTTTTTACGAGAAATTAACATGTTTTGCTACAGAATTCTATATTACATAACTGTAAATATAGAATTAATAATCACTAGGAAGGTTAATCTTAGACATTACTTTTAGCTCCTGGGAATCACTCAGTGTGTAGGACAAACCCATTCTTAACTGCTTTCTTCTCTCAATAGCAGTAGCCTTGCCTGTTTCTCCTGTTTAGATTAACATGTTCTATGTGCCTCAATCATTAGGCTAAATTCTTTAATTTTCATTCTTCTGAGAACTGATTTTCTTCTGTTTTATAAACTTCATTATAAAAAGCATGCAAATGAAAAGATTACACACCAAAGTTAATCAGTTTTAAAGTCCATACAATTCAGTGAATTTCTATACATTTAGAACAGATATTTGGAATAGAATGGTGAAACTTCAAATCAAATTTTATGCTTTCGATATTGCAAATATTTTATGTATGTATCCCTTACCAGAGGAAACAAAAATCATGACAGAATAGTAACTAGAAAAGAAAATTGGATTTATTTCCACTTTCCTGACTGTGCTCATGTCTTGCATTCCAGTCTCCCCTTCCTTGTATATTTAACCTCTCTAGTATTCTTTCCTTCATGATACACTAAACCCATGATTGTACATCTCTAGTTACACCTATTTCTTATCAATTTGTTTTAAGAATCCAACCAGTGAGTGTAGGAGGGTAAAGGGAAGATTACTTAATCTTCCTGTGCTGTTCCATGAAATACACCATGAAGGTTAGCCACAGTTGACACAAAATAATCAATATTACAAGAATATATAATTTGGTTTGGCATATTTTCATATCTCTCCAATACTTACTGAGAATAGATTGGACCTTTATACATAAATTCCATTCCTCAAAAGAGTGCAAGGTAAATTTTTTTCTTGTCATATTATGACTCAATTTTGTCTCATGTTACATGAGACCTGAATTTTCTCACCCAAGATAATTATACCAAATTGATAATGTGTAAGTTTTGGAATCCTGTTTTCTTCTTTCCATGCAAACCTGTTCCTACTTAGCTAGCTGCTCGTTGTCTTGAGACTTTTACAAGTAATCAAATTTTCTCATTCTTAGTCTGTATATTTGGGAATAAGTGGATAATACTGAATCTATTCTTCTTGACTATCTAAGTTGCCTTCCCTTCTTTTAGAGATTGTCTCAATTAAAGATTTCTCCCAGTGGAGTTGAGGTCACCACTCTATAGCTTCCCTCCCAATCCTTCTCTTCTCTCTCTGTGTACCTCAATTATTTTAAAAGTTCAGTATTTTTTTAATCTTATTTTTCACCATGTTGTTCATATAATGGCATATATTATTTGTTTTCTCTTATTTAATGTAATGATGATCTATTAATGATGACATGGATTTTGTGAATGCTACTTGATTGAAATAATGTTGGGATATTTCAGCATAACTTAACTTAAGGAAGACCTTTTCTTTTGTTTGTTTGTTTGTTTGTTTGTTTGTTTTTTGAAACAGGGTTTCTCTGTAGAGCCCTGGTTGTCCTGGAACTCACTCTGTAGACCAGGCTGGCCTCGAACTCAGAAATCTGCCTGTCTCTGCCTCCCAAGTGCTGGGATTAAAGGCGTGCGCCACCACGCCAGGCAGAAGACATTTTCTTAACATTAACTCAATATTCGTTTTTTTTCAAGATACAACAATTCCATCATTATAAATTGTGTTTTCAAGTCTTTAATAAAATTGCATGTATATGTCACATTCTCAAAGTTGACATTTGTGAGAAAATAACATTTTCAGTGTATCTACTGCACTTCAAGTAAGGATGATTAATATTTATATTACTGTATCATAGTCTAAAATGCATTTCTTTGTACTAAACCATTTTACTGTTAATAACAAATATATCTTCCACACAAGATTGAGAGTGAATATAGAAGACATTAGAGTTTCTTTAAGTTAAAGGAGACAACATTATATGGTAAACAGTTCATAGGGCCATACTTAGGTTATATTAAACAGACATGGAAAAGAGTTTCACATGTTCTTGCACTGGAAAGCACAAACAAGTTTCCATAGTGAGGCAATATGAGTAAAGTTCTCAAATGATTGATCAGATTTGTCTCTGATGCTACACTTTCCTATTTCACTTGCTCTTTCTAAAATAAGTTAACAGAGAACATGGGTATATGCACACAGATACATTAGTGAACATGGAGGCACAGACACCTATCTCAAAGGTGAAGGAAATCCAAGTGCAGAAGGACAAATGGAAAACCCAATCTACCATTATCATAGATGGTTCTTAACTTGCATCAATTCTCCCTGAGAACTCAATTTGTGAGCACTTTACCCTAACCTTTAAATATATTTTTTAATAATAGATTCTGTTCGAAAATTCAACATTATTTGAAACTCATTTTATTTTTTTCTCTTTTGGGGACTATAAAATAATATATATATATATATATATATATATATATATATATATATATATATACTTATATATTATATTAAACTCTGATTTAACCATACAAGATACAAAGTAATCTGTATTAATAATACAAAATGCTGCTAATTACTTATTATTTAGATTTTCAATACACAAAATTTTTAGAACAGTTTTTAACATAGTTTTCTTAAAAATTCACATAAAATTCTCAGTGTAAGCTCGGTCATTATAATAACCTGAGTAAAATAACCAGTGGTCAGTAAGGCAGTTTTTGGAAACCATACAAACTAAATTATTATCATGTACACATTATGAATCCAATCAAAAGATGCAATTACAGTGTCTCTTCAATACACCAAAGAAAACATGGTTCATCCTACTTCACTTCTGGGAAAACAAAAGAAAAAAAAAAAACATTATTTTTAAAATGCCCAATGAGTTAACAGAGATTAGAACAGTAAACCACAGGTACAGATTACCCAATTTCAAAACTCATCCATTTGTGAGTCTTCGTTTTTAAACACCTTATAAAGCTGAAGGGCTCTAAAAAGGTGCAAGTTATCATTTCTGCTTTAACTATTGCAGAGTATGTCTTTAAATAAATACTATTTATGCTATTCTGTGCAAATTTACAATAATGCATTAATAGCATCGACTATTTTTGCTCCAGTATTAGATAAGCAGCTGTTGATTGGTGATTCATCATTTGCCTCTTTTATTATACCACCTTCCTCAGCCTGTTATCATTTGCCAATTGTTTTAAGCAGAATGAGAAGTCGGCCTGTAGAGTCCGTGGTTGTTTTGCTGCCCTCCTCAGGGCATCCTTAAAAACCTTCACTCAGCTTCTGTCTCTCCTGTCAATCAGGGGTTAAATATAGGATCCTGATTTGACTAGATTCAATATGTTGAGAACACTTTAGGTATATGATGAGCATCTATCAATGGCCACCATGTTTGTCCCCCTACCATGTCTCCCCTTTCATTTCATCAGAGTCACCTGCTGTTCATTGCCTAGATTTACTACTTCATCAGATTATATCATTGTAGTAATTTAATTAATCCATTCCTATTCATCACATTAGGTAAAATATGTCTATTTTAACAAATAGAAATTCTCCCTGTAGTTTTTTGGGTTATTTTATTTTGTTTTGTCTTTGTACGAAAGTCAACATCAATGATTATTTGTCTTAATTTACTATCTTCATTTAACTTGATAAATTTGGCCTCTAGCAACCTTCAAATGCAGCAATAAATTTGAATTTCAGTATAATAATAAATATAGTGTTACATCTTTGTTGAATAGGATTTTGAAACTCATCAAATTTAGTTGCTTAAGGTGAAACAAGTCACAACAAAGTCTATGTTTTAAAATAAAAATAAATAATAAAGAAGACAGTAATGAAAAATGAATAGAATTTCAAATGTATATTCTACTAATTGAAATGAATTTGAGCACAATATAATACTAATAATAGACATTGGCATATATCATGTTCTAGTTGTATAGAGTTCAGGAGACAAGGAAACAAATACCATGAAATATGCAAAATTATGTGTAATATAATTATGAAGAAAATGATTTTAAAACTTCAGTAAATTGTGATATCTACTGAAATGCAATCATTGAACTAGAATCACTAAACTGCAAGTAGCCATCACCTATTCTGATGTATGAGATAAGAGTGTTCAAGTGAGCATGGATTTTTCCCCTAGGGCCCCACATTATCCTAACACACACAGCCAGATCTTTTTCTCCACAAAATTTCCACACTGTGCATATGACCTTTAATCAGTTTTAGCAATTTGGAGGCTACCATTAGAACTGCTTCAATGAATTAGCTATTTAAAAAAGTTAATCCAGTGTTCTTTTGAAGCTAGTTTCCATCACTGTCAGAATATAGTCATCTTTTAACATGTAC
This sequence comes from Mus minutoides, assembly GCA_902729485.2. Taxonomy (NCBI): domain Eukaryota; kingdom Metazoa; phylum Chordata; class Mammalia; order Rodentia; family Muridae; genus Mus; species Mus minutoides. Next base: position 110,753 of record LR751762.1, on the reverse strand, counting down.
TCTTGGCATATTTCTAAAGATACACTCTTAAAATTTGCAGATAGTTTTAATACTTAATTCTGAGCCCAAACTGCTCTTTTCTTTAAAAAAAATCCTATAGCCCTGAAGGGTATTTTATTTCATTTCTACTTAATGGTACTTTTTAATCACTGTGTTCATTAGGATAACAATCCTGGAACCATAAACACACTCCATGTATTGCTTCAGGGGACAGATTACCAATGTTCTAATTAAAGATCCTGTTGACCATAAGCTAATTAGAGTAAGCAACATTTTAAGCATAGGACAGACAGTATAAAATTATAAATTGCTAGAATTAAATATGTGGTATAGTTGGAATTTTATCAGGCTGCATATTTTAACACTAATATCAAAATATTATTGGGTTAAATTTATCCATTTTAATGGATAAAAATTCATTTAAATGGAACTCATAAGAATTCCATTTAAAATTTCTCTAATTAAAGGTAAATATCACACTTGGCAGAGAGTTATTTGGATTTACAAATGGATTAAACCTTGTCCTCTGGCCCCACATTTTCATGCTTAATGGCTTTTCTTCTCACTCCTTCTTTCTGTCCTCCTTCCTTCTTTCTCAATCTCTCTCCTCCTTTGCCTTTTCAAGTTTGATATAATAAAAAGTGATCTACAATCCTATCTAATTAATATAATCACAGGTCAAACTTTCATCTAAAGAATTAAGCTAGACTTCTTTTACAGGCTTGAACTAAACTTTTCTGGGTGGAAGAGGTCATGGATAATTATGAGAGTGAGAAGAACAAAGAAATGAATTATCCTTATTTGCACAAGGGAATGCAAGATAACTAAGTGAATCACATTTATTTTACTTTGAGGATGCACTTTTAGCATGTGTTAGCTTGGGTTGAAATGTTAAAGACTGGGAACTAGAAAAATGCACAACTGCATAGCAAGTTTGGATCCAAGGTTAACCTCAAGCAGCTGTCTTTGTTAGTGGCATTAAATACTGACCCAAGAGAAGAAAAATTATTAAAAACAAACAGCAAAAAGAACAAACAACAGTATCAACAACAAAATCCTTATAATGGCTAAACCTGCTTCTTGCAAACATTAGATTGAAGAGGCTGGAAAGTGAGGCAGACTGATCATTATAGCAGTCAAGATGCAGCAGAAGGAGCTCCGTTTCAGTCATCTTAGGCTACTTAGCAAGTTTGAGGCCAACCTGGAATAATTGCTTGGACTGTGCCTTTCAATAAAGGATAATAACAGAAAGTAAACAATACATGCTTGAAGCTCAGATGCAAAGACCTGATAGCATTTCTTTGCACACTGAAACATCTATCATTCCACAATAACCTCAGAACTATAGGGTATACAATTGAAACCATCCTACAAACTCCACTAAATAGAGCATTCACATCCTTGATAAAATATATTTCTAAATGTTTTATTTCTGTTTTCACAGCTACTCTAGACAGGATTGCTGTCCATGCTCATTGCTCAGTGCATTCATTATTGACATATAAACTATTGTATTTTATAGACTGAATTTACACCCTGAAATTTTACAGGACATATGAATTGATTTAACTATCAGTAGAATCTGTGGGTGTACAAATAAACATACACTCATCTCATCTTCAAACCAAGACAATTTAACTTCTACTTCATCATTTAGATGCCAGTTGTTTCTTCATCTTATTCAATCACTCAGGTATAGGCTTCCAATACAACATTGAGAGTATTAAAAATGATTATCCTTCTCTTCTTCTAGACCTCACAAGACATGTTTTCAGATTGTCTCACTTAGAGTCTAGTATACACCCAGAGCATTGTAATTATTAATTCAAGATATAGGGGTGCAAGGAAAGTTTCAACATGTAATTTTGCTCTGTATTCATCACCCAGAGGGATATTTTAAAAACATAGTTTTATATACCTGTGATTTATTATATTATATTTTATTTATAAACACAAATAAATTATTTTTAGATTTAGATATTTCTTAAAATTTAATCCTGTTCCTTACTTAGGAAATGATTCCATGGAGAAAAGAGTTACAATAGATACTGAATATAATAGGAAAATAAAAAGAAGTGAATTTTGAAAAGAAAAAATAGCTTAAGGAAAGTATGAAGTTAGTATTAGTGTTCACAAAAGTCAGAAATATATATTTGAATAAGTGGTATATGGACAGATAGCAAAAGTCAAAGCAAGTCCAGGTCCTGATAAGCAGACTTTGCTTTCTTCCTTCCATCTTTTATTCTATCATTCCAAATTCCCGTCTGTCTCCTTCCTTTTCACACTCCCTTCCGTTGCCCTTCCTATATCTTGCTTCTTGTTGTAATAATAGTACAAATTATATATATTTGAAAGAGTCAGCTAAACAAACAGATATTTAAAATATTATTATAATGAAAGGGTAAACTACAATAAGTGTGTGAGAAGCAGGTAGCAAGGTTTGAAGACACTCTATGGAATACATGAAATATACAAAGTAGTACTTTAATTTCCTAAACTTAAGTTACAAAAAGTCAATTGACTTAGTATAGGCAATTAGAAAACAATCCTTCAACACGATAGTAACTATCACTTTATAACCAGTGTGGAGGCACTTAGGCCAGACTGAATTGCTGCCTTGTGCTTTGAGCAACTCCACTGAAACTACTACTGAAATATAATATTTATCTTTACATTAATGCAAACAGTTATATTTATCACAGAAAAGAGATTGTTCCCTGGTTAACACAACTGTATAGAAATTAATTTCTTTGCCATAGCAGTATTGATTTAAATAGGCAAGGCATATTAAGGAGAGTGTCGTGTCTGTTACATATTACTTTCTGAAAATAACTAAATTTTATTTGGCCAGACACAGAGAAAGAAAGCATGTATAAACTATGATTATTAGAAAAATGTGAAATGTTTGACTCAGGTGCAGAGCCTGTAAAATTTCATAAATTCACTGTGTAGACAATTTAGGACATCTTAGTCAGCATAGCAAATCACATAAATCAGAAAACTGTCATTGATAATTTGCTATATGCAAAGTATTCTCTCTCTCAATATCTCTCCCTTCCCCCCTCTCTATTTCTCTCTCTCTCTCTCTTGTATCTGTCTGTTTTACTCCCCTCTTCCCTTGCACCAGTTACTTTTGTTTTGAAGAATATTTTCAAGAATGCATATATGGTTGAAAGTCATAGAGGATAAAAATGCTATCTCTGATTCTTTGAGGAATAAGATGTGTTGACTTTGTTGGTAATGTAGCTGCTTGTATTCTTTTTTTTTTTTTTTTTGAGACAGGGTTTCTCTGTATAGCCCTGGCTGTCCTGGAGCTCACTTTGTTGACCAGGCTGGCCTCGAAATCAGAAATAAATCCTCCTGCCCCTGCCTCCCTAGTGCTGGGATTAAAGGCATGTGCCACCACACCTGGCCAGCTGCTTGTATTCTAATGTAAATGGAGTTCCCCTAATTAGTTTGGACAAGAGTGTTTGCATGTAGCATGTAATCTCTCCCCAGTTAATTCTGATTGTAAAGATGCCAACAGCCAAAGGCTGGACAGGAGAGACAGAGGTGGGACTTAGAATTCCTGACTTGAGATCTTGAGGAAGAAGCGATGGAAACATGCCACAATGGAGAAGAGTGAAGGACAGAGAAGCAAAGCCCCCATGTAAAGGGGCAGGGAGAGCTCAGCATTGCAACAGGAACATCAAAATTAGTTAAGTTAAAATCGAGGTCAAACACCAGACTCTTTGTAACTCTCCACAGTATGTAAAACAGGACCACTGTATTTAAATATATTGCAGTCTTCATATATTGACCACTGATTGAATAAGTCATGGCAAATCTGAGATAAATCATTTAACAGCACATTAATGCAATGTGTGCTCAGCAGAATCACACTAACTGACTCACACATGATTAAAGCTTGCTTCTTGGTATAGATTCTGTTGAATCACGTGAATGAGCTTCTCTATGCATTGTTTAGTTCAGTTATGTAGTATGTGCCTGAAAATTAAAGCACCTATGTCCAAGAGCAATACTAACTTAAGATTTTCTTTATAATAGTATACCTGGGAATCTTTCAAAATTGTTCATGCACACCTTGAAGATATTCAGTTTCCTAACTGACTCCATTCTGTCCCTCTAATCCATTTTCCCTGATTGGCTTTTTTTCTACCTAGCTTCTCTCAAACCCCAGGAAAATTTATCTATGCAGACAATCATTTCATGAGGGGAAAAAAATATTTCCTTTGAAAACCTTCATGCCAGGAGGATGTCTTCAGAACCCCACAGAACTAACCTAGGAATAGTTTCGAAGTAGCAGACTACCATGCACATACAGATGAACTTGCTCCCATCATTTTCCCCCTTTGCATGCTACTGGACCTATTCTTTAGTAGGCTTCTATGCCTACTGTACTCCTGTTATAGCTAAACAAAGTTTATCGTCCTTTATGCTTGCCTTCTTTCCCTCTCTTTTACTCTCTTCCTGTCTTTGCTCTTTTCCTTCCTCTTTTTCAGACACTGCCTGCCTCTCCCTCTGTCTGCTTCTCATTATCCCAATCTCTTTTACCTCTCCATTATCTTCCTCTTTCTTTCTTGCCTCTACACTCCTTGTCTACCAAATCCTTGCCGTCATCCCCTTTCTTTTCATACTTTCTCTCTTTTTATCCATATTGGATATAAGGTATGAGGTTCCAATACTTAGTAAATTAGAAGCCCTGGAAGTAGCACAGTAGATAACAATATCCATGGTGTCCTTGTTAACTCTGGGAGCAGCCTGCTGGTGGCCTTGCAAAATGAATTTGTAAGCAATCTTTCATGGTGGTTAATGGTGATTGTCAAAGTGATGGGATTTAGAATTGCCTTGGAAATAAACCACAGGCCATATCTGTGATGGATTGTCTAGATTTGCTTAATTGATGTAGAAAGACATGCCCTGGTCATGGCCAGAACCATCACATGAGTTTGGGGCTTGGAAAAAATAAAAAGGGGAACATGAGTTCATGACCAGCAGTCATTGATTTTTGTTTCTTGACTGGAAACAGCAACCAGCTGCCTGACTCTGCTGCCAGCATAATGGACCATCTCAAATTGTGAGAGAAAAAGGCCTTTGTTCCTTTATTGTTAAATATTTTGTTTTAGCAGTATAAGGTAATGAAAATAGCTCCTCATGTGTGTGTGTGTGTGTGTGTGTGTGTGTGTGTGCATATATGTGCCACATCATATATGGGGGTCAGAGGACCACATTCAGAGTTAACGTTCCCTTTCTACCATGTAGATCCCAGACATGCAATTCAGGTCATCAGGTTTGGCAAGAAACCCCTCTGCCCACTGAGAGGGCTACCTCAATAGCCTAGTATTCATTTTAAAATATTTTGTAAAATTCATTCATCAAGAAAATCTAGTATAAAATGCAAATTTCTGGTTTGTTTGAAGACTCAGTTGTGTCATGTGATGTTCTTCTGGAAACTCTTATAAAAATAATTTTATAATAATAATGTTTTTGCTAAAGCAGACATATTAGAATATGTTTGCAGGGAATAGAGACATGGCATTTCCTTGGAAGCCATATGGGAAAAGGACATGTGATATTTTATTAGAGCAGACACTTAAGTGAACACATGATGTTTGGAAAGGATACAAATATAACCCAATAGACAGTGGTTTCCCTTGACTTCTTTGCTGATCTTCCTTTGTTCTGAGTTTGTAGAGAGAAATACACCAAAGAACTTCTGGTGATGTTCTGGCAGGTTCTTGCTAGTTCAACTGTGGACTCGGAACTGATGGGGAAAACCTCTCTGTTTCTTCTGGATCAAACTGCGATTGCTGATTTGGGAACAGTGTTTGCAAGTGGTTCAGCTACTGCTGCTGATTCATGTGAACTGAACTGCTGCTATCCTGTCAACAAAGATTAGTATCACCCCAAAGAACTATTTCTAAACCAGTCCACATTCCCTTTGCCCTAATCACCTTTCCTTTCCACTACCTTTGGTGGATGGTGAGCTAGAAGGGAGGGTAAATCATTTAAGTACCCTTATTAAACTAGGTTTTGAAAAATATAAGGCTAGATTAGTATGTGGCTGTTTTTTCCAGTAAAATATTCTCACCCCACCTCTGGTCTACACTTCCACCTGAACCCAGGGCAGATGAGCAAGCCTACCACCACACTTTACAACCACACCCTTGCTTCCTGTTCCCCACAGTTTACCTATCACCCAGGAACACAGGTTGACATGCCTGCCCTGGATCCCAAAGCCAGCCTATCTCCCAGGAGTTGTGCCCTAATCTGGGACACAAGGACACAGGAACACAGGAAACCTGCTCTAACCAGGGACACAAAAGACCTACCCTAATCAGAGAGAGCACTTTCTACCTCCTAGGAGGCCTGCTCTACCTGGGGTCACTCAGCTTTACCTGCTTCCAAGAAGCCCTCTGCTCCAATCTGAGACATTCAGGCCAGTTGACTCCAGAGATAACCAGTTGGCAAAAGGCAACTGCAAGAACATTAGCAACAAAAGCCAGAAAATTTGACACCATCATAACCCAGTTCTACTAACAGTAATCCCTGTATACCCTACTAATCCTGAAGCATAAGATTCTGACATAAAACCCCATTTCATGACGATGGTAGTGGTCTTTAAGGAGGATATAAATAACTCCCTTAAAGGAATACGAAAAACACAGACAAAAAGATAGAACCCCTAAAGAGAAAACATATAAATCCATTAAAGTAATACAGAAAAATACAACCAAATGGTTGAAGGAATTGAGCAAAATTGTCCAAGACCTAAATTTGGAAATAGAAACAATAAGGAAATCACACATGGAGGCAGCCCTAGAGATGGGAAACATAGGAAAGAGATCAGTAGCTACAGATAGATGCAAGTATCACAAAGTAATTTCATGGATTTTAGTGACCACAATATAGAAGGAACTGTATTAAAGGGTCACAGTATTAGAAAGCTTGGGAACCACTGCTCTAAAAGTTTAAGGAAGGCTCCAAATAAATGCATCTTTCTATAATTTGCCTTGACCACAGTGGCTCTTCATGGCCATAGAACAGTAACAAAAACATATATTAATTATCAAAGTTACAGAAAGAAAAATAAATACACAAAAAGTTCATCTCATAGAAGTTGAGGGTAGGGACTAAGGCAATGAATGGCTCAGTGGGTAAAGTTCGTGCCTTGAGCATTCCCAGCACCTACATAATGGACCACACTGAACAACTGCTTGGCATTTTTTTTTTTTTTTTTTTGTAGTTTTGTGAAACCAAGTGATCCTAGTCATGGGTATTTAAAAGAAAAATCCAAATATGTGTACACTGTGATTTCAGTTTACATGCATGTTCCAAGCATATAGATAGATAGATAGATAGATAGATAGATAGATAGATAGATAGATATAGATATAGATATCAGAGACTACAAACAACTAAAAGGTTTCTGCACTTATTATTTTCTCTAATGGAAAGGTGTTGATCTGCGCTTATTTGTAAAATAGACTTTGCTTCTTATAAGGACAACAGTGCAAGTTCCTCTTCTACACTCTGTTGGATATGCTTCTGAAAGTGATCCTACAGCCTCTACAGTCATCTCTGGTATGTATATTTTACTCAATGGTCCAAATGTCTTTCATCTCTGAACAACTGAGGATTAGGACAATGAGGTGATGACTTTTCTTGGAGTCTTTTCATTGTTCAGAACCATTTGTTTATTCAAAAAATAGTTCTGAGTTGTTACCACATGCCAGGAAATAGGAATACAGATGCAGACAAAAATAAATGACTATCCTATCAAATCCCTAGAGATAAACTTTATTTGGGTAAATGAGTAATGAATGGGAAAAAATGACTTGAGCCATGTAACATATATATAAAAAAATTACTAGATTTAAAATAAAATTCTAAGAGCAAGTAATTTATTTTCCTATGTAATATATATATATATATATATATATATATATATATATATATATATAGTTAAGAAAATTATGTAATGGTTTAGTCAGTACATGAATATTATATTTTAATAAATGTATTTCATTATGAAATATTTAAAAACATCATTCTAACTTAATTAACCCAATATAAAATAAGACAGGAACGATATAAGTCAATAAAATAAAAGTGATTGCCCTGGAGTTAAAATAAATAGTTTGAATAATCAACATAATTAAATGTATACTTCCTTTAAAAAAAAACATACAAGGAGAGAGTGAACTTTGTGCTTAGCACTAACATAGTCTAGAAGTAGTTATAAACTCATAAATATCCTATTAAAATTAATGCTAGCATTCATCAATTTAATGCAATATGAAAACCCTTGTTTAATTCATTGTTCATTTCACAAGGATGCCTCCCATCTGAAATGAAGTCAGCATGCACCACCTGTGAACTGCACTTTGTTGAACTTCAAGATTCTTATAATTTCCCAAACTTGGAAAATTATATTCAGCTAGACTTGATGGCCACAGACTTTGTGGATGGCTCTGTGCTGCTTGAATTTTTATGTTAAGTCTGCTTCCTGAGAGAGGTTGTCTGGAATGAGGAATGAGCCACTTATTCTGCTAATCCCTTAATGAATAAAGGAGCCAATCACTGGGCCAGTAGGCAGGACTTCTGGGTTGGACAGAAGAAAAGAATCAGGAAAGTTAGGTCCTTTTGGAACAGGGACAGCATATTGGTAAGATGTAGCTGATGGTGTTTCCCAGTATCATGGCTTCGCAACTGGAGAAATCAGATTTTAATAAGGTTTACAAGATTGGGTTTTAGTTGTTACATCCAGCAATTAAGTTACCATTTTTTCTGAACTAAGTTTGTGTCATGCTGCAGCTCATCTGGGTTCAAGAGCAAAAAGGTATAGCAGCAAAGAATGAGTTTGCCTGATGTGCACCACAAAGGCCATGGAGGACTTGAAGCATGGGGTTGGCAGTGGGAACCTATAAAGCTAGGTAGATAGATTGTGGAGTCCTAATTCAGAGTCTCCATGAGATAAGGATAGGTTGGCCATTGATTGTCCACCAGACCACCAAGGGCTGAGAGTTGCTGGCATAAACATGACGGTTTTATTCTATCTATCTATCTATCTATCTATCTATCTATCTATCTATCTTGTATTTCCTGCAACCACACAGAGATCCCATGATCCTTCTTTCCAAAGACTAACACTAGGCAAGTTCATTATTATGCCTGGCTTTTTACATTGTGTTGGGGAATCAAATTTTAGTCTTCATGTGTGCTCTGAAATTATTTAACCAGTGGAGCCATCTTCCTAGCTCCTCTGTGCATCTATTTATGTCAACAGCCTATCAACCTCTGACTCTATGCATTCTGTTTACAGGTCTTCTTTGTCTTCATGTTTTGTTATGCACATCTTGGAAGAACTGCACAAATAGACTTTCTAGAGAATACCACTGTCCTATAAAATTTTGAAATGTTTTTATGATAGAAGGGAAAGTTCAAGGCATTTAGGAATATTAAGTTAAATAAAATATTAAGGTAAATAAGTTTTTAGATTATTGAATATATTCTCAGGTATTTATTTTCCTTATATTAATTCTCAAGCAGAAGAAAAATGATGTCTAATTTTAGATGTAGCTAAAAATCATTTCTAACACATCTAAATTTTTCTACGTACTGATTAGATATCACAGATAATCTTGAGGATGGACAGGGAAATAGAATTGAACATGAGTCTTTTAAATTGACTTTCACATCAGAAAATAGTAATATTTATATGAGATGAGGTAGATTATTTCGGTTCATATATTAATCAGAAATCTTTTTAAGGGGACAAATAGCAAATATTATGAAGGATATATAATCCTTGTTACTCAACTCAGATATTAAATTATAAGAAAACGTATAGGCCTGTTGTAGATGCAGTTCAAGTTAACAGGCTTGTTTTGGAAGCAAAGCCTTGGTTTTGATCCCCAACATTGCATAAAGCCTGTAATCACAAAGCCCAGAACATAAGGTCAAATAAATGAGCCAGTCAAGGTCATGTTCAGCTAGAGGCCAAATTCAAGGTCCTCTTGGGATACATGTAATCATGTCTTAAAAAAAAAGATAAATGTATATTTTAATGAAACTAGAGATATAATGGCACTAAAATAAAGCTTTCTTTCAAAAGAATTTAGGTTAACTTTGTGTATGCTATGATGCAGGCAGGCATACAGGCCTTTGTCAGAGAATGTGGGTAGATAAACCCCATAGTGCACATGTGGTAGTCCTAGGACAACCTTGAGTGTTGGTGTTCCTCTCTATCTTGTTGACACAGCATCTGTTTTACATCTCTTAAATACTGCTTCTGTCAAGCTGTCTGGTGAGCTTCCAGGGACTGGCTTATATTGTCCTCCTTTCTTGCCACTGGATCACTAGAACTATAGACACATTCTGCTATGTGCAGCCCTCCTTGTGCTCTGGTGATCTCAACTTAGGTCCTTATGGTTGTATGGCAAGTACTTTACCCAGCTGGCCATGTCCCCAACCACAAAGAGATCTTATTTCTAAAAACATGAAATGGATCTGAATATCAGGTGTCTATTTCAGGCAGTGAAAACAAGATTGCCATAAAAATAAAATCTGTATATCTTGAATTCAATATATATGCATATATAAAAATATATTTTAAAAACTATTTATAAATTAACTAACATTTAATAATTATGCATATTTCTATGTTTGAGAAATAATATTGGAATACAACCAAATAAATTATTTCTTAACTCATATTTTTAACCCAACAAAATCTGTTAGTCTTAGAATTGCTCAGAGAAGAATTTATCTATAAATACATGTCATTTACTTTATTGGCTTTAATGTTCTTGGAATTCAGTGAAGAACAGATGTCAAAGCTATATATTAAACATTATTATCTAAATTTGCCATATAAAGATGTGAAAGTTTCTATTATTTTCACAAAAGTTTATTTTTTTTATAAAACAGATACATTGCTAAGAGCTTCTCTGTCTCAGACCAATAGCATGGCTTCATCCTTCAAACTCTTCAATTTCTAAGGAAGTATAAAATACTGACCTGCTGTCTTATGAACTATTTAAAAAGATTTTCTCATATCTGATTTCACTTGTTTATCTATTTTTAGCTGGGAATCTTTCCTTGAACCATGCTCAGTGCTTCTCCAAACAGCAAGCTTTTGTGCTGGAAGGAAAATATCTCTATCTCTATCTATCTATCTATCTATCTATCTATCTATCTATCTATCTATCTATCTAAAACAGAACTTCAGTTTTCTAAGGCACTCCCCTCTGGTTGTACTGATTGCTTAAATTAAGAGATTCCTCTGAAATGCTTAAGATTCTGTATCAAAGATAGGACAAGACACAGCAGTTCATCCGGAAAGACAGGTGAACAGTGTGGTAGTAAGTGGGTTAATCAGAAAAGTAGAGCACAGAAGAGCATCAAAGACAGCAAGATCATCAAACTGACAGGTGGCACTGAAACTCTGGCCATCAGCTCTGTGCCACCCCACCTGCAGCTGCCCTCTAATCCCAACCCTGCACTCATATTTTGATCCAGAAACCAGACTCATGTCCCAGAGAAATTCACATTCTGCTACTCTCTGAATCCTATGCAAGCCAAGTTTTATAAGTCAGTATCATTCTAGGCCAAAATTTAGAAATTATTAAACCTCAGCCATTTAATCCAGATCACCTATGCTTTTGAAAGTTCTTACTACAAAAAGAATTAAAAGTGCTGTCCTCATCAAAGCTCTATATTTCCCTGATACTCAGCAAATGTTCTTATTAAGGAATTGAAATAACTTTTCATTATGAACATTTAAACATTCTTCATTGTGTACTAGAAATGGATAAATACAATATTAGATAATTTTGAATCTTCCCAAATAAATATAAATTTTTGAGACAAAACATTTGTGAATACTCACATACTTGAGAAATAGATATGACATATGCATTTCTAGAAAGAAAAAGGCATACCTAAATTTATGTTAGTAAATTTAATTATATTGGAAGCAATATATATATATATATATATATATATATATATATATATATATACACACACACACACACACACACACACACACACACACACATACATGGGTGAGCCTACTATTGCTTCTTTGCAAAATGAATTGAGTTTAAAAATGCTTCCTAAATATTCCTGATTGCACCCATATCTTAATGCTGTTCTTAGCCTCTATCAGGGTACTTTCTGTCTGCAGTGGATAATGGCTTATGTAGATAGTTGTAATGCATCACAATACTGAGAATAAATGACAGTTTACTATTGAACCCTATGAAGAGAAATTTATCTCTAGCCAACCTCAGTTGGGAAGATTGATGAAGAAGGGGTGGAAAGATGGAAGAACTGAGGATAGGAAGGAGTTCTGGATAAACATTCTGTTCCTCTCTTAAACTCACAGCAGCTGGGCTACCTGCAAATGTCCTTCATTAGGCTTATTATCCTTGTCATCAATGGTGGAGAGAGGTTCAGAAGGCCACAGTGATGCCTGCAGAGCTATAAGCAGCCTGTGGTTGCAGGAGGAAGGAGAGTGACATTGCTCAGTGGTCAGGACACTACTAAGTAGATACTCTTGCTACATGCTGATGCCAGTAACTCCAACTACATTAATGAGCACAAACGAGAGACATAAAAGTAGGAGAAGTACTTACTGAGGAAAAACTGGGGTCATTTAGGAGGGGAAAGAAACAAGAAAAGAAAACTATATCAAATATGTTAATATATATATGTGTGTGTGTGTGTGTGTGTGTGTGTGTGTGTCTATGAAAATAACTTTAAACCTGAAATAAATTTAAGAATGTTAAAAAAATATTACATTCCTATAATTATGTTTACAAAATAGATAATAAATTATGTTTTTTCTGAAGTTTATAAAATAGGTAGTAAGTTATGTTATTTATCTAAAGTAAAGGACAAGCAATCTATAAAATAAAATAAAATAAAATATTTTTAGGTTTCTGATTAAAATTATTAGCATTTTTTATAATGTTAAATGTGAGGTATATTTTCAAATAATGACTTGAACACACAAAAAAGGATGTTATAAATTTTAAGACATCGTGTTTAAATTGTCCTCAATTAGATTATGCTATATTCAGTTTTCTGACACAGTTTCTGTATTCTGTAGATGGAAAATATACTAGGCAAGTATAGACTGAATAACCACACATATGACATCAGTAGCCTTATAAAACATTCAGCCTCAAAACCCACATTGCTAGAAGGACTGAATTTTATAACATGGCACAGCCATTACTCCCTAAAAAATAATACAAATTTTTCTCTTCTCTTTTTTCTGGGCTCATTTAGCTGGTAGCTTGTAAAGAAGCAATATGTATTAGAAAATGGTTACAGTAAAAACTTTATGACATTTTCCCTCATGTCGTGTCGTGTGTGTGTGTGTGTGTGTGTGTGTGTGTGTGTGTGTGTGTGTATGCTTGTGTGATATGCATGTTTGTGCTATATGCACACATACACACACGACGAGGCAAGAAGTTGATGTTAGAGAAATTTCTTTCTCATTCTTCTATTTATTTTTGGGGATGGAATCTGTTACTAAACATGAAACTCCCCCTTTCAGCAAGGCTGGCTGGGAAGAGATTTCTGGGTTCACCTGTATATGACTTCCCCAGTGTTGGGATTGCCCACCTCAACAGCTATCCTACACTGGCATTTTGGTGCTGGAGAGTAAAACTTAACTCTTTGTGCTTTGAACCAAGCACTCTCACCCACTGAACCATATTCTCTGTTATCACATTGTAGGCAGCAATATGATAAAAAGGAAACCTAAGTAATAAACTAGCAAAAACATGTTTTTTTTGAAAAATATATCCAGCTGCAGAAAAGCACCTAACATTGCAGCTGTTAGATATCTGGAGAAAGAACATACTGATTAGATACACAAAGAACATTCACATGGTAGGGTCTTTTGTAGCACAGATCATAAGGTAAACAGGCAAAAGTATATAGTCATAGGTTTTATTAAAATGGAATATTGTTGAATTTGTTAAATGTTAATAATTTCTTGCTATTAAAAAATATTTACCAAATGAGGATTCTGGAGCAAGATGCTGTGGTGAAAATTTAGAGAGGCAGAGAAAGCACCCAGCTAACCTTCTTACTCCACCAATGTCCCAGAAGGAAATAACTACTCCTCCTCCTCCTCTTGCTCCTTGTCCTTGTCTTCTTCCGCCCACCTCATGCTTTCTTAATGCCTTTCAACTCAAAGAGCCTGCTTTCTCTTTCCTGGCTTTTCTTATGGTCGTTCTCTGTCAACTGGGTTCTTACTCAAACTCTTGTCCTATTATTGAGTTTATTTATTTATTGTTCACAGAAAGCTCTTGGGTGAAGGATGTGTGCTAGGTCTGAGAAACCCCACAACAAGGTTTTCCCAGTTCACAGTCTTGGGGTTCACAATATGATCAAACATCCTGCAACGTTTACCATCTTCCTAAGTTGGACCATATGTCTTGTTTGTGCCTTGACCTTTCCTTCATCATTTTTAATTCACTTATATTCTTGTTTGTGACACTAACATGTTATTGCAAGTAGCTAGTATTCCAGTTTAATCCTTAGCTATACATTAACAATCATCTCTTTTCTTTTTACCAGCTGACATTTTGACTGTTTACAACCAGAGGCTGTCACTATCAAATTCATCGGAATTGCATATTAATGTCTTTGAAAATAAAATTTTTATTTTTCTTGACAAATACTTAAGCCTTCTAGACTAAAGACTAAATCTCTGGTAATGTAAATGATCTGGTGGCAATTCACGGAAAGGACAAAGACAGAGTAGGATGGCCTGGTATGGCAGGCGTGGTCCACACCTTCTGGACCATGGTGTTTATACAGTTGCTTACATCTCAATTCAAACAAGTATTATACTTAAAAATGGATACTTTTTTATGGTATCATTATCATTCTAAAACGTTGGAATGTTTCCCTATGTGAGTTTTATTCAAGAGGAAATATTTCAATAGTTTCATCAGGGTATATCTTCAGTTTGAGCCAAAACGTCATCAAAGATAGTTCACAATTTCACCACATTACCTAAATAAAAATGCAGGAACTGTAGCTCACAAGGAGAAATTGCCAGTGTTCAACTATGCAGGATGCTCTAGCCACTTCCCACCATTATATGGCAACTTAATGAAGACATTTTCCCTTGGAGAGTCTGTGATGCTCATCTTTGGAAAGTCGGAACAAATGCTCAGATCTGCTAGGACTGCTTTATCCCTGAAATGAGGACATTTAGCCAGAATCTTGTTATAACTCCTAACATACTTATCGGTTACAGCGATAGAATCTGTTTGGTTGAACAATGTTTTTCCTTAACATAAAACAAGAAGAAGAATATACATTTTATTGAGTATGGCTATATGCCCAGGTTAAAAAAAAATCTCTCATAAAACTTCATTTTAGCCAAAATGAGGTATAA
Organism: Mus minutoides; assembly: GCA_902729485.2. Lineage (NCBI taxonomy): Eukaryota > Metazoa > Chordata > Mammalia > Rodentia > Muridae > Mus > Mus minutoides. The sequence goes on along the minus strand of LR751762.1, from coordinate 95,320 downwards.
AATAGATTGTTGGGGGAAAAGTTAAGGAAAGACCCTCAAAGATTCATCATAGTGAGTAGACATGTATCTGTTTTTTCCTATAAATAAAAGCTTGAACTTCAGCATACACCCAGAAAAGTGAGGATATGTTTGTCATTGCATATAACTTTGGGGATACTCAATAATTGGCAAGCTTTCCACTTCTTTTCAGAAAAGAAATGTAGCCCCCTGTACAATTTAAGGAATTTTAATGTCCATCTGTTTTTCTTTAAATTCAGAAAGTCATACTCATATCCAACAAATTCCTCAATAGCTACTACATAGGTATTGAGAATAAACAAGCATATTCATTTGGCTTCTGAAAGCCCAAGTTGAGCAACCTAAGGATTATGAACATTTTTGACATATATTGAATATCAATATACTGCACAATTTCATGATGCAGCTTTCAGAATACAAATAGGCTTACTAAAAATATGGCAACCTTTGAGACTGTGGCAGTTGAGTGGAGCCTGCAGGGCAACTTGTCAGCTATGCTAAACGAGATCTGCCTATGAAGCTGGGGGAAGAAATTTTGTGAGCTAATTCCTAAGGGTAATTCCTGTATACTCCACGATACAGTGGCTGAACTCATTTTTAATTAACTCTATTTGCCTATTTCGTGTGATTGGAGAGATTTGGCCTAGGGATACAGAAGTATGGACGCTGCAACCCTATGGGAATATTTCTTCTAAAAATTATTAGTGAACTAGAGAGAATGTTTGTGTGGATGTATTTTTGCTAAAGGTCACAGACAACTTCTAGGTATTCCATATCTTAAAAGATAGATGATAGCCATTTTAAATAGCTATCAAACTGTTTTCAAGAATTTATGTACAGAAAACAAATTGCCTTCTAAGTGTTGTCATCTATAATGTTAGCTGGTGCTCTCTTTGGAATTCTGAACCTAGAATTCTATGAAGCTTTAAAAGTTGAGGATAAAGTAAAATATAGAAAAAGCAAGAGTAGACGACTGCACATGACTGTAACTATTATTATTTGTTAATGTTTCCTAGCCTAAATTATTATTTTGGAGAAGCTGTGAGTATAACACTTTCCAATTCCACAAAGCTAGAGGGTAGTTCTCATTTCCAATGGGTTGTTTTGTCAGATACTTCAGGGACACAACAATATTATGGTATCTGGTACTAAGGAACAAGTATTCTAGGCTTGCTTACAGTTGAAAGCAATGAGACCTGCAAAAGCCAAAAACCTTAGTGTTTTAAATTCTCTGACCCTCTGAAGGTATCAGCTTACTTTCACAATCTACTTGATGAAATAACATGAGAATACTAAATCAGTACAGCATTTAGATTTCAGTGCTGATACTCTTCATGACTGACATGTCACAGCAGGACAGAAGTTGGAAGACAGTTTGTTTACTATTAATACAATACTCCCAGGCAACTTTGGAGGCTCCAGGGAACTCTAAGTCACAATGAAATCAGACCCAGAGCTGTTGACAATCTAGGCCACTTCTCAGCTAGGATTTATGCCTCAAAAATTCGATGTGTAAAAGAAAGTTTCCACTATTTTATTGTCTTGTCTTAGGAGTTTTCAAATTACTTTGTTTTATTAATGTTTGTTTAATTGAGAGGTAAGAATGACAGAATATGCTATCACGATTTACTCCTTTTCATAGTAATCAGATGAGTTTCTAGAGACATAGATAATGTCACAGAACATAAAAATTTATTCTTTTTATTTTGTTCAGTGATTGTGTGTGAGCAATGACGAGGCTAAAGAATCATGCCTTTATCTTTCATATATAGGCTTACTTTGTCCAGTGACATGTCCAGACAAGAATATCTTAGATAGCATGTAACAATATTCAATATAATCTTAGCCCAGCACTCTTCAATTTCACACCTGGATAGGTGGATTAACTCAATTACTTTCTAGAGGTTAAGAAAAAGTCTACACCATCCTCCAGACTGGGAAGTGGGGCATTGCTATCCAAGAAGTATGTCTTAAAGGCACACACTCAGAGTGCTCAAAAGGGAAAGTTCTATGTGGCTAATAGTGTGCTCAAGAATTCTTCCCTCAGATTCTCTAATGGTTGTGAAGCATGAAGCATATATTTAAAATGCTAACCAGGAAATATATTGTCAGTGTTCAGTACCAATATTGCCATTATCTTGGCTCTAGCCTAGAAAATACCACAAACATTGATATAGATAGACACAGAAATATGCTTTGCTACATGAATGTTTCTATGGACCACATATATACATATATAGTTGTCCACATATCATATGTATTCTTATATGAATATATATATATATATATATATATATATATATATATATATATATATATATATATATATATATATATATATAATGTGTGCCCAAATATAAACCTATTATTATAGTTACATATATACATCTCTTCTCTCTGTACACACACGCACACACACACACAAACATAAAAACACACATGAACATAGATTATATTTTGTCATAACCCACAAATCCAGTTTACTGAATTTGTTCTAGGTCAAAAACCACATGGGCCCAAGAGTCACTGCATTATTATGAACTGTATGCTTTCCTGCTTATAATAGTCTACATGGTGACATTTAATCCAACATGACATCCATCTAATCATCTCAGAGTAAATTTTTGAGTTGTGACTGGCATGTATCACACAGACAGTAGTTCAAGCAATAAGTTTCCTCAACATACAACATGGAGGTCATATAGATGTAAATAATAAATGTGTTTTAAAGCTTGTGTTTTATTGTAGTTCTTTATCTACTTTCCTTCTAGCGATTTATGAGGAGATCCCTGTACTCCTTTCATTTTCTTCACACTAATACTTATTCTTTGTTTAATGGTAGGCTCTATTTGCTCTGTTAGATAAGAAAGAAGATGTCACCGGGCGTGGTGGCACACACCTTTAATCCCAGCACTGGGGAGGCAGAGGCAGGCAGATTTCTGATTTTGAGGCCAGCCTGGTCTACAAAGTGAGTTCCAGGACAGCCAGTACACACAGAGAAACCCTGTCTCCAACCCCCCCCCCCAAAAAAATAGATGCCATTATGCCATTAACTTCGAGCAGGGAGGATCAGGTACATGGGCTGTGAAGGATTCAGGCATGGATCTCAGGTGCAACACTCGTACAAATCATTTCATTCACTGTAGGCTATTTGACTCAAGGGTGTGCTTCACTGTATGAGTCATCAGAATAATAACTTAAAGACAATGGATCTTGTAATGTCACCCCAAGTTTACAAATCATAATAATAAGATATTTAATACTTTCTATGAACTTCTAGGAACTGAAAATCTGCTACAGATTTTTCACACATTTTATGGAGCTCCTTTATCTGCCCCCCCCCATATTCTCTTTATTTGGCTTTGATTTTTACCTTCAGTTTACAGATGTGATTGTAGTTCTGTAGTTCGGTTGTGTTTTATCCAAAGGATAAAGACAAATGCTCTGATGGTAACAAATCAGAAATGAGGAATATTCCTATTTTTTTTTCTCCTAAGAAAAGGAAAATACAGCCTAGGCAAGGTTCACCTTTAAATTAGTAAAACTAATTACATAGGGTAGTTAAATAAGGTTTCACAGAACTCAAAGCAGTAACTTCATGGTTGAATTACACCTACGAACAATCAAAAATACCTGCAATTGCTTGGATGCACAAAGAAGCCAAACGAAAAGTGTTGGTGATGATTCTGAGTGGGCTGAAGTCAGAAGTCTTAGTTCCCACAGAACCTTCAACCCTGGATACTGATTTCAGTGACAGAATCTCAAAATGTATTGTTTTATTTGTCCAGTTGTAGTTTGTGAATACATGTACAGTGTTAGGTAACTCAAGGGAATGCCAGAGTTAAAATTCTAGCAATATTCTAGTTAGCAACTGAAAAGGCCGTTAGTTCCTTTAAATGTGTTTGTAATGGTCGTATCTTTTTCCTTTTAAATGACAAATACTATGTTAATTTTATGACAAAATGAATTAGATTATCTCTACAAATTAATAATTATAAAGATAATTAAAATGAAAAGATTTCATGTCATGATTCATACATACTTAGTTGTGTATTGTTAGTTGCACATTGGACAATAATTCTTGACTCTGAGGAAACCTTTTGTTTGTTTGTTTGTTTGTTTGTTTTTCAAAACAAGGTTTCTCTCTGAAAACCATGCTGGCCTCAAAGTCACAGTGATTCACCTGCCACTGCCTCCTAAGTGCTTGGATTAATGGTATGTGCCCCACTACTTGTCTTCAACGGAAACTTAATAAAAAGGGGAAACAGATACGCAGAGGCAGGATGAAGGGCAGAGATAGAGGAGAAAAGACTCTAGTGTCATAATAGGGAAAACTGTAAATGAGAACAATCCTTTTTCTTACTGTATGGTATTAACTAATTATATTTATGATTTTTTAAATATAAACTTTAAATATTATTTGACATAAGAAAAAGCCACAATACTAAACAAGAATGGACAAAAACACAGCAAAATGCAAAGCATTCCAGTCATGGTTCTGTATTGAGTTAATCCCAGCACTATAGACACACAGGTAGGGAGTTCTCTGCGGTTTCTAGGTTAGCCAGTCCTATATTCTGAGACTTTGTCTAAAAATACAAACACATAAATGCATTTCTTCAAAAGTAAACAAGGGTCTACAAAAAGGATATGTATAAAGATGTAGAAAAGAATTACACATATATAATATAGGAAAAGTGACCCTTTCCTTAATCCATACGTGATACCATTGTTTCATGTAAACACACATTGACATGTGTGTGTGTGTGTGTGTGTGTGTGTGTGTGTGTGTGTGTGCGCGTGCGTGTCTATGTGTGTGTGTTACAGTTCAAACAGAACTGTGCATTAATGAGATGAAAATGACAATTATTTGAAAAAATTGAGAGCGAGTCAAACACACAAGCAAGGTGATAGTGAGGAGGAAAAAGAGACTGAGTTGTGACAAATGATCACCTGGATTCCAAAGTTTAAGACGGAGGGAGCTGACAAACCTGATGGAGTTACTTCTTATAAGACGATGTTATTAAGTTTAGCAATTTTCTCAAAGGAAAGGAAATGAAACGCCCTCCTGAAAATAAGCTAAAGCAGCCCTGAAAACTCCATAGCTATGTGGATCAACTTAGGTGGAAAAACTTCTTTATGCTTTTAAGGGGAAGAGAGCTGGCTAGTAGTGAGAAAAGAGTCACATACATTCAGAACATTTCCATAGCTGCTCAGAGAAGTCAAAGCACTAAGGAATTCTATACAAAAGTAATATTAACATTGTATACCTAACCAAAGTAAAATTCAATTATGTGAATCAATAACATTTCTAAAACTACAATGCCTCAATTTAATTCTTCTACCTCTAGCTATCCTTTCTAAGGATGTAATGGAAAATTTGTTGATTTAAAATGAGAAAGCATGGATCCCATCAAGAGAGTATTAAGAGGAAAGATTTAGAAACTGTTTGTTGTGAATTTTATGGTTGTTTACAGATTTGAAAATGGTGAAAACAAAGAAGAAGAGAGCAACAGACGACCAACCAAATATATCCAGGAAAACGTTGAGGCACAATCATCTTATTTGCAAGTTATTTGGTGATTCACAGTAAGATTGAAGAGTTGGGTTGGGTGGAAAAGATGCTCACAAAAGGAACGAATAGAATTAGATGGACACTACTGCTACTTAGTGACCAATGCCTATGCAATAATAAAGACTACATTACTCAATACTTACTAGAAACTTATAGAGGAGAAAGTGGGGAAAAGCCTCAATGATATGGGCACTGGGGAAAAATTCCTGAACAAAACAGCAAAGGCTTGTGCTGTAAGATCAAGAATTGACAAATGGGACCTCAAAAAGTTGCAAAGCTTCTGTAAGACAAAAGATACTGTCAACAGAACAAAAGGGCCACCAACGGATTGGGAAAGAATCTTTACCAATCCTAAATCAGATAGGAGACTGATATCCAATATATATAAAGAACTCAAGAAGGTGGACACCAGAAAATCAAATATCCCCATTAAAATGTGGGGCACAGAGTTAAACAAAGAATTCTCAACTGAGGAATACCGAATGGCTGAGAAGCACTTGAAAAAATGTTCAACATCCTTAATCATCAGGGAAATGCATATCAAAACAGCCCTGAGATTCCACCTCACACCAGTAAGAATGGCTAAGATCAAAAATTCAGGTGACAACAGATGCTGGCATAGATGTGGAGAAAGGGGAACACTCCTCCATTGTTGGTGGGAATGCAAGTGGGTTCAACCACTCTGGAAATCAGTCTGGCAGTTCCTCAGAAAATTGGACATAGTACTACAGGAAGATCCTGCAATACCCATACTGGGCATATATCCAGAAGATATTCCATCTGGTAATAAGGACACATGTTCCCCTATGTTCATAGCAGCCTTATTCATAATAGCCAGAAACTGGAAAGAACCCAGATGTCCCTCAACAGAGGAATGGATACAAAAAATTTGGTATATTTACACAATGGAGTACTACTCAGCTATTAAAAACAATAAATATATGAAATT
>LR751762.1:0-88678 GCA_902729485.2 Mus minutoides | reverse complement strand
ATAAACACATGAAACTCAAGAAGAAGGAAGATCAAAATGTGGACACGTCACCCCTTCCTAGAATTAAGAACAAAGCACACATTGAAAGAGTTACAGAGATCATGTGTGAAGCTGAATCCAAAGGATGGACCCAACGACTGCATCTGCCAGGGATCCATCCCACAATCAGCCACCAAACATAGACACTATAGCATATGCCAGTAAGATAGTGCTGAAAGGGCCCGGATATAGCTGTCTCGGGGGAAACTATACCAATGCCTGGCAAACATGGAGGTGGAAGCTCACAGTCAACTATTAGATGGAACACAGGGTTTCCAAGGAAGGAGCTAGAGAAAGTACCCAAGGAGCTGAAGGGGTCTTCAACCCTATAGGTGGAAGAATAACCATGAACTAACTAGTACCCCTTGAGCTCATGTCTCTAGCAACTGGCCACACCCCTGGGAACTCCCAGGGGACTGGATCACCAACCAAAGAGTACATATGGAGGCACCCATGGCTCCAGCTGCATATGTGGTAGACAATATCCTTCTTGGCATCAGTGGGAGGAGAGGCCCCTAGGCCTGAGGGTGTTCACTGCCCTTGTGTAGGGGCATGCCAGGACAGAAGACTAGAGTGGGAAGGTAGGTTGGTCAGAGAGCACCCTCATAGAATCATGGGGAGGGGGGATTGGATAGGGGATTTCTGAAGGGGAGTCCTGGAAAGGGGAAAACATTTAAAATGTAAATAAAGAAAATATCCAATTAAAAAAGAAGAAGAAGAAAAAAAAAAAAAAGAAATGCAGTTGAGTATAAGATATATGAATAAAAGTAGTTTTAAGTGGTTACAGTTCAAAGCAAGGGACAGAACTTGCTTACTGCTGCCCTCCTTCCTCTGTCCTGGTTCTGACTTGCCTTCTACTCCCCCCTTTCTTCCCCTGCTTTCTTATTCAAAGAGTTATAGAACTAACTCACTTCTTATCTATGAAAGACTATTGAATCCAAAAAACTAGAGAGCGAAAAACTTTGTAATAATTAGTGATAGCTGCGATTTGTGTGATTCTTTTCTGTAAGAATCATGTTTTCTCATTCCATAAGAATTCTGCAAAGTAAAGAGTTACTATTCCACAAGTAAAACATGGTGAGATTTTTCACAAGAAAATTAAAGACACATATGATGCATTAATAAGTATTTAATTCACGAGGTGGATCAACCTAGGTCAACACTACCAATTCTCTTTTTTCATTAGGTGGGTGATGCACGAGGGGCTGAAAGTAGATTCTACTTCCTGTTTTCCAGTATCCACCCCTGTTGTGCTTCACACCAAAGAGTGGCTCTTCATCATTGCCATTGAACCTGGTGTTCTAATTACAATGCAGAGTCATGGCATATTTTTCTAAGATGGTCTTAGAAACATATCATTAATTCAAGTGGCTATTTGCCTTTGGCAAAAAAAACGAATGCAATTCCTCTCCAAGGTCATTAGTTTTCTGGGAGGTCATTGCAGTAAGCTACATAATTATTAACTAATTACTCTAAAGGATAATTGCATATTGGAAATAATTGAATTTTTAAGAATAATGAGATTAACTGGCAGTTAGAAGCTTCTACTTAGGAGATTATACAAGAATGGTTGGTGTCCACTTACTGCTTGCAAGGAGCATTAGCACAGGAAAATTAAATTCACACTGACAACAGCTTAGACATGATGTTAGAAATACTGGCACATTTCGGGAGCAAGCACTGAGGCAGCAAGGAAGAGTCTGCAGCCCTGGATGGGGCTCTTTCCTGGTCCCTATGGCAGCAATTTTGACGAAGGTTTACATCCTTGCCTAGTCTTTGAAGTTGATGGGGCTCACTCTCGTCCTGGACCAATTAGCATGAATGGACTGTCTGAAAACACCTTCATCAATTATGCCAAATTTCGGAGGATGAGGGTGTGGTGTTTTGTTCCATTCATTATCCTTTTCAGTGAGCAAGGATAAAGTAGTGATGGAGGGCTTTCAGATTCATTCTTGCCCTGAAGAATGACATCACAGGGGTGGAAAGCAACAGAGGAGAGGAAAACTCTTGCCACCACCAAACTCCTTACAGTAAACATGGGGGAGGGGCTGGAAATGGAAGAAAGGGGCTGAAAAGGAGGGTCAACCCAAACCCGTTAGTGCAGAAAATCCTTCTTCTTGTTGTTGTTGCTTTATTTTGTTTTGTTTATTTTTTTCACTTTTTTATTAGATATTTTTTTTAATTTACATTTCAAATGCTATCCCGAAAGTTCCCTCTACCATCCCCCCCACGCTGCTCCCTTAGCCACCCACTCCCACCTCTTGGCCCTGGTATTCCCCTGTACTGCGGAATATAAAGTTTGCAGGACCAAGGGGTCTCTCTTCCCAATGATGGCCGACTAGGCCATCATCTGCTACATATGCAGCTAGAGTCACGAGCTCTGAGGGTTCTTGTTAGTTCATATTGTTGTTCCACCTAAATGGTGGCAGACCCCTTCATCTCCTTGAGTACTTTCTTTAGTTTCTTCATTGGGGGCTCTGTGTTCCATCATATAGATGACTGTGAGTATCCACTTCTGTATGTGCCAGGCACTGGCATAGCCTCAAAGGAAACAGTTATATCAGGGTCCCTTCAGCAAACTCTTGCCAGCATATGCAATAGTGTCTAAGTTTGGTGACTGATTATGGGATGGATCCTCAGGTGGGGTAGTCTCTGGTTAGTCCATCCTTTGGTATTAGCTCAAAACTTTGTCTCTGTAATTCCTTTCATGGGTATTTTGTTCCCTATTCTAAGGAGGAATGAAGTATCTACACGCTGGTCTTCCTTCTTGATTTTCTTGTGTTTTGCAAATTGTATATTGGGTATTCTAAGATTCTGTGCTAATATCCGCTTATCAGTGAGTACATATCTAGTGACTTCTTTTGTGATTGGGTTACCTCACCAAGGATGATATCCTACAGATACATTCATTTGCCCAAGAATTTCATAAATTCATTGTTTTTAATAGCAGAGTCATACTCCATTGTGTAAATATACCACATTATCTGTATCCATTCCTCTGTTGAGGGACATCTGGGTTCTTTCCAGCTTCTGGCTATTATAAATAAGGCTGCTATGAACATAGTGGAGCATGTGTTCTTATTACCAGTTGGAACATCTTCTGGATATATGCCCAGGAGAAGTATAGCTGGATCTTTCCGTAGTATGGTAGGACTATGTCCAATTTTCTGAGGAATCGCCAGACTGATTTCCAGAGTGGTTGTACCAGCTTGCAATCCCACCAGCAATGGAGGAGTTTTCTTCTTTCTCCACATCCTTGCCAGCATCTGCTGTCACCTGAATTTTTGATCTTAGTCATTCTGACTGGTGTGAGGTGGAATCTCAAGGTTGTTTTGATTTGCATTTCCCTGATGATTAAAAATGTTGAACATTTTTTCAGGTGCTTTTCTGCATTTCAGTATTCATCACTTGAGAATTCTTTTTTTAGCTCTGTATCTCATTTTTTAATGCGGTTATTTGATTTTCTCAAGTCCAACAGACAGACATGCAGATCAATGGAATAGAATTGAAGACCCAGAAATGAATCCACACACCTTTGGTCAACTGATCTTTGGCAAGGGAGCTAAAACCATCCAGTGGAGAAAAAGACAGCATTTTCAACAAATAGTGCTGGCACAACTGGTGATTATCAGGTAGAAGAATGCAAATTGATCCATTATCTCCTTGTGCAAAGCTCAAGTCTGAGTGCACCAAAGACATCCACATAAAACCAGAGACACTGAAATTTATAGAGGAGAAAGTGGGGAAAAGCCTCAAAGATGTGGACACAGAGGCAAAATTCCTAAACAGAACAGCAATGGTTTATGCTGTAAGATTGAGAATTGACAAATGGGACCTTATAAAATTGCAAATCTTCTGTAAGGCAAAAGACACTGTCAAGAAGACAAAAAGGCTACTAACAGATTGGGAAAGAATTTTTACCAATCCAAAAGTGTAGAAAATTCTTAAAGGAGCCTGATATTTCATAAACTATGAAATAAACTTAAAATTTATAAAACTCTTGAAACTTAATTTGTACTGAAAAAATTTTAATCTCACTTAAATCACAAGATCACAACTGAAAGGTATGAATAAATTTGAATTCTGTTTGATGCTTCTCATGTGTGTATGTGTGCATATGTGTGTGTATGTGTGTGTATGTATGTGTTTGTGTGTGCATGTTCATGTGAGCATGCACGTGCACATATGTGCATATGAGCATGGTCTTGCATCTTTATGGACATCCATGGAGGCCAACCTTCTTGTCTTGGTGTCTTCCTTAATTGCTTTCTACCTTATTTTTGATACGTGGTCTTCTATGAACCCAAACTTCATTGATACTGCTAAAGATGGCAATGAGCAAGCCTCAGGTATCACCCTCCCTCCTTCTCACCAGGACTGGAATTACAGGTGTGTACCAAAACACAAGGGTATGGCATGAGTACTCAGATGCAATTCAGGCCTCATGGTCGTACAGGAAGTCCTTTACTAACTGAGATATATTCCCATCCCTGGTGTATACTTCTGTTAGTTTACCAGAACACAATAGGCTATTGTTTTAAAAATAAAATTAGTTGGGATGAAATATCCTTCTAATCCAGCTCTCCAACTAGAGTCTTCAAGGTGGTAATTATTTCTGAAACCAAAGATAATAAATTAAATATATATAAATAAACAAAATTACTTAAGAAAATCTATAATATTGTAATAAGAACACAAAGGTGCATATTTCTGAACCAATATAATGGGGTGAAAACATAAAGAAGGAAATTACTACTTCCCACAACTTAAAAACCATACATACAATAAAACTGCATGCATATTTATTGACAGCAAGTGAGCTGCAAACTTTGACTCCTATAATAGAAAGTTAAAAATCTATTCTGCTATTCTTTATGCTGTTTAGTTATAAAAACTTTATTTTTTAAAAAAGAATTATTTTAGAAAATTAGTTTTCTTGGGAATTTTTAAACATGCTCAGCTTCAAAGATTCTTTATGAGATAGAGTCTAACCCAGGCCCTTCTGCTGGCTTCCAGCCAGCCTGCCTGAGCTGAGAGCCTTGTGGGTCCTGAGTGCAGTCTATGTCATCAACAATTCTGGTGGTGGAAGCTTCCCACTGACAGGACCTTCTGCTTGTCCCTACTGTAGCAGTGCTGATTCAAAATAAAGCAATTTGGATGGGAATATCTTTGCATAAAATACTTAGCATGGGACTTTCATAAGATTCATATCCTGAACTCTGCCACCAACTTGATAGAACCACAGAATTATCAATATTTTACATAAGGGGCAGGACAAACGTCTCATTGTTTGCACTGCTTTTCACGGACAGAACCTGATGTATAACTCAGAACTATGAGGCATTAGTCATCAGACTAGGAACGATAGTATGACTGACCGCCTAGATGGAATAATAGCATGTTTGTAAGATAGCAGTGGACTATTACCTTTAAATTCACATCAAAGCATGATAGTAGGGCAAAGGAGAAAAGCTTAGAGAAAGTATATTTTGTTTAATCATACCTTTCAGTATATATCTGACTAGTCCTTATATTAATCGAAAATAGAAAATATTTTTTTAAGAATGTTGGCCGAATTATGTCTGATTTTTGTGTCAAGGAATACTTTCATGTGATGATCTCTTGGGTTTTCAAGAAAAATGAAACCGATTTAAGATGACTTGAGCCTAAATAATATAGCAGCATAAAATGTCATTCTCCCACAATTGATCTGTGTGACCTATTCTTTAGTGTAGATTACATTTCTCATTTCTCAAAATGCAAGCAGAACATAGATTCCAGGTGGACAGACTCTGTCTATTAAAGTAAGCCAAGTGGAAGAAGAAATATCGCAGAAGGGATATAAAAATGTTTAAAGGGAAATTTTTCACTTTAAAAGAGAAGTTTCCATTACTTATTGGAAGTAAAGTGGAAATGATTGACCAGGAGAGGTGCAGAACTTGAAAATAAGTTAAGCTACAGGACTCTAGTGAACATGAGGAATCTGAGCACAGTCTACATGCTTTAGTCTGTGGAGAGACAAATAGCAATAGTCATAGGAATAGTAGTAGTAGGGAAGAAGAAGGGAGGAGGGGGGAGTTACTTGAAAGGATTTTATAGGTGAACAGATCAAGATCCCCTAGAATAAATTTAGTGGCTCTAAATCCACACCTGAGCAATAACTCATACATCTGTCACAATATTTCATCATATGACACATGTACATCACTTTTACCATGATAATTTCAAAACTTCCAGCTAACTCTATGCTCTCCTCATATCCTTACAATAATATCAATTATAGCCTGTGAAGAAATACTTTGTGACTACCTGTTTTCTTTTCTTTTTTTTTCAATTTTTTTATTATATATTTTCTTAATTTACATTTCAAATGCTATTCCGAAAGTCCCCTCCCCCCTCCCCCTTCCTCCTCCTCCCTCCCTGCTCCCCTGCCCACCCACTCCCACTTCTTGGCCCTGGCGTTCCCCTCTATTGGGGCATATAAAGATTGCAATACCAAGGGGCCTCTCCTCCCAATGATGGCCGACTAGGCCATCTTCTGCTACATTTGGAGCTAGAGACACGAGTTCTGGGGGATCTGGTTAGTTCATATTGTTGTTCCTCTTCTAGGGTTGCAGACCCCTTCAGCTCCTGGGGTTCTATCTATAGCTTTTCCATTGTGGGCCCTGTGCTCCATCTTATAGATGACTGCAAGCATCCACTTCTGTACGAGACAGCTATATCAAGGTCAATACAAATGAAACTATCTATCGTCTCTGTTTGGCACAAAAGACTCTTTCCCACATAAGTGACATTTCTTACAAAGCAAATAGCTGATATCCTAAGACATTCTATCAGGTAAAATCTTTATACACACACACACACACACACACACACACACACACACACACGTGCACACACACACACACACACACACACACACACACCACATCACACTATGATATTATATTAGCAAAATGATACAGATAAAGGTTGGAATGTGACGGTAGGACATAGGTGGAGGAAGAAATACAGTGATAGGGAAGTTTGTGAGTGATGTAGAACTATGGTTATAATGTTAAGGTAATTTAATACATATTCAAACAACATATGTTGCTTATGTGAGTTGTCAACCTTTTAGCTATTATGCAATCCAAAATTACAGTATTTCCATGTGATTCTTGTTTATTACAGAGACACATATTTTATAGTTTTAGTCTTGATTTGTCTATTTCATAGACCAAGAAGTTATTTTTATATGCTAACAAGTTTGACAAAATCTGTTGAGTGGATAACTTGCTATATTTGAAAGCTATATTTGAAGGCACTAGAATAGATTCTTCAAAATAAGTGGTTGTGAGATTTCAAATCTTGTCCCTTTCAAGCCAGCCTGCCCATAGATCAATAAAACCTACATTTTCTTGGAAATAGTTTATCTATGACACTAAATGATGGAACAACAAAGGGAAAAGCAAGAAGGCAGCTCTATTACCCAGCAGCCTTTGTCCTTAGTGAAGTGCAGAGTAGGGCATGCCTCAGTCTTCTCATGGATGTGAAGCAACCTTTAAACTTTATCTTTATCCTTTAAAGTGACAGCAAGCTAAATGATATATATATATATATATATATATATATATATATATATATATATATATATATATATATATATATATATATATATATATATATACTGCTTTTTATTGTCAGGCTTTCAGAAATTTTTGAATAATTTTGGGATTGGGGACCATGCAAATCCTGAATTAAGTAAGTGCTAAAATTTTTAACTTGAGCTTTCTATAATTAATAAGATTTCCATTAGATTAATTAATTGGAAATAAAATTTAGAGGATTGGCAAGGAATGATACTATATAAGCATGCCCAAATACATGTAACTAACACACACACACACACAAACACACACACACACACACACACACACACACAGAGAGAGAGAGAGAGAGAGAGAGAGAGAGATGTATATATGTAGATAGATAGATAGATAGATAGATAGATAGATAGATAGATAGATAGATGGATAGATGTATACAAATAGTTCAATAACTTTTTGACCTAAATAAAATCCCTTCCTTCCTTTTGAATTATCCTGTCTTGCCTTTGTAATCTCTTTTCTGCGTTTTTGTCCACTTTTCACTAAAATATAAATTTGAACTTTGCTACTTTGTCAACTGATTTCTTGTTATGATACTGTTCTGTAATTTCTCTTTCAAGGCTCTCAGACTTTTAGGGAAATATCAGGGAGCTATAGTTTGATATGTGACAATAAGGAACATATGTGAATATATGATAGCTGTCAACTAACAAGAAATCGGAAACATTATTTTAAGCCTACCTTAACTGTAGGATTAATGAGCTCAACTGGAATTTTGGGGTAGTACATTTGACAGGTGGTGTCTTGGTACATTTTCGTTATGGTTCCTGTGTGCAGTCAAGTGTCTGATTCCATTTATTAAGTTTCACTGATTATAGTTTTAAGTCTCATCCCATCTTCTTTATGACCCCACATAGTGGCAAGCTGAAAGACAAGTTCTGTAGCATGCTACTTTATAGATGAAAGTTTGAACTTTAAAGGATAAAGATAAAGTTTAAACATTGCTTCACTTCCATGAGAAGACTGACACCTGCCCTAACCTGCACTTCAGGAGCCTCATATCCAGATATAGAACTCTCAGTTCCTTCTCCATGTCTGCCTGTGTGCTGCCATGCTTCCCACCATGATGATGGTGGAGATAATGATGGAATAAACCTCTGAACCCACCGCAGTAGAATGTTTTAAGTCATGTTAGTTTTTTTTTTTTTTTCATTTTTTGTCTACAGCCTAACAACACAACTAATACACAGGACTATTAAGAGCAGTTGTATAAAATACTATCTATATGTTTTTGTGTATAGAGAAAACTACATATTTACCTCATTGGCAAAATACAGAATAGTATTGTATGCATGCATTGGTATTTTAAACAATTTTATAATCAGTAATTCCATAACTCTTATGAAGTCTATAAAACAGATCAATGATAGAAAGAGTTTGATTATGTACCTCAAGTACATATGAATCTGATCACGCTTAGGAAGAGATATTTGATGTATGGTATGCCCATCAGACTGTCCCTGAGCCCAATTGTTAATATTTCTACAAGAAGAGACTAAAGGCAATATCACATGTGAAAAGTAAATGAATATGTGAGAATGGACAAAAATTGGAAGAGAAAAGATCAGGACAGGGGTACCACATAATATAAACATGCCCTGGGTGTGGTGGTGCACACACCTTTAATCCCAGCACTGGGGAGGCAGAGGCAGGCAAATTTCTGAGTTCGAGGCCTGCCTGGTCTACAAAGTGAGTTCCAGGACAGCCAGGGTTATACAGAGAAACCCTGTCTCGAAGCCTCCCCCCCCCCAAAAAAAAAGAAGAAGAATTTTGGGCAGGAGTGTGGTGGTGCACACCTTTAATCCCAGCAGTTGGGAGGCAGAGGCAGGCAGATTTCTGAGTTCGAGGCCAGCCTGGTCTACAAAGTGAGTTCCAGGACAGCAAGGGCTATACAGAGAAACCCTGTCTTGAAAAAAAAATCCAATACAGGGTAGGAAGATCAACGGAAGAACACTTCTGAAGAGTTTACAAGGGACAAGGCCCTATGAATACCTTGACTTCAGAGACATCTAGCCTAAGTATGAGAAAACACATCCCTAGTGTTTTAAAATATTAAAATTATGTTCATTTGTTATAAGAAAGTCATACATAGGCTTATGATAATACTCTGTCACTATCTCAACTTAAAGGAAGAATGTCACTGAGCAAGGAAATATATCATTTATTCAGAACTAAGATTTCATGGGGCATTGAGATAACTCAGCAGGTAGAAAATATTTGCTACAACATCTAAGAACCTTATTTCAATCCCTTGAAGCTACTTGGTGAGAGAGAAAGAACTACTGGATGTTGTCCTTTAATAAGCTATGTAAGTCATTGTGTGTGAGGACATGCATACACACAGACACACACACACACACAGACACACACACACACAGACACACACACACACACACACACACACAGCATACAACACATTTCAGAACCTCAGCTGGCCTCTTGGTAAGCCATAAAGCTAGTTTTTTTTTTTTTTCCTTTCCTGAGTGTTTTTCTAAACCAATTTCATTTTTACCCTTGATTTTGGCCAAAAGGCCGAGAAGCAATAATTTCATTTCTTTAATACAATGTTGATATGAAGTCCTGATTAAGCAGGCACAGAGATCCAAAGTGCCTCACTTTTGCTCCATCGTGTCTATCATGTCATGATGAAGAGAGCCGTTTCCTATGTAGCTGTTGGATACAGCTTCTTTTTCCCCAAAGGAGCTTATCAGGTTATTATGGAGTATATATTCCTCCAAAACAAAACTACCTCTCCTTCCTCTGAGTATAATATGGAATCACATGGGGTTGACCTAGTACATCTAATTTTAAATGTCTTCTTTAAATTCATAATCACTAGCTAATTCATACCATATCAGATCTTTGCCTAAAACAAACTTGCTTTCCTAGCTGTAGATCTTGGCCTTAGCTAAATAAAAGGGGATTTGACATCTGTGACCTACTTGGTTAACTAATCTCTAGATTATAGGGAGAGCTGTCAGCACTATCTTTTGAGAACAAAAAAAAAAAAAAAAAAACAAAAAACAAAAAACAAAAAAAAAAAACAAACAAACAAAAAAACCACACTGAGGTTACTTTGCTAGCTCTGAGATCCTGGCCTCTGGGTGCCGGAGCTGATACTTATAATGTAAGCCTAATGTACCAGGCACAACTCAGCCTTCCTTGTCAGAGGCTTCTTGGCATGAGGAAGCAATTTGTCTGATGCAGCTCTCTTTTTCATTTCCTAAAACTGTTGAATATGATGTTGCCCTTAGCAGGCTGGTTCTGCGGAAGTCCGGCATGGCTTCTGGCACTTGGTAACTGCTAAGGAAAGTGTTTTGATTGGTGAAACACTTGCTGTACTCACAGATATTGTTAAGTTGCATGTATGGACTTAAAGGAGTTTAAACACATATTGTCCAGTCAACAATCTGTTTAAAGATCAGGTTGCCTCTTGACTGCAAACCAGACATATAAGCCTCTCATCTGCCGTTTCATTTCTCCATTTGTGAAATAAGAAGATTCCTCCAGGCTTTCCATAGCCCTAACATTGTGTGACTTTAATCATCATGGGAAAAGTGAAAGTTGTCATTTGTCTTTCTGTCATTTGTTTCAGAGTCATCGAACCATTTTGACTGATGGTTTTAAACGCCTCACATATGTAATCGATGTGAGCTCTGCTTTCTCAATTGTTGATATCACTTTTTGTGGTGTAGGTATATATTGCTGTACCAAGGAAATAAAACAAAAGGGAAATCTCATATTTATGGTAAGTTGAAGTACTTGGGCTACTGGAATTATCTATAAAATGTCAATAATTAAAAAGAAAGCCTACTTTATGTTTCTGTCTAGAGAAAAAGAAACATTAGTGAAAGCAACTCAGAACATAAAAAATGTTTAACCAGACCTTGCTTTTCAGAACTCTTTATACAGTAACAGCTAAAGTCAAAAGTTTTCATCCTGATAGTTTTTAATATCCTCTGTTTTATTCCAGTTCTCAGTGAGACTCTAGCCACCTCTGTTTTTTCAGTCTTTCCAAGTAATCAGGAAAGAAACTGATGTGGTCACAGTCCATAATTGTCAGGTAAATAGTGCAAATGAAAACACAAACAGCACCTATTTTAAAGTCATAACTATTAAACAAGAGAGCGAGGCGGAAAGGCCTTGGGCAGAACACATGGCCCACCTCCTAGGTTATTCTATTGAAATGTACCTTTACAGCCGGCCAAATGACATTTCATTTACATTTGTACTTGTAAAGATTGCAGTAGTTATCTTTGACTAAAGAAAAAAAAAAAGATCTCAGCTTTTCTTCCACATTATACTGTCAATTAGGTGGCAATGTATATTTCTGAATACTACCAAAGAGTTTATGTTTTTATTGAAAAAGAAATGAAAATGATCAGAAATTTGACTGTGAGTATAAATATCATATGTCATATACTTGAAACCTTCAGAAAGCTAATAATAATTGCCAACACAACTTAATGGTAGACTTTTTTTTTTTTAATTTCACATGCATTGGTGCCTCTTCTGCATGTCTATATGAGGATCTGAGTTAGAGAGATGAACCATGGGTTCTGGGAATTGAACCCAGATCCTCTAGAACAGCCAGTTCTCTTAACCACGGAGCCATTTCTCCAGCCTCTTATTTCTAGACTTTTAAATAATCTAGTTAAAGCCATCTTCATTTCAGAAAATGAGAAGGTTCTTGGTAGAAGTGGCATTTGATACTCACGTTTTCATACATTTATTTAATAATTTGCAGCCTGCTTTCACATCACAAGAAATTAACTGAAAAATGTTACACAATATCTATCCAGATAATTTACAGGACTTTTCCAAAAGATTTTTTTTTTTTGTCAGATGATCAGTGAGTTCTCTTAGAACTCTTAGAAAACCATCTTAGAGGTGATTTTCTTTTTTTTTTTTTTTTTTTTTTTTCAACTTTTATTAGATATTTTCTTCATTTACATTTCAAGTGTTATCCAGAAAGTTCCCTATATCCTCCCCCCTCCCGGCCCTGCTACCCTACCCACCCGCTCCCACCCCCTGGCCCCGGCGTTCCCCTGTATTGGGGCATAAAAAGTCTGCGTAACCAAGGGGCCTCTCTTCCCACTGATGGCNTACTAGTTAGTTCATGGTTGTTCTTCCACCTATAGGGTTGAAGACCCCTTTAGCTCCTTGGGTACTTTCTCTAGCTCCTTCTTCCTTGGGAACCCTGTGTTCCATCTAAAAGCTGACCGTGAGCTTCCACCTCCATGTTTGCCAGGGATTGGTATGTTTTCCCCCGAGAGGTGATTTTCTAAAACTGTTGTTTTAGGTAGAGTTCTCTGGAAAAAGATGCATTTCTCAAGGCAATCGAAGCCCTGGGTAATTGCCACCAACCTCTACCATATTTTGTTACAGTATTAACATACTTTTTCCCTAGGGCTCATGTAGCTCCATCTTACCTTACTTACACACACTGTGTAACTAGGAATGACTATGAATTCCTGATTCTAATGCATCTTCTTCCATCTTCTGGGATTGCAGGCATCCTGTTCAGGGGGTTCAGCACAGTCTCATGGGTGCCACAAGAGGGCCTTCTACCAACTGACCTATACCTACACAGACCTCATTATAGTCACGTTTGCTCAGAACTAGTTTGTCTCAGTAGCAAGCTAGATGCTGTAAGGAATTAAAACTATCATGTAGGGCATTGTCCTCGACTATTTAATCATGCCAGTCACTGTCTTTTCCATTATTCACTGTTTACACAGAAGCGGGCAAAGTCATTCTCACCATCGTTCTTTCCAAAGTGGAGAATTAAAATCTGCTTCATTACTTCAAGGCAGCAGTGGAATTTAAAACAGAAAACCTCATGAAATGACCAGGTCCTTTGGACTTTTCCAGGGTGCACGAGGGAGCTGACACAGCTGGATGACACTGGAAACAGATCACTGCACCTGCCCTCCTGGCTCCCTGTCTTTTGATCAGTGATTTTACTCCGTGTGCCTGCATTATTAGTTCTGCTTAGTGGAAGACCTAACTGCTGCCTGCTGCAGTCCGCTGAAGAATGCCTTAGAGCTGTCTGCCAGCACTCAGCTTTAGCAGAGGCTGCTCCCACTCCTCGGAGCTTTGCTGTACTGCCTGAGGCTGTCCTTGAGGCCCTGCTTCAGAGCCTCTTTCAAGCCTGCCCTGCTTCTAATGATCACACTTGAGCTCTTTGTGACCCCAGAGTGGTTACTATGCCACCTTCCATGGTTCCTAGCAGTAGCTTGTGGGGTCTCTGTGTGAGGACCCCACTTCTTTGACACCTCTCTACTGTATCTGAAAGGCACCTTAAAGGTGGGCAGAGGGGTTGATATTTAAGGTGAACTCAAGGAAGGTGAGTTTTGCCCTGTTTGCACTTTAAGGTGGAATGAACACTTCACAGTAGTTCTGGGAGACAGCTTCTGTCTGTCTGTATCTCTCTCCCTGCTGTGTTTCTTGCAATCTCCTGAGCAGAGCCAGGCACTGCTGTGGAAAAGCTATGCTTAAGTTGGCCTAGCTCATTAACTCCTTACTGATTGAGAACTCTTGGGCTGGAGAGATGACTCAGAAGTTAAAAGTATTGACTGCTCTTCCAGAGGTTCTGAGTTCTAATCCCAGCAACTACATGGTGGCTCACAACCATCTGTAATGAGATGTAATGAGATCTGTTGTCCTTTTCTGGTGTGTCTGAATACAACTAATATATATATATATATATATATATATATATATATATATATATATATATATTTAAAGAGAGAGAGAGAGAGAGAGAGAGAGAGAGAGAAGTCTTTCTGAAACCAGTTTTCTGTTGTCTTAAAAGAGGGTCTGTAGGCCATCTTGGAGCTACATCCCATCCCCGCTGTCTCCATAAGAGAACACACACTTGCAATCCGGTGCTGGAGATAGAGATTACTGGGATTTTGCAGGACTCTAAGATTACCCTATTTGGCAACTTCAGGCCACTGAGAGTCTATCTTGAAGAATAATATGTATGCATCTGAAGGAAAAAAACACAAGATTATTCTCTGGCCTACAAGCTCATATAAATGTGTACAGTCACAAACTTTACCATATTACCACACATGGACATACACACAAAGGCTTAGATACACATAAACATACAGCCATTTACAACTATGAACCATTACCACACTGCAGTACATAAGATTTTCTCATCAATGAATGTATGAAGCCACATACCTCCTTAGGGTAGCCCAAGCTGTAGCCCTTCCCTAAAACATCATTACCCATACAGCTTTCTTTGTCTAAAAGTTCAATGGACACTCTATACTGCTATAGACATTTTGAAAGCCAGGTTTGTCTCTGGAATTCTCACACTTATTCTGGGTTACGTAGTCTTGACCTATCAGAACTAAACTTAGGAGTAAAGTGCTAAATTCTTCCCCTATATATATATATATATATATATATATATGCAAGTAAATATCCAATTGTGATTAAATTACAGGCAAATTAGCATCTTAGTAACAAATATGTGTGAAGCACTTCATCATCTGTTGTTCTGGAAGATTGTATAAACAGAGGCACTCACTCTCTTTCCTTTACAGTTTAATAGTAATGAAATAAAAGGAACTGATTTCCATGTTGCCTCATATACTAAGTTTCTTGTACTCTCCAACCAAATAACACAAATTGATAGCAAGAACAGAGACAGTACCACGTATCACGCAGGATCAAGATATCTGCACAGTGGCTTTCTTCTAAAGTCTCACTCCCTGGCTTAAGGCTGCCATGATTGTTTCTCCTCGTTTTTGGCAGGAGCCTTCCTCAGAGTTTGTCTGTGTCCTAGCCATTTTATTTTAAATGGATTTTTGTTTCTTTGTTTTAGAAGCATGGTCTCATATGTATATCTATGCTATCCTTGAAATCACTGTATTGCTGACTTTGGGCTGGGACCTTTGGTTCTCCTGTTAACACCTTGAGAATGCTAATCTTCACTTATTGGGAGACAATTGGTGACAGATGGGATCATGCACAAAGTCTTCCCTGTAATTTACTCATTTCTGTCTCCAAAGATAGGGAGTTATAATCTCAAATAACCAAAAGAAAAATGCCAGCACTCTGTTATACTGGAGACGCACTCTGTTATACTGGAGATGCACACTTCAACATGTGAATTTTAGAGAAATACATTACTGATCAGGACATGTCACCTAGCCTATGTTCCATAGACAAACATAGTGGAAAAACCTTTGCTTGAATCTAAACAGAGTTATTGTGGTACCCCCATAAATGAATAATGTGTCAGTTAATTATTTATACAAAATGCTTTTACTCTAAATAACATTCCTGGCTTATGTGTATATTATTTAGTTACTCTATATCTAATGAAATTACTTGTTTGGCTCTAGTATCCTGTAGTCTGCCAAAACCATCCCTGAAATGCCATTATGCCTCTAAGCAAGAGATTGGAGTGTGAATCTAGGCTTTGTTTATGCAGGTAAGCTCTGCTATCAATTCCAAAGCCTGCTTGGAGTATTGACATGACTGGGAATACCATGGCAACAGCTTAAGTGTGTTCATGTAACACATGAAAACTTTAAGAGATCTATTCTGGAAATAATTGTGCAAAGTATATTTTTGTTTTCAGGCTTAAAATGATCATTTCAGCTTTTTTTTTTTCAGAATCTAATTGGGCTTTCTATTCCGTCACTGAAACGGAGGATGGGCCACCTAAGGGGATGGTTAGAGCAGGCTGACAGTTTGGTTTTAATTTGTATTAGGGGGAAAAAACAACCCACAGATCTTTGCACATGGTTGGCAGTGGGTTGGAACAGTTCATGCTGAGTGAAAGATTAGTTGAAATACAGAGATTTTTCCAGATATTAGACTACACCAAAAATTCAATTATAAATCTAATTACAGCTTTAATTGTTAAACAATCAACCCGATTACTTTCTAGTGTGAAGTGTTTTGCTTCCTGCTGACTCATGAACAGGTGCAGTGTGCAGGTGAGAGCTCTCCTATCACCACATGAGCGTCCCCAGCTCACCCTTTTCCTACACACATCCTGCGTTACTTTTTAAACCACAGCCTAGAACCACAAAATATGAAAAGCCTGCAGGGGAAACTATGCACTTAAAGAAGGTCTTGTAGCAAGGAGAACTGCCTGCACTTGCAGGCCAACAGTCCAGGTAAAACTGATCAACTAATAGCCCACCTAGTGTCATGCTTCAAATTAGAAGATCTTTCTGAGGATTTTTGCCAGATTAGAAAAGGTATCATAATTCAGCAAGGCCAACAAAGTTTTTTGGAGGAGCTGTTGGTGTAGGTTTGTTTGGGTTTCAGTTTCTTAAAGATCATGTAATAAATGTTGTTGTCAATGGTATCAAGTCACAAGCCATAATTAATGTTAAGAGTCAGAGGGGCAAAGGGGAAGAAAGAGAGGTTTGAAGGAGCCCTTACCCAATATCCTCCAATGTGTGTAGGTATCATCAGATGGGCTGTGTAGACATGTGTAAACCATAAAAGTTGACAATATGCAAGTGGCATCAATTCCCCTGCAAAGCTAATTTCACATGAGACCGACTATCAAAATCTAGCTTTTGATTTATTGCAAATAAAAAAAGGTCCAAGTTCAAGCTTCCAAGCAGACTAACACTTAACCATTTTTTTTTCTTTCAAAAATAAAGCATGTAAAATTCCAAAGATGGTTTAATCTTTCAATTCTCTGTGAAAAATTTAAACTGAGAGATGGTTGGTAGGCAAAACAAAAGTGGAAGCCACTTTTCACACAGCCGAAACTGTCAGAAGGAATTGAATGGGGCTGAAACTTACAAAGCTAGCAGTTTGAGGCAAATGCAATAACACTTTAAAATAACATTACAAGATTTATTTTAACATACTTAAAATGCAAAAACTCTTCTGAGAATTCTGGAAGTGGAAAATGTTTACTTTAGAAGCACTCGGCTATGTTTTGGTTCCACACTAAGCCATAAAAGGATTCATGAAGACTGCCTAACATGTGGTTCATAATGTCTGCTTTGTAAATTCAGCATTCAAATAAAGCCAGTCATAAAAAAAATAAAATTAAATTAAAAAGATAAACAACCCTGGGTTATCATAACTGAGGAGAGACAAACTCCTGGGTAATGCGAGGCACACAACTATCAACTTCCATATAAAGTAGTAATATAGACATACATTGTATAGCACCCATGCAAAGTACTTTCTATTGGCATAAATACTTTGCCACAGCATAATGGTTCCCAACTGTTTGAAATGTAGCTAGGATGACTGCATCTTAAATTTCATTTTGTTTTAATTGATTTAAATGTAAAAGCTAGGAAGACAGCCACAGTTTGTGGCTACCAAGCTGGACAATAGGGGTCTTCCCTTTCTACTGCCAAGGATGAAGTCACTCATGTCTCTGTGGTACACACAGTGATGTTCAGATTGTCAGAATTTTCCTTAGGTAGATAAAAGCCTGCTGCTAATATCAGTCCTTCTTAGACAGACTTACCTCCAATGACCACCACATGGATAATAATACATACTTAGTCACAGAACCCTGAGGTGGACTTGCTCTTATGGCTACATTGGCCAAGAAACTGAAAACTAAAATCAACAAAGTGAGGTAAAAGAACAAAACCCACCTTTTGAAAATATTTAATGCAAGACACCAAGAGAACTGCCTAAATCAAATGTGCAAAACTCATAGGAACTCACAGTGTCTGAATCAGCAAGCACAGAGAGGGCTTCACTAGGTCCTCTGAGTTTAACTTGTAGCTTGCAGTTTAGTATTTTTAAAGGATGTCTCATATAGGTCTGCCTCTCTGACTGGGTGCCAGAGTACCTCCATCATGCCCCAAGGAGAAGAAGTCAGGAACAGTGTCCTGGTCTACATTACCCTACAGGTAGCACCAGGTAGGAGTGGGAAGGCAGAGCCATGGACCAACAGAATCCAGCCTGGCTAGGAGATAGTGTTAATAATACTGGAGGGGCTGGTGGAGACACAGCACCCTTCTTTGAGAGCCTTAGGCACCACACTTTCCTGGGACGATCCTTAATGAAGCAGTTCTTTGAGATGACCTTGCTTGTTCATACTGTTTTATTTGGTGATGGATAATAATGCATACACTTTATTCAGGGTGAATCAGATACTATATACCTCTTTGAGGAAGAAAACCCAGGAAGGGGATTTCCTTGACTGTAGGCACAAGACCATATATGATTGAGTATTTCAGGTCCTCTCAGTGGGGTGTCATCATTACCTGTTCCAGAACAAGTACAGAGATAGGTAGAAAGAAGTTCTGCTCTTGTGCTGAGGGTGGGACCTAAATCTTGGTCCTCTGCAAGAGCAAGAAGAGCTCTTAACTACTGTACTATCTATTAAGCTTCTAAATTCACAATTTTGGCTTGCATTTTTCTCTTATCCTCTTTGATTGACTGACACATTTTTAAAATTTCTTGTATAATAATTCAATTATAATTTCTGCAGTGAAAACATTAATAGAAATATCTATGTGTCAGAGGTGGGGGCTCTGTCTGAATTTGGGTGTCATATTGACATATCTGAATGTCTAGTATGATATGAATATGAAATCCCCTTCTGGGCTTGTGAGGCTGAGGAGGAGTACGCTGGCAAAAATAGTATTCTACACATGGCCTCTGAAGTTATGGCACAGACTCACAGGAAGATCCTCCCCACATGCTCCTGCCACGTTTGATTGAGCATCTCTCTGATGCATCCCCAGCCATGACAGACTGAAACCGCTGCAACCCAGGTGTCAAATGAGTTGATGCTTTCCATTCTCAACCAGGTGGTTCACCTAGCCCTGCAAACCCTCTGATACACAGCATGAGCCTCAGCCCAGGTTTCCAAAGTCCCAGTGTGCTTTGAATTTCATCTTTAAATTACCCTCTAATGGGTTCAGTGTTAAACTAAATCTCCCAATTTTTCTGCATTAAATTTATATGTTTTTTTTGTTTGTTTGTTAACAGCTCAAACTCTTACATATAAGCTACATAATGGATACAAAGTATTATTAGGGAAGCAGCCCTAGCTTAGAAATTAGACAATTTGTAACCCCATGTTATTATGGTGCTAATTAGGTTACTTTTTGATCTAGGTCAGTTTACTTATTTGGAATGTGGAACTAATAAAAGCTATCCTGTTTATGAGACTATTAAAGGGAGTGAAGAATTCTCAGCTGTTACAATGCCTTGATTCTCTTCCAGAAGTCTTGATTCTGGCTTCCAAGGGCTGCCTCAGGATTTCAAAGCTGATCTCTAAGGGTGTCTGTGCTGAGTGTACACCCCACCACATTTACCAATAATTTAAAATAAATTTATATGTGCACATTTGAAAAACAACAATGTAAAAATAAAAAATCAATAAGTTTTAAGAATTATTACTTATCTTATGATTTGTGTAAAAATGTATTTGAACATCTATTTTTAAACAGACTTTTTTTTTTTTCTTTTTTTGGTTTTTCGAGACAGGGTTTCTCTGTATACCCCTGGCTGTTGTGGAACTCACTTTGTAGACCAGGCTGGCCTCGAACTCAGAAATCTGCCTGCCTCTGCCTCCCAAGTGCTGGGATTAAAGGCATGCGCCACCATGCCCTGTTTAAACAGACTTTTAAAATATATTATTTTACTTTTATTTGCATGCACACACATGTATTTGTGTGTGTGTGTGTGTGTGTGTGTTTGTGTGTGCCTGCAGGTATGCATGGAGACCAGAGGAGGATGCTAGAGTCTGTAGAGATGGGGAGACACCAGATGTGGCAGCAAACTCAGGTTCCTTATAAGGGTTCCAGGTATTCTTAACTGCTGACCTATCACTTAGTAGAATTTTTATCACCATAATAACTCACCAGAGATTTCTATGGAAACTTTGGTTCTTGAGCAAAACTAATGAGTCTATTGATCTGGTACTTGTTCAAAGTAAAACACTTCCAGTACAGCAATGAAGAACAGTCAAAGTGACAGATACACCAAGCAGCACAGAGATTTCTTAACAGTAACCAGTCAAAAGCATTCTTTCTAGGCTGCACATTTAGATATTTCAGTAGTCAATAAAAATGTTCCTGCATAGGGTCACAAATTATTTTCAAAATAAAATGTTGTTATTAAAATAATGTTTGAATTTGAACAATATGTATTTTTAATATTTAATGAAAAGAACTTTCAGGAAAGTTTGGATACTTAACAATAGTTCTCATTTATGTAGCTCTAAGAATAGAGTTTGATAATATTTCACATAGTTAGAAATCAGTCTGGCGGTACCTCAGAAAATTGAACATAGTACTACCGGAAGATCCAGCAATACCTCTACTTGGCATATATCCAGAAGAGTTTCCATCTGGTTATAAGGACACATGTTCCACTATGTTCATAGCAGCCTTATTCATAATAGCCAGAAGCTGGAAAGAACCCAGATGTCCCTCAACAGAGGAATGGATACAANATCATTGGGAGGAGAGGCCCTTTGGTCATACAGACTCTATATGCCCCAGAACAGGGGAATGCCAGGGCCATTACGTGGGAGGGGGTGGGTAGGGGAGCAGGGCGGGGACGCGGGAGGGTAAGGGAAAATTTCTGGATAACATGTGAAATGTAAATGAAGAAAATATCTAATAAAGAGAAAAAAAAAGAAAAAAAAAAAAAAAGAAATATCCAGCTCCACTAGAGACCCATTTATGGGCTAGCAGCAATCTCTGACACTGTTAATGGTACTCTGTTATATTTGCAGACAAGAGCCTAGCATGACTGGCTTCTGATATGTTCCACTCAGAACCTGACTGAAACAAATGCAGAGACCCACAAGCAAATATTGGGTGTATATTGGCAACCTTTATGGAAGAGTTGGGGGAAGGATTGAGGACGCTGAAGGGGATAAAAACCTCAAAGGAAGACCAAGAGAGTCAACTAACCTGAACTTTTGGAGCTCTCAGAGCCTGAATCATCAACCAAAGAACACATACAGGTGGACCAAGGCCCCACACATATGTGGCAGATGTACACCCTGGTCTTCATGTGGGTCCCAAACACCTATGCCAAACAACAATTTGGGTACTATCCAAAAAGCTGCTGCCTATACATGGGATATGTTCTAGTAGTTGGGATGTCTGGTGTGGCCTCAGTGAGACAGGATGTGCCTAGCCCCACAGAGACTTTATGTGCTAGGGCAGGGGAATTCCAAAGGATGTTCTGCAACCTCTCAGAGGAGAAAGGGAGTGGGGAATTGGGGGAGGAGCTATGGGAGAGGAGACTGGGAGGGCATATTGATCCAGCTGTAAGAAGAATAAATAAGTTTAAAAGGGGGGTGAATAAAATAAAAACCAGAACAAAGCCACCATTCAGTACAGCAAAATAATATGAATAAAGACAATTTCAGTGTTTCTCCAACCAAGCAACGGTGCATTCATTCTATGCCATAAATATCTAACACTTTGCTTCGACAGCTAGGCTTATATTTATATTTTCCACTATTCCAGTCAGGGAAAAGTTCAACATTGTCTCAGGTAATTTAGTGCCAAGTCAAGTCTATCTTCAGACATTTGTTCAAGTAACTGGACCAAGGCCACCTGCTGAAGCCTTGTCACAAGTCACAGTGCTCATCTGATTATTTTCGTGGAGCTAGCTGGCAGGGCTGATGCTGAGCAGACAGTAAGGACATAAGGACACACAGACCCAGTGACTTGTAACAGTGGGAATATTAAATAAACTGTGCCTTCTCACACACTTCAGTAGCAGGAAACCACTGAAAATAACTTCCTCTCAAGAATTTAAAAAAAGAAAGTGGAGGAAAGAATGGCCCCAAGCACCAAGAGGGACACAGATGAAAGTTTTAAATAAGATAGAGTTCCAGAAGTCCAGTATGCAGGCACTCAAGATTAAATCAAGATGAAAGAAATAGCTTGGATTTCAATAAAATAGAAGGTGAAAATTTTGATATCTGCTTATTTGAGAGCAACAGTAAAATTAAATATTAAAAACAATATAAAATGCAGAAGACAAATCATTATAACATAGGTACAGCAAGACACTATTTCTGGTCCCGGAACTATGTTGGATTTGCACTTCAGGCAGCCTTAATTCTTTGGGTTTTTTTTTTTTTTCACTATCATTCAATAAAGAACAGAGGACTTCCACATCCTACTTTTCTGGCATATCTTTATCTCATAGCTTTCTAGTTCTTTTTGCTTAGACCTGAATAGCTAATAAGTGTTATTAGACCAATCACAACATCAGATATAGCAGATCATAGTTATCATAATTATGTTTAATTACTGTAGTTATCAGCTAAAAAGTATCAGAGTCCAAGGCATTCTGTGGGATTATTTCATGCCTACAAAGTTATAAGAAAAGAAATAACAAATTAACCTTTGATATGTTAACTCTTAAAGTTTGATAATTCCATTTTCTGGGTGTTAGCATTGGTTTTGGTATTATTGATGTTGTTTACTTCATTTTAATACAAGGTCAGTGCAGCCAAGGTAGGCTTCAAATTCCCCATTTAGCTTAGGATGATGAATTTATTGATCATCTGCCTCAGTCTCCCAACTTCTGGCAACTCGAGCACAATGCAAAAGAATTAGCATGATAGATTACATCACTGATTTGTTAATATTTTAATTTAAAATTTTAACTTTTGGTATCCATAGAATTGTGTTTGGAGTGACAGAAGACATATGAGAAGTCTTTCAATGCACTTAAGAATAAGTTATATGTTCTGTGAATAACGCATCAGGGTTAACTGCTTTCACATTTTTTTAAAGGAGCAGTCATTAGATTATAGTCAGAGATTGACTAGAGGGTGCACACCATCCAGGGCATCCCTCATAGCCCTAGGAAAGATTGTTTACTCAGTCACATTGGCTTTGTATTAGTAGCCTGCTGAGAGCAAGAACTGGCCTGAAATCCAGCATGCCACGTCAGAATCTTGACTGATGTCTAGAGGGCAGATATGAAAGGCCCTGATGCTGAGAAAGCAAGGTCACAGAGTTCAGCGCACTGGCCCCGCTGGTCCAATTTGGACACGGCAGAGGAAGTACACTAAAGCTGCTCTGGCCCAGTTCCTCTGAGTTGAGTTGCTTCAGAATCACCAACAGGGTGAGTCTGAATACAGATGGATGGCTTCCTCCGTCAAAGTTCCCATTTAAGTCTGACTTGGAACTCAAGGCTTTCCATTTCCTTAAAACTACCTTGGGAGAAACACAGTGGAGCAGCATAATCTTCTTTTTACTGTCAAGAAAATAAAGCTCAGAGCCCTCGGCATGCTGGAAGTATCCAAAAGATTGCTTTTGTTAAAGTGATGACCCCAAGACATTCTTCTAAGAACCACATGGGAACATGCTGTTTAGAAACTCTTTCCTCCCTGCTCTGATTCAATAATATTCAGGAACTACTTGGCTAGGCAATGAGGCTCAGTAAGTAGCAATTCCTTATATAGAATCCCTGTGTCTCATTCCAGCAATTCATTTGAAATGTTTGGAGGAATATTTCCATAGTCTTGACTCACAATCACCCACTTGAAGTGATGTTAAAAACTTCATTAGACAAATCATACTCAGTGAGTTTGGTTTATTTGGCAGGCGGTTTGTAGGGCATACTGTAGAGGTGGAGATCACAGGACAATCCATGGTACTCAAGTCTCCCTACAGCCAAGTCCTTAGAGTCAGAGGACTGAATTTTGTCCGGGCTTCTTTGGTCTATATGCCACCTTACTGGTTCTGAGTCAGAACTCTGAGGCGATGAAACAGTTTAGCTACATGGTTATCAAATTACATAAATGGCTCTATTTAGTCTATTAAACATTTCTGGAAAATACTAAATTGTCATATTAGGTGTAAGGGGATATGTAGACCAAACAAGAATAGCAGAAGAGCAACCATTGATGATACAGCCACACAGGGACACTTAGTGGTTACAGGAATGTTCATGTTAATTTGCAAACATTATAAATAAAACCAGAAGAAAGAAAACATCTTCTAGAATTTGTGTTTGTCCTACTTCTTTGGAGCTTAATCCTCTTTAAAATAGAACAGAGTTCCTTTCCTATTCATTGATAAATTGTTTTAAATTAGTTCTGATAAGTTATTTACCTTGGCAGTGTTGAAGTGTTTCAAATAAGGTACTTGGGGTTTTTTGCTGTACAAGCAATTATTTCTATATTTACAAGTGTACCAACAAAACTCTACACTACATACCACCCAAAATTAAAATACTTATAAAGGATTATTCTAAACAATCAAACAATAGGCAAAATACTGCAACCTGAAACTGTGAGAAAAAGATAGTTAGAAAATTTAGGGAAGAAGAAAATACACACGTTGAAGCCACTGGTAGAATCTGCTGCAGCTATTTCCCATTCCTATCTACTATATTGAGCTTCCTATGGAGTAAAAGAGGCATTCTCTCTATTGGTATTACGCTTGAAAAAGAAATTTTCATTTAGTACCTATTTAAATGGTATGGTGAAACATAGTAGGTAATGTAGTTCATCTTTAGATCTAAAAAGTCCAACATTATAAATAATGGTACCATTAACTGTTATTCAGTTTTTCACCTTGTGCGAATACAGGCAGCATTTTCTACATTCATTAAAAATATTCTCTATGCTGAATGGCTGGCTCATACCAACAATCCAAATGTTTAAGAGGCAGAAGGATGATGACTATCACAATAAGAGGCTAGAAAGGAAGTTCAAGAACAGCCTGTCTAAGGAATTTTAGAAATATCAAATCATTTGGCACATAGTCCTGCAATTATTATAGTATATGAGAATCATTGAACATTTCTCATATTGGGGGAGGGGTTAAAAGAAAAGAAGATGCTTAATGTCTCCTATCACTGCCACACAGGATGATCACAACAGGCACTAACAGAGAAAACTGATAAATACAAAACTGAGGGACATAGGGGAGGCATGATGGGAAGTAAAACACATCAAAACTAGATTCCCTTTGATGAGCACTCTAAAAAGTATGGACTCTCTTCAGCAGCGCTTCTACATAAGATATGGCCACGATTATCTGACAGGCTGGCTAGGGAGAATCAGTGGCAAAGTACAAAAAAATGTACTCTGAGAATATTAACAAATGGAGAAAATTAAAGAACATGCAACTAAATTCAGACTTGATTTCAAGATTGAAGTCAGCACCATAGACAAGCAAACAAGAACAAAACAAATGAAAGAATTGGAGATAGTTTGTAAAATGTGTATTGGTTGATGAAATTTTATAAGTGTTAATTAAATGTGGTTAGACAATGGTGGGTGAAAAGGATACAGATTCTGTACATACTGTGGTGATGCTGAATTATTGTGGTCAGTGTGTTGACATTGCCCTGAGAAGGGATTAAAGAGCTGACCCTTCAGCATTACTCTGTGGAGAGAATATATGCCAATTATACACCAGGCAGAAATGTAAGAATTCTGCAGGCATCTGCCATAACTACAGTTGTCCTTCTCATGTCTCATGTTCCCTACTTTGTTGAACACAACTTTCCAAAGTACAGAAGGATGCTTAAGATAAAGGTCATATCTGTAAGCTCATAGAAATGGGCCAATCTAAAGAAACTTCATCATAAGAATTCATACTTTCAAGTATCTTCCTCCACTGCTATTCAACTTGACATAATATAGCCTTAAACACGGGACTCATAGTTATCAAACCAGGCCCAGTGCTGCTGTGACAAACAAGAATTCCAGGTATTTGCTTGTTCCTGTGTGTGTATGTGTGTGTGTGT
Source organism: Mus minutoides (assembly GCA_902729485.2). Taxonomy (NCBI): domain Eukaryota; kingdom Metazoa; phylum Chordata; class Mammalia; order Rodentia; family Muridae; genus Mus; species Mus minutoides. The sequence continues at coordinate 62,273 of LR751762.1, read as the reverse complement.
GTGTGTGTGTGTGTGTATACAAATTAATTGGTGATAACATATGCTTGTTGTATGTCTGTAGCATAGATCACTGAAATGTAAACCTACTATCGATTTCTAAAAAATGGTTTGTTCCAACAGATTATTAGTACATTTGAAATGATATTCATTTAAAAGTGAATGTATGGCCTCCAGATCCATCCATTTGCCTAGGAATTTCATATATTTATTGTTTTTAATAGCTGAGTAGTACTCCATTGTATAAATGTACCAAATTTTTTGTATCCATTCCTCTGTTGAGGGACATCTGGGTTCTTTNGGCCATCAGTGGGAAGAGAGGCCCCTTGGTTATGCAGACTTTATTTGCCCCAATACAGGGGAACACCGGGGCCAGGGGGTGGGAGCGGGTGGGTAGGGTAGCAGGGCCGGGAGGGGGGAGGATATAGGGAACTTTCTGGATAACACTTGAAATGTAAATGAAGAAAATATCTAATAAAAGTAAAAAAAAAAAAAAAAAAGTGAATGTATGAAGCACTTAGACTTATTCTATGTGACATTCATTGAATAAATTAGATAGTATACACTTACAAGTCATATCTTTATAAGGCATACAAGAACAAGCTTACCACGACTGGGGTATCCAGGTGTAGAGGGGTCTCCTCCTGGATTCAGCGTCACCATAAAAGGTTCAGAGCTAAGGACTGCAGACTCTGCTGCATCACAGGGATCAATGTAGAGAAGAGCACCTCCGAACCCAGCCTTTTCCAATAAGGAAATCTACAGAGCAAACAAACATTTGAAAGCATTATACACAGTAGATGGGTCCTACATCACGGTGTCCTTATATTCAGCAGACAGAATGATTCCTTCAACATTTAAGAGAAAATTGCTTTGATTTTCTGTTTTCCAAAATTTGAGATATGCACTATTTTCCTACTTTGCTTTTCATCATTGCAGTAAACATCATGACCAAAAGGCAACTTGTGGAGGATAGGTTTATTTCTCTAACAGTTCCACATCACCAAGGAATTTCAGGACAGGTACTTAAAGCAGGAACCTAGAGGGAGGAATTGAAATTAAAGAAGAATCTTTTGGAGAACACTGCTTGCTGACTTTCGTCCCTTGACTTGCTCAGTTACTATTTTTTTTTTTTTTTTTTAGTGAAAATATTTCTCTTTCTTTATTGGTTTAGAATAGATTTCAAGAGTTGGGTACAGGCTAGAAGGTGATAGAAGAGAATTGTTCCTCTAGCTAGAAGTTTACATTTGGATTTACATATTTCAAAAGCAGAAACCAAAAGCAAGCAATTAAATATTTTACCAAGCACATAGATGGTAAAATGAGAGTGTCAGGTGACTCAAATCCAGGATGATACTCTGAATCAGTGCTCTGTTTCGCTCTCATCTGTAAACGATTTGTCCAATATTTGCCTTCTCCAGGAGAGTGGGGGATTTATCTTTGCTGTGCCTACCCTACCAAAAAGGAATTTAGCCAACCGTAAAGGAGTGGTTGTTGTAGAAGTCACACGAGACAGGAAGTGGGAGTAAGATGGGAGCAGAAGTGAGGAGGAGGCAGATGCAAGAAATCTGAAATGTAGAATCAAGGTTGGTGGTCGGGGTTCACCAGGGTCACAGTCACAGAGTCACTGGCCTCTCACAAATGGTGCTCAGTGAGAAGGCTGAGGTCTCATAGCAACAGGCTGGGAGAGTAAGGTTCCGTGACAGTACATGACAGCTTTCTTGAGCAGCCTAGAGACAGTGTAGAGCAACATTCCAGGAATTAAACTTCAATCCAGTAAACTGTTGTGATGAACACCTACAAAAATCTCCAACATACTAACCACTGGTCTTTCGGGTTCTCATCTAGTCCCCACAATAATATTATGAGAATATACCCTATTATTCCCATTTCAAGGCTGAGTTCCCCCAAGGCCTTGGAACAAGATGGCTGAAGGAAATCCATGCTCATTAGCAAGCTCCACAGTTCAAGTTCACCTGACCTTAGGGAGAGAGCTCCCAGATTTACAGCAGAGGTAAGGGTGTGCTATCACCATGAACGGAAGCCCCCACCAGCTTCAGATTTTTTCATGTTCCCTAAGGTTTTTGCTGCTCCTATTTCTCCAAAGGTATTAAGGAAAGTATCTGTTCCATTGACACGTGCTTACAGGGTATTTTCTATGCTCCAAATCAATTATGAAAGCTTTGAATGTATTATTTAATGGCATCCCTATGATAATCCTCTGAGATAGGTATTGTGATTTATTTTTATTTTTTTTTCAACTTTTATTAGATATTTTCTTCATTTACATTTCAAGTGTTATTCAGAAAGTTCCCTATACCCTCCCCCCTCCCGGCCCTGCTCCCCTACCCATCCATTCCCACTTCTTGGCCCTGGCGTCCCCCTTTTTGGGGCATATAAAGTCACCCCTTCCTAGAATTAATAACAAAGCACACATTGAAAGAGTTAAAGAGATCATGTGTGAAGCTGAATCCAAAGGATGGACCCAACGACTGCGGCTGCCAGGGATTCATCCCACAATCAGCCACCAAACATAGACACTATAGCATATGCCAGCAAGATGGTGCTGAAAGGGCCCGGATATAGCTGTCTCGGGGGAAAATATACCAATGCCTGGCAAACATGGAGGTGGAAGCTCACAGTCAGCTATTAGATAGAACACAGGGTTCCCAAGGAAGAAGGAGCTAGAGAAAGTACCCAAGGAGCTGAAGGGGTCTTTAACCCTCTAGGTGGAAAAATAACCATGAACTAACTAGTACCCCCTGAGCTCATGTCTCTAGCTGCATATATAGAAGCGGATGGCCTAGTTGGCCATCAGTGGGAAGAGAGGCCCCCTTGGTCATGCTCAGTTACTATTCTTATACAGCTCAGACCCACCTGCCCAAGGATGGCAATGCCCACAATGCAACTGGTTCTCCTTTATTGTTTAACAACTAAGAAAATATGTCACAGAGGTGCCCAAAGGCAAATCGTATGGAGACGATTCTTCAACTGAGATTCAAGTAGGTCTAGGTCTGTGTCAAGTCAACAAAAACTTACTATACTAATTACCAATAGAATATAAAACAATGTGGACTGTACATGGATGAATTTTCTTATTTTATTTTTATTTTAAATATAGCATGTGGTACTTTCTCTTTGAAAATATCATATATAGGCATATAATGTATTTGTATCATATCTCCTCAATCCTTCCAGCTCATTCTTGGTTCTCTGCCAATTACCTTTCCAAATTCATGTCTTCAGTTTTTGTTTTGATTTGATTTGATTTTAAAGCATCTGTCCATTCCAATTGGTGCAACCCATATATACACAGGTTTAATTTCAGGTAGCTTCTGTAGGACTGGGCAACAACAGCTGTTGGGAGCTGCAGTTCTGACATGTTTAGAAGACACTCTTTCACCCAAGCTTCCCTGACCTCTGGCTATTCTAATGATTTTATGGTGTTTCCTGAGCCTTAGGGAAAGACTGTGATATGAATGTCCCGTTCTTAATTAGAGGTCTTTACTACTCCTTTCTACCTTGTAGGCAACATTTCTATATTGTTTATACATGATTTCTTTCTCTACTAAAGACTTTCACATTCTCTTTTTTAAATTGTTTAAGGAATTTCTACTGTTTTAAAGCTATCAGAGGCTCCCTCATGGATAGGGTTCGGCTTTTATATGAATGGTATTCTGCTTATTCTTCTGTTTCTTCAGAACTCAAGATAGCCCAGTAAGATGATGTACTTCCTTCAGAGGCAACACTCTCTTACCAACAATAACTAGAAAACTTCTTCTCTTGCTCTTTGGATAGTAGCTACTATGATGAATCATTCCAGACCCTCCACAGCATCCCTCATTTTGCATCCTCAGCCTTACCTGGGGGACAGGAACGTTAAAGCATTTTCAAACGACCCCATCAGAGGTTTGTTTTTTAAACAATGCGTTTCTGTCTGATGATGCTAGAAAATATTTGAAAGCAGAGCCGGCATGCCTTCTTCAATATGCTTGATGTAAAGATTTATTCTGTTATTCAAAAGTTTAATGGGAAAGATGAGCTTGACAATTTCCCATGTTTCAGATTATTTTATCATGCTTTACTGAATTATTTTTGTCACATGCCTTTCTGTGACTTAATCTAATATGAATAACAATAATCATGATTTGCTATTTCTATTTGTTTTCCATCAGAGAATAAAAGTAATTAGAGGTCATTTAAGTAATAAAACAGAGTAAGATTAACACCCATATTGAGTATAGTTATTGCTACAGATCCAGGGACCTGACTTAATACTTATATTTTACTTCCCAATTAGCATTACACACAGTTGTTTATTGAACCATGCACTACACTAAGGAAAGTCACTATGATCTTGAGTAGGCCCTGTGTTGAGGGCAAGGATCAAGCTTATTTCCAGACCTCAGGTTAATAATGCATATCATAGAATGCCTAGTAGGCAAGCAACAGTATTGTTGTATAAACATTTCTGTGCAAAGAATGACCTTGGCATAGCATCTATTCCTAAATAAACTGAAGCCCAGAGAAAACATTTGGAATATTCAATGTATGCACTTATTATGGAAAAAAAGACAAACCATGTAATCATACACACAGACACACACTCACACACACACATGCAAACATATATACACCCACTCATGCATGCATGCATGCATGCACATGTCCTAGTTTGGCTTCTATTGCTGTGATAGAGAGGATGGACAAAGGCAGCTTTATGAGGGAAAGGATTTATTTAATCTGAAGGTTACAGTCCATCATTTAGGGAAACCAATCCAGCAATTAAAGGCAGGAGCTTGAATCTGTAAACAATGAGGAATTCTGCTTACTGACTTTAAGACTTGTATTCAGCTACACTTCTTATATACTCTATGGCCATGGGTCCAACAGTAGCATCTTTACATTGCCTGTGCCTCCTAAGTAGACCAAGAACTAAAAATAAATAAATAAATAAATAAATAAATAAATAAATAAATAAATGTGCTTGCAGACATGACATGCCCAAAGGCTAATCTGAGGAAAGCATTTCTGAAACTAAGACCCAATCTTCCACATGTGTAAAGTCAACAAACATCATTAGGCATCACACAAAGAAAAGAACTTAGGAAAATAAAATTAAAACACTGACATTTAATATGTTTTGCATTTCAATGTGACTTTGTTGAAATGTTTTATACTTTATAACTTTGATATAATCAACAATGGTTCATACTTTTTAATTAGAATATAGGTGGCACTGAGAACCCAGACGGAAACCAATTGCCTTCTACAGTAATCCACTCAAACCAGACAGACCTCTTTCTTTCACATTCTGAGCTTCAGCAGAAAAAAACGAAGAAACTTATTGGATGTGGAATATTAATGGGAAAAGAATACATGTTTGAGAGGTTCATGCTTAAGGTTGACTATCTCAAATTCTTGCCATGGAAATACTGTTGAAGGGCTTCTAACTACTGGAGAATATATTGTGGAATATAAATCTCTCTTATAAAACAGTTATTTTCTATGTTAAAATACTGTTTTATTCATAAAGCAATTTCAGTTAGTTCAGATTAAAACTTTCCATTATGTGTATTCAGATTTTTACATTGCAACATGATATGATCATTTGCAAAGTGTATGATTTGCAAAGTGAACTGTACACCTATTTATCAAAATTGTAACAAAATTCATAATGTTTTAAGATTACATTATTGTGTTATATTGGCCCACAATTAGAACTATCACCTGTCACATATGAATGACAGAGGACACTCTCTTTCCTTGTTTCTTAATAAATAATAAGCACTTTCTATGTTGATAAGTTCTACATGATTTCCATATCTATTGTTGGATTACATAAATAATACTATATCAAGAAGTTATCAAATGTTATTTAACCAACCCAGTATACAAAATACTTAATTTTATATTGAAATAAATGGCTTGTTGGATAAAATTCTGTACAATATATGCTTTGTAAAATATTGCAATATTTTGCAACTGCATTGGAAATCTACCAAGAAGTCATTCATGAAATTAAAAATTACTGCATTAAGCTACTGAACACAAGATAAAGGTGATATTAGAGAACATATGTAACATCATAGAAGTGCTTGCCACAAGGCCAAGATTTGCAAAGGAATATGGAAACAGAAGTCAGGTTACATTAGGGTTATCCTTTAAAGACTCAGGAAAGCAGTTTATCCTAGAAAATGCATTCAGTTTTCCTCATTGTTTCATTATAGTTTATCTGCTGCAGAAGATATCATGGGGTGATGTTGGCACCAATAAGAGAAGCCTAGGAAGTGTAAACCTTAACTGAGAAATTGCCTCTATCAGATTGGAATGTGAGTAATTCTGTTGGATATTTTCTTGAAAATGAATGATGGGAAATTGCCTAGCACATTGTGATTGGTACACACTTTGGACAGATGGTTCTGAGTTATATTTTTAAAAAAGGCAAGCTGAGCAAGCCATGTGGGGTAAGCAAGTAAGCACTGTTTCTTCTTGGTCTCTGCTTCGGTTCCTGCATCTAGGTTTCTTCTTGAGCTCCTAGTCCATTCTTTCAGTGATGGAATGTTCTCAGCAAGTGTATGTGAAACAAATCTTTTCCTTCCCCATGTTAGCTGTGATTAGTGTTTTACGAAAGAATCAGATACTAAGTAGATTATGTGTGACAGACATATTTTATTAGACAAGTATATTTGTTGTAGGTACAAAGTTAATTTCAATACAATGTGAGTAGTTGAAAGCAAATAAGCTTGTGGCATATCTTTTGGGTGTAGGAGGCCTGCACATTGTTACAGGTGAGAATATTTAGCATTGTTCAGCACCTTTTACAACTCAGATCACCTTAGTTTCTGGATAACTATATTAGCAGTATAATTCCTGAAGCTAGGAGGCAAATGTTAGGCTACAACTTCCTGTTTGGTCCTCCTCAAGTTGTTAACCATAGTAAAATGGTTTTTAGATAGGAGACTCTAAGCAGACACAATATGACGATTCAGGACACTGGTAACAAACCAGAATGAGGTGACAGGAAGAGAAGAGATGCTCTGAAGGCTCCAGTCAGCCTCCTTCCTTTCAGTTTGACTAGGTCATACTTTTTCTTTCTTTGAATGGGCTTTAATTACTTGCAAATAAACCTGTCCCAACCAAATAAATACAAAAGTGTCCTGATAGAAGAGATTTATGAGGTCTGGTACCTATTTTGACATTATAGAGGACAGCATACATGATCTCTCTCCTCATTGCTTTCATCATCTACAAAATGTAAAAATTGAACTACATTTTCAGCAAACATTCATTTTGTGATACAAATGAAAGCCATAAAGTCTAACCCAGTGATCTTGAGACATTAATGAAGGTTTAATTATTATGTTTTATACAGGTGTCTGTTCTTTAACAAGGGAATTTTCTCAGGAACTTTTCTTAGGAAAAAGAAAAAAAAAATTCTACTGAATAAACATTAGAGAGTCTGTGTATACAAACTGATATGGTGTATATAGTCTGCATTAAACAAAATAACAATATCTATCTATCTATCTATTTATCTATCATCTATCTATCTATCTATCTATCTATAATCATATTACCTATATATTATCATACTTGTAGTTCTCCTTCTAGACTATGTCTAATGGCACTTGCTGCAATGCCAGCAGATTGAGATAGCATAGAAGAATTAAGTTCAGGATCTATCACAGTTGCATATAGTGTTCAACACTATCCTGTGATGTATGAGTCCCTATCTCAACAATCCAAACACCAAAAATAATTTCTTTTAAACCATTAGTCAGGAATATAATCTCCAAAAAATAATTTCTCTGACTAAAAATACACTTAAGGAGTTTTATTATTGAGATTCTCAGAACATATTGGTATTCAATTATGTTTTTTTTTTCTCTTTATTAGATATTTTCTTCATTTACATTTCACATGTTATCCAGAAATTTTCCCTTACCCTCCCGCATCCCCGCCCTGCTCCCCTACCCACCCCCTCCCACGTAATGGCCCTGGCATTCCCCTGTTCTGGGGCATATAGAGTCTGTATGACCAAGGGGCCTCTCCTCCCAATGATGGCCAACTAGGCCNATTTTGGTGGCTGATTATGGGAGGGATCCCTGGCAGCCGCCGTCACTGGTTGGTCCATCCTTTTGATTCAGCTTCACACATGATCTCTGTAACTCCTTCAGTGAGTGCTTTGTTCATGATTCTAGGAAGGGGCACTGAGACCACATTTTGAACTTCATTCTTCTTGAGATTCATGTGTTTAGTAAGTTGTATCCTGGGTGGTCTAGGCTTCTGGGCTAGTATCCACATATCAGTGAGTACATGTTGTGTGAGTTCTTTTGTGATTGGGTTACCTCAATTATGGTTTTATATCCAATTAGGAATATTAAAATAGTATCAATACATTAAAATATTTGTGAGCATCCAAATGCATCATTTTATCTTATTCAGATATAATTTGATATTATATTGTGAAATAATATTTTTTCAAAACATATTCACATTTTATACTCTAAACCTTGAGGTTTATTGCTTCATTGAAGACTATTTATTATATAATCATAAGATTAAGTAAATGTTGTTTTAATGAAACTATCAATATTGTATTTATCCTGAGAATATTTGTACTTTAAATGATTAAAGAAGAGAAGTTAACTGCTATACATAGTTATTGAATGTTTATTCAAAATCTCCAAAATGTTTATTCAAAATCATATATATGCTTGAAATTATGCTCTCTATAAAATAGGAATAATAAAAGCAATTACACAAGAGCCCATTGTACTAGACAGTGCTAAATCCTTTGTCCAAAGACAAGGGATTTCTTGCTGTATTCAAAAGAGGCAAGGATATTTGAAAGTTCTTGCCGGACTTTCAGATTATCCCATTAGGACTAATGTTCCTGATGGAGCAGCTAGACGAGTCACTAAAGCGTTCCTTAGCTTTCCTGAGACACATACAAGTTGGTATACCAGATGTCATAGTTACTTTTTATATTGTTGTGATTAAATATCCTGGTAAAAGATAGTTAATGGAGGATGGTTTTTATTGACTCAGTGGTGGTAGGGATTGGTTCTCCATCCTCACCTGGATTTGACTGGCAATAAAGAATTGCTGTACAGCCAATGGCTGGCAGGTAGACTGAGGCATGACCTGGAGATTCATGGGCCTAGGATCCCAGGGAGAGGGAGCAGAGATTTGCCATGATTAGAGCTGCAGATATATCAGAAATGAAAGTGAGAAGGAATGAGCCCCGGAAGGGCTGCCCAGAAGTGTCCTAGGCAGTAAAGACTAGATAGCAGCCCAGAAGGAGTCAGGGAAACAAAGATAAAATATAGAATTAAAGGGCTTTAAGCCAGGATTACAGTAGGGAAATGTGTGCTAGTGGTGGGGAGGATTAGAACTGCCCAGCCTTTGAGCTAGTTAAGGCACATTATAATTCTCTCTCTTTCTCTCTCTCTCTCTCTCTCTCTCTCTCTGTCTCTCTCTCTGTGTGTGTGTGTGTGTGTGTGTGTGTGTGTGTGTCTTTCATTTGCAAATCCAAAAAGTTTCTGGGTAGGTGTGCCCTGGTGCAACTTGCCAGGAACCAAAGCAGAGTAGCTAAACTTGCAGCAACACAATAGAAACCCAAAGCACCTGATTACATGACATACAAAATCAAGAAGCAGGCAATGAAGAATGCATTTGCTCAGTTCATTTTCCTTTTGTTTTATAGCAGAGATCATAGCCCAGGGAAAGGTTCCACCTAGAGTAGGCTGGTCTTTTCAGCTTAATTATCTGTATCTGAAAAATATTCAATGGCAATACCAGTTATCTGACAGACAGAGATCTGTCTGTCAGATAACTTTAACTCTTATCAAGTTTACACTTGATAGGAACCATCTCACTGCGATTACACCTTGTTAAATCTATATCATAACTTCTGTACTGCACTCCTGTCACTTCAAGACAGAAACCCTCATTTCAAAGTACATACAGTGTCACGAAAACTCAAGTGATATTTTATTTTGTTTTTATTTCTAACATTTAAAATGTGTTTGGAGAAAACCTTTAACAATAGCAAATTTTGACCAACTTGAAATGAAATCGATATAACTTCAAATTACTTAGTACCTAGTGCAGTTAAATGGCAAAAAAACAAAAAGATTTTTCTACTTTTGCTGAACAGCTGAATATTTTACTGTACTTATCAACTAATATATGATTGAATAAACAAATGTTTCATATGTATCCATCATGTACATAATGCACAGAAATGTTATTTTGATATATTGTTCACACACTGAGACTAAGAAGCTCATGTGACATATTTTGTTGTGGCATTTCCAGACATTGTTACACTATGACTGTAAGAATTAAGGCAGATTGTTTTTGTTTTTGTTTTTTTAATTTAGGAATAAAACAAAACATTTAATGAAATGTGTTACATTTGCCCCTTATCATTCTTTAAAATACAAGTTAAAAATAATTTTATTTGTTTATGCTGCTGCCTTGTTAGTGAAGAGTGGAGACGGACTAGTGGAAATTCCCCTAGAAGGCTTTGATGTTGTGATTTTTGTCTTGCTGACAAGTTCTTGTACATGGATATATTGGGCCATTTCAAGATTGCTTCTCCAATACATCATATCATGAACCAAACTTGCACATTTCTTGTTCTTTACAGTAAAAGATAAATTAATTACTGCAAAAAATCAAATGCCAAAAAAATGGCAATACCAGTACATGGTCAGATAATAGGTGGTAACTGCAAAGACTAGACCCAGCTGTTACATTTTTGAGAATAGTATATATTTCTGATACCTGAGAAGGCTCTGACATAGGTTACCATTTATTGCTTCAAACAAGTCAAATCTGGACACTGAGTGGGTATATACATTTTAGATACCAAGGGAAAATTCAGACAAAGAAATTCAAATCCAAAGATACAAAAAAAATGTTTCTGTTACTTCTTATACTTCTGTTCCTTCTTTAAACATTATCTTTCATTTTCCAGTTGTTAATTTTTTAACATAACTCATTTCTTCAGTGTTTAGTAAGAAAGTATCAGTTGAATTCAGCAGCTGATGTACTTATCTGTTGATAAGTACATCATCTGTAGTTACTGAGAACTCAGCCAATTTGTTCTAATCAACTCAATTGACAACTTACCATTTTGGTCTGATGAATGCTACCCTTGATCTTTTGATTTTCCTTGCACAAAATTTATGGCACTTCTAGAAGGCCAGAGTCATGTGGACCATCAAAGGAAGGTGGTTCTGATTTCCATCCATCACCACCTTCACAGCATCAGTAGAGCATTAGGAATAACATTTGGACATTTGTAGTTACTAGAAATGTAGCTACTACAGCTTTTTGAGCTCTCATATGGGAAACAGGAGTATAACAGAAAAAAACTATAGTTTAACAGAGACTGACTTGCTGTTGCCACCTGAGTAGCATTCCCTCAAATCCCACACACGGAAGTCCTCATCCTCAGCACAGTAAAATACAACTACTATTGGAGGTGGAACCTTAGACAAGAGGGATAATATTGATAAATGCCAAATCAGTGGACATTAATCCCAAAAGAGTGGCTTCCTGATAAGGTAGAAGGACCTGGAGAGATTGCATAATTTGCAAAGTGTATGTTGCACAAGTCTGAGAACTTAAATGTAAGCCCTGCTACCCAACTAAAGAAGCTAAGTGTATTGGCATATGCTCAAAATTCTAGTTTTAAGGACATGAATACAGTTTGGTTGCCAAGGCCTACTAGCCAGCCTACTTAGTGTCCTGGAAAGCTTGAGAACATGTAGAGACATTCTTCAAAATACACATGGAAGAATACCCCAGGAATAGCATCTTATTGTCCCCTTGCTTCCACAGGTATACACACATTCCTGGGTACCTGCCACACACATACAAAAACACACATATACAGGCAACTGAATACATCCACATTCAACACACACACATCACAATCAACAACATCATCATCAGAAGTTAGGGGCAGTGCAAAGGCTTTTATGGGGACATGGAAATGAAAGTCAACTACTAGCTAAGAGGAGAAACCATGTTATCACATTGGATGTGAAATTTTCTGATAAAACTAACTTCAAATTTTTAAATGAGCCAATCTGTGGCATTTTGTTATAATCACCCCTCCATCCCCTAAAAAAAAAGAAACATACCCATGTAAGGATGTATCAGATAAGCTCTGACAAGGATGCAGGAACACAGGCACAGGGATCATCCTCAGAATCAGCTTGATAAAACCTGATGTGTTTATTACACATCTGCTGTGAGCCAGGTGCTGATTTTAAGTCATTAATTGATTTATTTTCAGATCATTTGAATTCTCATTATATAGCTATGAGTATTTTGAGCACTGAAGACTTGGCCAAGAACCAAAGGCAGTGTGTGGTCCATGTAGGGATTAAACTGGAGTTTCTCAGACTCAAGTCTGGGCTTTTCTATTGTAGCACATCTATGCTTGCTAGGATTTTTTTTTAGGTGTTTTGTTTTGTTTTGTTTTGTTTTGTTTGATTTTTGTTTTTTGTTGGTTGTTGTTGTCTTTGTTTTGTTTTTCAGCTAGACATTTGCTAGAGTCATTTAGGAAGAAGGAATCTCAACTTAAAAAATCCATGTACCTGATTGGCCTGTGAGAAAGCCAAGCCTCTAGAATGTTTTTGTGAACAATAACTGATCTGGAAATTCCTGGCTCACTTATGGGTGGTGACACCTGTGGGCTGACAGTTCTGGGTGCCACAAAGAAGCAAGCTGAGCATGCTACGCAAAGCAAGCCAGGAAAGAGAACTCCCTTCTGACTTATGCATCACCTCCTGCCTCCAGGCTTCTGCCTTCAGATGGTGCCCTGACTCCTGTTACATTCCCTTCAGTAGTGACAAGTGCAACAGGCCCTGAAAACCTGGGTGCTCTCCCGAGGCAAAAAGTTCACAAAAACTTAGTCTCTTGGACCCATGGCATCCTGTATAAGGAATGCTCCAATGTCCTTGCTTTAGTTGGTAAACAGATCTGTGTGCTTTTCCTTAATATTGCTTTATTATAAGTGCTCCTAAGGATTGAATTTTTGACATATAGCTAAGTCAGATTCTAGGCAGTCCTTGATCAGAGCCTGGGCATGGATAGCTAAGTCACTGTCCTACACAGGAATTTACCATTATCTAGGAAGAAGGGAGTTTGTGGCCTGAGGAGGAACCAGAGTAGATACTTAGAACTATAACTAGCTGAGTTACACAAATACACAAGTGTTTACAATAGCCTAGGGGGAAGGTAGACTATACAATAGACTGAAATAGGAACTATGGCAAGGGGATGAAGCCCTTGCCCCTAGCTTCTAAGATTAAGCTGACCTTAGGTGGAGTTGTTTTTGATCCCAGTTGTTAACATCAAATTTTATCCCAGTTGGTTCCTGCCAGTCCTTCCATGTTTGCATTCTTCTGTTTTGTGTAGAATCCAGTGACCTCATTGTACCTTGCCAGTGTGTCACCCAACTTCTGTATAAAAAGTCTGATGCTATATGTGACAAATTACATTCAGATCCAGCACACTCTCTCATGTCTGCATCTTTCTGTCAATTCCTGCCGACTCTATGCCCATCTGCCAGAACCCCTGCTTCTCAAGGATTGAGGGGGGCTGACTAGGCCCGGTCCATGGCAGATTCCCATCTCTGAGGCCCTACAACTATGTTCAGAAAATACCCTTCCTCCCCAGATTCTCTTGTTATCACAGCTATAGAAACTACAAAGAAAGGATTTTAAATGTATATGAAGAAAATATCTAATTAAAAAATATTTTAAAAAATGAAAAGAAAGAAACCCCAAGGAAGATAACACATTCCCTTGAGTTATATACTCACCCTTTAAACAGAAATTGGCTAAGGGTAGGTTTATAAAGCAGCAGTTTGTTCCTGCTATAAGACATTTTCTAATAAGACACTTCTGTCAGTATTGTGAGAGTTATATGTTTGTCTGGGTAGATTCTTGAAATAAATGACCTCAATTTTAAAAACGTTCTGTTGTGGAGATTAATAAATATTAAGAGTTACACTAAAATGTTTTGTAAATTCCTGACCATAGTAACATAAAAGTAATTATTTTAAAAGACACATCCAAGCTGGCTGCAGTGACACATGCCTCTAATCTCATCCAGTAATAAGAGGTGAGAATATGAGGACACCCTCTACAACAGAGCAGAAACTCAGTTTGGGTTATGTGAGACTCTGTTTCAAAACACTAAATACTGGCTGTGGTGGCACATGCTTCTAGTCAAAGAACTCAGAAGGCAGAGACAGGAGGATCTCTGTAAATCTGAGGTTGGCATGGGCTCCACACTGAGTTCTAGGCCAGCTAATGTTGCATAGTGATCCCATCTCAGAAAACAAACAAACAAAAACAAAACAAAACAAAAACAAACAAACAAACAAACACCCCCTAATACCCAAACATTTCACAGTAAAATAAACCAGTGTTCATAGTGACCTTATTTGGAATAGCCAGAAGTTGGAAACAACCCAGATGTCCCACAATGGAAGAATGGATACAGAAAATGTGGTTCATTTACACAATGGAATATTACTCAGCTATTAAGAACGAAGACATCATGAGCTTTGCAGACAAATGGATGGAACTAGAAAATATCATCCTGAGTGAGGTAACTCATTTCCAAAAGGACATGCATGGTATGTACTCACTAAGAAGTGGATATTAGCCAAAAAAAAGTACAAAATAACCCAAATTACAGAGTATCTAGGATATAATCCACAGAATTTAAGAAGGTTAATAACCTGAAGGGCCCAAATAAGGATCCTTCAATCCCACTTGGGAGGGAGAAGAAAGCAATCACAGGAGGCAGAAGGAGAAAGGGACCTGGGTGAGAGAGTGGAGGCATAGGGAAAAGGGGAACATGATCACATATGGGGATGCGGTGAACCAGAACTGAAGCCCTGAGGGCCAGCAGAAATAATGGAAACAGGCAACCCTTAGAGGAGGAGGCTCTAGAGTATACCAGAGACTTGGGAGGTGGGAGACTATCAGGACTAAAAGGGTGAGACCTTAGATGAAATGATGTACAGTGAGGAGAGGGAACTTGTAGAGTCTACCTCCAGGCATCAAGTGGAGGGATGAGGTTGCCATCCCACAGTTAAAACTCTGACCCATAATTGTTCCTGTGTAAAAGAACTGCAGGGACAAAAAAGGAGAAGAGACTGGGGCCAAGGAGGTCCAGTGACCAGCCCAAAGTGGGATCCAGCTCAAGAGGAGGTTCCAAAGCCTGACACTATTACTGATGCTACATTATGCTTACAGAGCCTAGCATAGCTGCCCTCTGAGAGGTCCAACAAGCAGATGAAAGAGTCAGATGCAGATACTTGGACCCAACTAATGGACAGAAGCTGGGGAACCTCTGTGGTGGAATTAAGGAAAAGCCGGAAGAAGCTAAGGAGGATGGTAATCCCATAGAAAGACCAGCAGTATCAACTTACCTGGACTCCTAAGATCCCTCAGACACTGAGCCACCAACGAGGCAGCATACCTCAGCTGATGTGAGACCCCTAACAAGTATACAGCAAATGACTGCCTGGTCTGGCCTCAGTGAGAAGATGCACCTAACCCTGGAGAGACTTGTGGCCCCAGGGAGTGGGGATGTCTGTTGGGGTAATGGTTGGGGTAGGGTGGAGACATCCACTTGTAGATGAGGGAGGAGATATGGGGTAAGGAACAGCCAGAAGAGGGACCAGGAGGGGACTGTAAACATGGTTAAAAAATGTATACTAACAATGCAAAAAATAAATAATATAAATCTTATATTATATAATAATTTTCATACACTTAAATTAAACAGTTCTTGGTAGGTAAAAAACTAAAAATAATATAAGTAACATGCAGTCACTTTTAAATGGCTATTTTTACCACAAGAAGTCACAGCTCAGATATTTTTTTTAAAGATATTCTGGCAATTGTTATTCCCAGTGGCAGAGAAGCATTTGTCCTTTACCTGTGTATTATATTGAAGAGATGACATTAAATCGGTCTGCAGAGTCTTACATGCTTTGTTATGTTTTAGAATAAACTCAATTTTTTGTTATCTAGAAAATGACGATTAAGGTAAGACAATTTACTGCAATCAGACAAACTGTGCCCAATGATGATTACACCATTCTTTTTTAAAAAATCACTTCACAACTTAACTTGTGATTTCAAATTGCTGTATGTGATACATATGGAGTTATTTCAATAATTCTAGTGACTTTAATAAGAAGTGGTGGCTGCTCTTGTAGAGAAGATTGTGTGGAGCCATTTGGACATTGAATCTTACTGCAGAGGTCTGAAACTAACAAAAGCTTTTAATTTGTACCTTTACAATTTGAGATAAAAGGGCTGGGAGGGAGGAGTAATGCCAGGGAGAAAAGCAAGGGACAAGGAGGAACCCCTAGGTGTTTATCTTTCACTCCATGTCAACTGATCACCTTATTCAGATTCACCTGGAGCACTATTAACTCAAAAGTGAAGCAGAGGTGACCTAAAGATCACCAGGTCAGGATCACTCTGTTATTTGTAGCAGATTTCAGAGTGAAGAAAATGTATTTAAATGTAAATTTTTGTACCTTTCCCTTCCAATATGCACATTGTTGATAGATTATGAGAAAGTAATAATAGGCTCCCAAACCTCATTATTTAAAATAACATATTTTGACATCTTTTGCAACATTTGTTGTGTGGAAAATGTCCATTCTTTTAAAATTATGTTACTTTTCATCCCTCGTTATTAAAGTGCTCAGTGGAGCAGTAGAATTAAAGCATACTTGCCTGTCACAGTTTCCTGGTGTGATTTTATCCCTCAGACAGATACAGGGAGCTGACTCATTCTACCAGCTACATGCATGTTTGTTTCATAGCTAGATGTGGGGAGCGGGTGTGGCCGCATGGGCCAAAGGTTGCGCCCTGGCTCTGTACTAATGTCCTGTGACCTCCCTTGTTTACCTCAGTCTCAACCATGCACACTTGTGTCTCGTTGGAGAGGTTAGTGGAACATCTCGAGAGACCATTCTATCAGCCAATCCTGCACGCTGCCTTGGATGTGTGCATCTATGATTGGGTGGTGTGAGGTGACGTGAGTGAATGGAAGAGGTTAAGTGTAGACAGTCCCAGAGGATGAGATGACTATTGGATGATGGTTATTGGAGAGACTGAAGACTGACTGATTGAGATCTGACTGACTGAAGCTGGGGAAGCTGCAAGAAACCTCCTAATAAAGAGAAGCGGCTGCAGCTGCTCTGATCCTGCTTTTTGGAGTTGGTGTTGTTTATTCCCACTCTCTGCTGGTCAGAGATTGGGCTGCGACAGCTAGACAAGGCAAGGTTTTTAAAGAATGCAAAGACTGTTCAAAGAAACAGAAAGGAGTATTAATCCTACACATAGAGAGACAGTCATGAGATAGACACAATTCAGCGACAAGCGTTTATAGTGTTCGTGTGCAGGGAGAGAGGATGGAATAGGAGGTGGGAGACTGGAGCTACATCTCACAGACTGGCAGACATATTTATTATATATAGTCTGTGATTATATAGTATTCTGGGTCAGCAAAGAAAATAATGGAAAGATTACACAGTTCCTCATTTAGGGATTGAAAATTTAGATTTAGCTGTTTAAGGTATACTTTAAGAATATTTTAAATTAAATATGCACTTTAACCAAAGACTTGATGAATAGGAATTCAGAGGTTGTCACTAACATGAATGATCCCCTTTCTTCTCTACCTTTCTCCCTCTCTCTAAAGGCTTCTCTTTCCCATTTCCTTGGTGAGTTCACTTGTGTCCTGCTATTTCTCTCTCTAGCTAACATCTCCCAGCTAACCTGGGGATGGTCATCTTTTATTTTCTGGTTTCTGCAGTTGTTCAGGGATACGCAGTCACATTTGAAAATTTGAATCTGTGAGATTTCTAAATTGACATAAAATTAGCCACTGCTTATGTTTACTGACATAAATAATCTTCTGATATTTGGATGTATATAAAAGAGAACATTAAATATTTCTATTTACTTTGCTTACAAAATAACTCTCTTCAGTAACTGAAATAGTAAGTAGAGCTCTTCATATGTAAAAAGCCCATCTTAAGTTATATGCATACAGGCAATGAACAATATCTTCATCCTCTTTTTTTTTTTTTAACATTATGGGTTTTATGAAGATAAAAGGCCTGGTATTTGCCTGCCAGTCATAGGAAATAACCAACAAGACCAAAGGAAATAACGTGGCTGAAGGATTTTACACACCAAAAAATGTTATCCAGTTATCTAAATGTGTGTGTGTGTGTGTGTGTGTGTGTGTATGTGTGATCACTGTGTACCAAGGAATTGTCTGAGTCCATGTTTCCTGTCTCTACATCACATTTACCACTGCCTCTGACAGAATTCACAGCAAGATGAGCTTTCTGAACATTGATGTTAGAGTTTTCATTTCCCTAACCCCAAGAAAGCTTTTGACATTTGGCACCATGGTGATTCTTTAGGGAAAAGAAATCAGTTATCTCCATGAAACTTTTTTCCATTCAAATATTAAAAGTTATCTTAAAAACTAAGAGAGTAAAAGTCTACTTGTTTCTGATTTTCTCTTTGATGGTAAGATCAAACCTGATCATGATTTACCTTTGATTTACCTGTTAAATCAACCTGGTGGATTGTCCATCACAAGTGTCTGGGGACACAGTCTAAACGATTAGTTAAATAGACTGCCCTAGGGACTGAGCCATCCATCACAAGTCTGCTGTCCCTACCATGTCTCTGGTTCCAGGTCTGAATTATGGTAGGAGTATAGATAGAGATCATTCTCAGCTTAATGTCTAGTTGTACAGAAAAACAAAGATATTATGCCACATATACAGCCCCAAGAACATTTTCTAAAGAAAATTTGAACCAAGAAACAGCTCAGAAATGTTGACAAGATCCAGGACATCATACATTTTGTGCTTCACTTCCTCCTTCACAAGCATATCACAATGGAAAATATTAGTCCACTTTTAATTTTTATTGTTTTCATTTATATACACTTCAAATGTTATCCCCCTTCCCAGTTTCCCCTCCAAAAGCTTCAATCCTCTCCTCCTTCCCCCTGCCTCTATGAGGGTGCTCTTCCACCCACCTGCCCACTCCTGCCTCAGTGGCCTACCATTCTGTTATCCAGGGTTATCAAGCCTTCAAAGGACCAAGGGGCTCCCCTCCCAGTGATGCCAGATAAGGGCATCCTCTGCTACATATCCAACTGGAGTCATGGGTATCCTATGAATACTCTTTGGTTGGTGCTTTTGTCCCTGGGATCTTTGGCAGTTCTGTCTGGTTGATATTATTGTTCTTCATATGAGGTTGCAAGATAATTTTTAAAGTGGAGACTAGGGACATAGGAATACATATAAACTGCATTAAGGTATGAATATTTAAGAAAAGCAAAGTCTTTTCCAACATATCTTCTCTTTCTATGCATTTATAGACACATTAGGTACTAACATATAAATCAAATGGGAATAAGAATTATATAATTTTTGTTTTAATTGAGTAAGTATAGCTCAGATTGTGATAGCAGATTTATTTGAAATTGAATGTACTTTGTTATAGAGAGGCACACTTGTAAATGGGAACTTCAGAAACAGAACATTGTGAGATGCTTATATATTAACTATACTATTCATTTTCCACAGTAAATTCCAGAATCATACTACAAATTAAATGGCTACTTTGTTGCTAGATGTTGCTTAGCAGGGCTAAGAAATTCACAATGTTAAACTCTAATTAAAAAATGAAATTGAATTGTAGTTCTCTGGAAACAAGGGCTGGTCAGACTTAATAGGCTTTACTTAATTTATGAAAAAAAAAATAATTGAATTGCTTATAGACAAAGACAAAATGCACACATTGTTTAAAAAAAAAGCATGTTTCCTAGCGTTTTGTAATGTATATGCTTTCAAATGCTGACTACTGATTATACATTCTATGTATGTTTGAAGATTATCAAATACTGCCCTTTAGAACAATGGGACTAATAGAATCAAAAAGACTGTGACAAAACACATAGGGCCTGCACATGTGGACACAGGCTCCCATGCCTAAACAAAAGGCTGTCTGCAATTGATACCAACTTACAAAGAAAAAAAAATAGACTCAAATAGAGTCTTACTGGGTATATTAACCATAATTAAGCATCAGCTGTTTGCCCAGTGGTAGCTGGCCAAAGCAAAGCAAACACAGTGCTAGTTTTGTAGTTTTTTTTTTTTTTTTATCTCATATTTCTTTGTCTTGGCATTTTTTATATTACTTATCTTTTACATGTTTATTATTGTTTTCAATGTTGTGGATTTTATTGGTTTAATGTGTATTTCTTGGTGCTTTTCTGTATTTTTAAAATCCTGGTTTGTTTAGATGTTTGGTGTTTTGATTTTGTTTGTTTTAATTTGTGTGTTTGTTTGAGAGAAAGAGAGGGAGGCAGAGAGAGAGAAAGAGAGAGAGAAAGAGAGGGAGGCAGAGAGAGAGGGAAGCAGAGAGAGAGAGAGAGAGAGAGAGAGAGAGAGAGAGAGAGAGAGAATGTGTGGGATTAGATGTATGTATGGGTAGGCGATGAGGATCTGGTAATGGTTGGGGAAGGAGAAGTCATGATCAGAATAACTGGTATGACTTTTTCCAATAAAGGTATTTTAAAACAATTGAAAATATATCACAGATATTTTCTCATTAAAAATATTTATGGGGGGCTGGTGAGATGGCTCAGCGGGTAAGAGCACCCGACTGCTCTTCCGAAGGTGATAAGTTCAAATCCCAGCAACCACATGGTGGCTCACAACCATCCGATCTGGCTCCCTCTTCTGGAGTGTCTGAAGACAGCTACAGTGTACTTACGTATAATAAATAAAATAAATTTAAAAAAAAAAAAAAAAAAATATTTATGTGTATTCTACCTAGTGCTTTAGCATACAAACTTAATTATTCTTTATATTTTAATAGAGCATATGAATGTGAAAGAACACTTGAGCAGGATATCTCAGCAAGTGAAGTGAGGAGAAGGAATGGGGAAAATAATGTAATTATAGTATAATTTCAAAAAAAAATAATTTTGAAAGGCAACTATTATTTGTAATAGTTTACTTTTTAATTGAACTTTTAGTTTAATTGACTGACTGGCATCACTTCATTATCAATGCCATCCTAAGATATTTTGAAATTACACACTTTTGTTTGTTTTGTTTGTTTCTTATTTGGTTACATGTAATTTTGTTTCATTAATATTAGAAAATTTTCAAATAATAAAGTACTGTACTTTTTCCAAGATTATCACATACACTAGCTTACAAATAATAGAAAAATATGGGGAAATGACCAGAATCTGAATGAAAGCAGAGTAGAGAACATTGTTTGGGAGGAGCAAGGACAATGGCTAACTGCTTATTTCCCAGGATCTCCACTTCTGTCAACCAGGATGTAGTCTAAGCCCAGAGTATTCTTATTGTCCAGTCTTATAACAAAATAATTAATAATTCTTACAAGTTAGGCAAATAGACACCATGGAAATTAAGAGACAGAAACAGGACACAAGTAAGAGACAAGAGGAATTCTATAAAAACAACCATTAAAATAAAACCAATAAAGATTGCAGATATATAGTAACTATATGAAAAAAATGGCATGCAATAAAATTAATTACACATGTAAACACTAAGACAAAACATTATGAGATTCATGCGTAACGTAGACTTCTTCAACACTATTACATTAAGCAGGAGAACACTCACTGAGCAACTGCATTCAGATAGATCTGATACTTGGCTGTTGGTGCCTGGTGACCAGCTGCCACAAAGCCCCTCACTGTGGGTGCAATGTGACCAGCTGCCAGAGCTCTTGACTGTGGATGCTACATGACAGGGAAAACAGCCTGACTTGCTGCCAGAAGCTGCTGAAACTTTCAGTTCCACTCCTGCATGCCATGCAAAGCAACACATTGCAATGACATGCTTGGACCGAGAGCAGCCTATATGTGATAAAATTCATAGCTCATGTAGTTCATGTGTAGTTTTCTTTGGAAATATGGCAATTTAAAGAATTAGGGGAAACCATACAAAACTGAGTAGAAAGGGGGGGTTATTTCATAAGAGAGGAGAAAATAATGAAATAGAAACAAACATGAGAGCAAAAAATATTATTTTAAAATGTGCACATCTGAAGAAAATGTGCACATTGGCATCTCTGCAAACATGAAGTATGGGGCAAGTTCATCAACAGTGCTGGTGGAAAAGTTGAAGACTTCACCATGTCAAGAAATGAAACACTTCTAAAGTCATACCCTGTCCCTAGACACAAATTGAACAAAATGCCCAGGAGAGCAACATCTGGCCTGACAGCTGTTGAACAACCTCCTCAAGCTGATAAGCTCTCATTTTACTTGGAAGCTAAACAGAAGATTGCCAAGGGAAAGGACCTTTAATCAAGCCATCAAGAGGCAGAGACAATATCAAGTCAGTGTAGAGGTTAGCAGAGATATTTGTCTCAATCACAAAAGTGAAGCCTACAAAGAGGAGTCACAGAGATGATTGTAAAAGATAGCTGCAGTTGAAGCATATTTAGATCATAAACATTGGGACACGTGGCTATTTGTAACTTTTCTAGATAGGCAAAAAGTCAAAGGCAGACAAATTTCTTTTATACTTGGACACGTGAATAAAAGAGGGTTGTTCACTGTTAGTATATATCTGTAAGAACTCAGAAGTTCTTGACTTCTGACACCATGGTGGAGAGAGGCTCTCACATGTAAAGACCTGCTCAAATGCTAAGAACTCACAGTGCAACAATCCACCTCAAACTCTTTATTTCTTTTGTTTATTGAACATATAATGCTATTTTTGTAACTAGAATAACAATTTGCATTTGGTGTTAAAGTTGGAAAAGTAAAATTTTACATATATATATATATATATATATATATATATATACACACATATGTAATATATACATATGTAATATATATATATATATATATATATATATATATATATATATGTGTATGAAATTACACACTTTTGTTTGTTTTGTTTGTTTCTTATTTGGTTACATGTAATTTTGTTTCATTAATATTAGAAAATTTTCAAATAATAAAGTACTGTACTTTTTCCAAGATTATCACATACACTAGCTTACAAATAATAGAAAAATATGGGGAAATGACCAGTATCTGAATGAAAGCAGAGTAGAGAACATTGTTTGGGAGGAGCAAGGACAATGGCTGACTGCTTATTTCCCAGGATCTCCACTTATGTCAACCAGGATGTAGTCTAAGCCCAGAGTATTCTTATTGTCCAGTCTTATAACAAAATAATTAATAATTCTTACAAGTTAGGCAAATATATATATATATATATATATATATATATATATATATAAACATCATAAACATAAACATTCTAAAGTCATACCCTGTATATATACATATACATAAATAGAGAGAGGGGGTGAGGGAAAGTTAAAAGGGACACAAAGCCAAAAGAATGAACTAAGGAAAGTGACATAATGATGCTTTGTTAATAATTTCTCTGTTTACAGGATACATATTTTTAAATCTTCTAATGTGAAGCCAAGTCCTTGGAACTTTGAGCTTGTGTGATTATGTATGTGTGTTAAGTATTTTGTTGCTATTTTGTTCATAGAAACAAAGACCACTTAGTGAGTAAGTTCCTAAAACCCAAAAGGCTTTGCAGACAGACCTNATAATGATGCTTTGTTAATAATTTCTCTGTTTACAGGATACATATTTTTAAATCTTCTAATGTGAAGCCAAGTCCTTGGAACTTTGAGCTTGTGTGATTATGTATGTGTGTTAAGTATTTTGTTGCTATTTTGTTCATAGAAACAAAGACCACTTAGTGAGTAAGTTCCTAAAACCCAAAAGGCTTTGCAGACAGACCTGTTTGTAATCTCATTCTAAAAGCTGGCTTTGGGACCATATTTTGAGTAGTTTTCACAACTACTCACCATTCCAAGTGGAGAAATAGTAAGAATTACATCTTTTTTTTTTTTTTTTTTTTACAAAATCTTTAACCTTTCTACTTGGCCATGTTAAAGAGCCCTGTGTGCTGTCAATATTGCAAGCACAATGCAAACACACTAAAACTGTTGCCCTAAGGGTCACAGAATTGACCTGGGCACCTGCCCACATTTGATTCTAATCTTAATATCTACAAATATACATGGAAGTATATATTTATGTGTTTACATATCTGTATAAATATCTAGAGAGAATTATAGACATCACACATTAACAGCCTGGATGAGTCAAGGTTTGTTATGAAATTAATCCAAGCCATACCCAGCCACTGTCCAGTTTTTGTTCATGGAAATAAACATGGAATGATGTAGAAATAAAAGGCAAGAGAATATGTTTTATTTTATATTTACTTGAATTATTGAGATACTAGAAATATTAATAAGAACAAAAGGCATGCTGGAGACACAATCATGTGAGGGCAGTTGCCATGAGTCAACTGTGGGCCCTTCAGGAGAGAGTTTTAGTGTGTTCTGTCCATGGACTATCCCACTGGCTCACCATTTTTAGCAGTTAAAGTCAAACTACATACTTCATAATTCAGAATTAAAGTTGTCCTTTAACACTGCCTTTTTATCAAGTAAACATATATATATGGGGATGAATGAATATATAATTTGTATTTTTGAAAATTCTTTTTAACTATTAAAATATGTCAAATAGAAAATGCTAACAAACATTTACTATTATTGAGATAAACTACCAGTTCATAATTATCATTTTCCTTTTAAATATTATGGGATGTTTTTCATTATCTTTTTTTTCCTAGTGGCAATATTTAATTTGTTTCTCACTCTGGTGAGTTTTAACTAGCTTGTGGAGAGTGATTTTGCATTACATATTATTTTTTGAAATTTATTTGTGAGGCAGTGGGTGTGGGGGAAAGATGGAGTGGGAGAAAACCTGCATCCCGCCAGAGTTCAGGAGCTCTGGGCAGGCAGACTCAGAAGAACTGCCTCACGCTTTCCACGTGGCCCAGGGTGGGTATCTGGCTGTGGGAAGCCACTAAAGCCCAGCTTGGTAGGTGGAGGACAAGGCACAGTCCTAGGTACCCAGTTCTCAGTCTTGGGCATCTCATGCTGGACACTGCAGAAGAGCTGAAAACAGAATGGGGGCCCAGTAGCAGCTCAGTCAGCCCCAGGGCCGAAGGGAGCAGAGGGTAGGGAGAGAGGGAGGTGCTGGATGGTTCTCACATGGGCGAGAGTCCTTGGTCTGGTCTGTGGCTTGAGCACAGGAAGGCCTTCTGTTGGGAGGTTAGATGCCGCTCATTAGGGGGAAGTCTATCCTATTGTTCAAGCAAAGCAGGCTTTGACGAGCAGAGACAGTCTATGGTTTTATAGCTTTATTTTGGAAAGGCAGGGAGAAAGAGAGAAGGTAGAAACAGGGAGAGAGGCTGGGCATGGCCACATGAAGAGGAGGGGAAGGGAGAGAGAGAAGGAGGGCTAGAGATGAGAGTAAAATAAGAGAGAGTTTAGAGAGAGTGAGGAGGGGCCAAGCAGTCCCTTTTATAGTGGGCTGGGCTATCAGGTAAC
This sequence comes from Mus minutoides, assembly GCA_902729485.2. Classification (NCBI taxonomy): domain Eukaryota; kingdom Metazoa; phylum Chordata; class Mammalia; order Rodentia; family Muridae; genus Mus; species Mus minutoides. Next base: position 36,678 of record LR751762.1, on the reverse strand, counting down.
TGTGGGCAGGAGCATACCTGGCTATAGTCAGGTAACTGTGGGGGATAGAATCTAGCCAGAATGTCAGAAGCTTGGAACATTGTATGAATGATTGATAGTCACATACCTCTCCTGCAGGGTGTGTAGGGGTGTGGGGTTGTGGGTGCGGTAACTTCAACAGTAGCCAGGGGTCCAGGAGACATGATTGAACACTTTCTATCCGATGTAGGTAGAAATCACCACCTATCAAGACCCCGGGGTTCAAGACCTATGCTCGACTGGAGACCAGGCTGTCTGTGTGCAGCCCACTGCCCCACATTTTTTTTTTATGTATTTATTCACTTATTTATTCCTCTCTCATATAATACATTTCCATACCCCCTCTCTTCCCAGAACACCTCCTCACCTTCCCTCTACTCTAGATCCACTCCTCCTTCATTTCCCTTCAGAAAATAACAGGCCTCCCAAGGATTTCAAACCAACATGACATAACAAGTAACAATAAGTCTAGGCACATACCCTCTTATCAAGACCAGACCAGGCAACCTAGTAGGAGAAAATGGTTCTAAAATCAGGAAAAAGAGCTTAATTATAATATTTATCCCTTTCTTGTCTTCCCTTCAAACCTTTCCATATAATACTTTTTTTTTTATCTCTTTCAAGTTCATGGTCTCATTTCTCATGATCATTAAATGCATTATTTGTGTACATACATAATATTAATATTTCTAAATGTATCCTTCTCATTCTGTTGTTATCAGTATGTATACTAATCTTAATGTATGTTAATGATTGCTAGTTAAGGTAATCTCTCTTTGTAACAGATCAAGACAAGTAGAGGAAAGTACTACTCATTAAAAGGCATATCTGTGGACCCCAATTCCAATTCCAATGCAAAATGCTCCAGTAGTTAATTATTTTTAAATTTACAAAGTTCTCTCTGGATGTCATTAATTAAGTTGGATAAACAACAGTAAAAGGTAATTGTTTCAGAGCTTATCCACTAACATATGTAGGTCAGAAAAACACATGCCTTTCTTTGAGTCTCGATTACCCATCACTTATTTACAAAATAAGTAATTCCATTATCTCTCATTTCTTACTTTTATTTCCTATGATATCATACAGATCAAATTTTAATATTTTGAATTTGTAGTAGTAAATAGCATGGGACAATAGACAAATCCTTAAAAGAATTAAATATATGGAAAGTTTGAATTCTTAAATAACTATTCCTATTTAAAATGAAATTTTAAATATTCTATGTATTTCTTTGATCAAGCTTGATTACAGCTTTTTGCATCTCCATGATCAAATTTCTACGCTATGTTTTCCTCAATTGAATTTAATCATACAACCGGTTTCTGACTAGCCATTGACCAATCACAAGAGTATATTTGTATAATGTGTGGTGTTTCTAATGGAAAATAAAAAATAAAATAAAATAAAATAAAATAAAAACAAAAAAAACAAAAAAAAAACAAGTAAATCTATTGTGTATATGCACCAATCTTGTATTTTTATTTCAATTCACGTTCATAGAAAGTGTCATCCAATAGTCAGATTTGTAATGATCAATGTAAAATTAATATGCAGTGATGATTGTTACAGTTAGCTCTTGATGCTATTCACCCGTAAAAGGGGGAAGGATCATTTTTCAAGTAGAATTTTATCATTCAGTTTTGGTGTTCATCTTAGTAGTCAGTTATCTTACCAGAATTCTATATTTTGGTTAGTACTTGTACTTTATTTTATACAGAAACTTTTACCATATCAATAGATAAATATCATGGCTAATTGAATGCATTTCAGCATTCACATTCATATGCATCAAATTAGAAAATCATGACAAGAAAATTGAAAATAACAGTATTTTGAGAATACAAGTCAGAAAAGCCAGTTGCATTTTTTTTTTTTTTTTTTTTTTAGTATGTCAATATACCTACGTTTTTTCTCATATACCATGCTGGTGCATACACATTGGTATCATTATTGTGCGAGAATCAATATTATTTTAACATAAACAGACATTAGTGCTCTTCATTTTACTTGAACTGAAAATGGGTCCAAGAAATAGCTCTGGCTGTAAAATAAAGAAAATGAATATTTAACTAAGATAAAAATAAATGATTTATACATCCTTGAGACAAAAGTTATTCCACAAAAGTAACATACTAATACCTATATGTAACCTATCTATCCTTGTGAAATATTATCATTTATATTCTAAAATTGTTTCCTCATTTAAGTGCAAATGAATAAACATACACAATACCAAAAGAAATGTTCTCAAAATTCTCTGAAGGCCAGCCATTCAGAAAGGAAATATGAAAGTTGGCCTGAAAAGTCAGGATTCACAAAAGAGTGCTTAAGAACTTCAGAAACTGAACAGACTGTTTTTAGTTTCAAAAACTATGAAGTCAAAGATGGGTAATTGTTCTTTAAATTTTTTTCTTTTGTTATATTCTTGCTCCAAAGTTTAAAGAAAACTGCTTCAGAGTCTAATGAAAATTACTACTACTTTACACATATTCAATTGAATACTGTAATATCCATATACAGTAATCTTTATCTTCCATCAAGCCATAAGCAAGATTTAAAACTATGATAACAAATCAGGGCAATGAACATGTTTGCTTAGAAATATTACATGCCAGAATGTAACAAGATTTGACTTCCTTCTACCCATGTCTCCTCAGGGTAAAATCACCTGAGAGGAATTTAGTACAAATCAAATGAGCAACATTTCCATTAAAACCTAATCCAAGAAGAAAATGTGAAAAATTCAGCAGTTGGATATGGGTCTTTTTTTCTGTTTTTCTTTCATAAGATTTATTTGTAAATATTCTAAATATGTATAGATAGATGGTACGCATATACAAATGTGTGTATGAGAGTTAGAAGATAAATAGATGATGACAGATAGCAGACAGGTAAGTAGATTAATAGTTAATAGACATAATAAAATGCATTTGCCATTAATTTAACTATGATTTAATGAATACAAAAGTGGGTATCTGTGTGCCAGACACTATTCTAAAGTTTGGGAAACTACAACTATCAATTAACATGTGTTATTCTCAGGCAATGTTTCAAGAAATTAGTAGATTCAAAGGCATTAAGTTGTCAAGTTTAAAAGTAGATATGTAACCCTCAGTTTTCACATGCAAGCACCAGACTGAATTAAGGTAATTAACTCAATAAGGTACAGCTTTATATTTTTAGAAAATATGGACTACCAACACATAGTGGGTACTATCATTATAATGGTATATTGTAAAATGTACAAAAGTATATCAAATTAGCGATAATATGATAAAAGTTTCTTACCCAACAAATGTGCACAGGCAAACCTACCACATAAATCACCTTTTCTTAGTTCTGGTAACTGGTTTATAAGTGCTATTCTCTGAGGAACTTCAGGAACTGTTTCTAGAACACAAGTATTTTTTTAAGTGGAAAATGCATATTCTTTATTAGAATTTTATATTAGTGACATTGGTTGGTTATTTGTTTAAAAGACCACTATGGTAAAAATAATTTGAAGTACTATGCTGAAACCTTAATTACTTTTCCACTTTTTCTTGTAAACCATATGCATGTTTACACATTCATGTGTGGGCATGAGTGTGTGAAACTCAATGTATCCATGTGTGTGCCTATGCATGTATATGAGGCTTAAGATGGCTGACATTGCCTCTTACTCTTCACTTTTGTGTGTGTGTGTGTGTGTGTGTGTGTGTGTGTGTGTAGTCTCTTCAATAAACTCATCAATTGATCAGAATGGTTGGCTCATGGGTCCCAGGGATCTGCTTGATTCTGCCTATACTTAGTGTTTTATATGGGTACAGGGAATCTGAAGCAAGACCTTCATGCATTCACAGAAACCACACCAGTTACTGAGACGTCTACTATATATTTTAGATATAAATAAGAGTGGGGGCTCAATGGTTCTGAGCACTAAGTGTTGCTAAGATGATAATTAGTTGGATGTGCACAGTGTAGTATTGTGTAGATACAGCAACACAGCACACTATTGGTGAATTAATGTACATTGTTTCCATGTGCCCATTGCTTGTTCAAATTATGCTTGATAACTACAGTCAAAATGTGAGTTAAAATCTTTTGATTCTGTCTTCAAATATTACCACATTGATGAACCATATCTACATACACAGTAAGCCAAAATAAGACCTCCTTCCCTTAAATTGTTCTTATTAGGTGTTTGTCAGAGCAGTGAAAAACATCACACAAATACACATTCTACTAACAATTTTGTTAATTTATAGACTAAATCTGATAAACATTAATCAAAACTTTTCTAGAGATCCAAATGCTAAAGACCTGATATTTAACATGGAAACATCATTGACTGTGTGTGTTTCAAGAAATATTGACAGCAATACAGAGTATGTGTCAATTCAGGAAAACCAAGGGCAGAGAAAGTTGTATTTGAGAAGAAGTAATAGCATAGATGATTAAAGACATGTTAAAAGTTGCAAGCTTTGGCAATATTCTAAATGAGGGCATCGAGAGAGAATCAAGGGGAGTGTATTGATTTGTAACTTGTGTAAAGACGTGTGTTGCTCTGCTGCTCACAGAGACAAATGAATACAGAAGGGAAAGGGAGCCAGAATAGCAATGGATTCAGGTTAGCAATTCAGAGTTAGCATGCATCAGTAATGGCTCAGTGGATCTGTCCAGCACTCATTTGCTGAACTGTGATGGGGGAAAACATCACTTGGCTGATTTTGCTATAAAGTCAATACAAGCCTCTTGTTTGATAGAGCATTTAAAGCTTGCTTTAAACATTTATGGACTACATGTGATCCATTAATTTCTCCAAAGGCTCTTATCTCATTCTTTAATTCTGAAATTGACAATGACTGATGAACTTAACTTGGTATTAGATATTCTCACATGACATATGTATTGGTTTATGTGCTCCCTGTAGAAATACCATGAGAAAGGTTCTTCTATTATATATTCCAATAGCAAAGGAGTTCAATAAGTAAAATTAGCCTATGACTTCCCAAGCAAGTTTAAGATCAGAAAAGCAGGCTTCGAATGCTTAAAGATAGAATAAGAAGCATGAAAGACAGCAGTAAACAAGCAGGCCACCATGCTCCTTCATCTTGCACATTCTGGGGCTCTATGCACCCTGATCTTGGGGAAACAACACACTATGCTATTGGCATGTGCTTGGCCAATTTTCTATCTAGATTTTCATGACCCTGATTTTTTTTCTTTTTCCCTAGTATGTGTTACAACCTCCCTGCTTATGCCTTTAGACCCAGCTGTTACAGGTACTCTGCCTGTCCTAGACTGCTTTTGCATTAGAATGTCTTTATGACCTGATGACTGCCTTTCATTTCATGGTATAGAGCAAATGTCAATAAACCTCAAATCTCAGACTGAACTTTCATGTCTAAGACAATATATTAGATAATTATAACATGAGTTGGACAACTATAACATAATGGCTCAAATAGGGTTGCTTGTAAAAATAGAAATGTAGTTAGCACACTTTCAAGTCTGCGAAGACCAAGACAATGCGCTAGTACCTAGGGTCACAGGAGACATCTGCTTTTGATATACAGGTGGCATCTTATGTTCCTGTTTAACATCACCTTGAGGGTCACAATTTCAACATATATGGATATGTCTTATATGATTTCTTTTGTGTATATTGAGGGTGATTCAGTTCCATTAATATCTCTTTTATGCTTTCTTTCCCTCTCTTGCTCCCTCTCTTCATTCACTCCCCCTTCCTTTTCTTAGTTTTTGCAGCCCTAGATGTACTGAAACTCATTATGCAAACCAGGCTGGCCTAGAACTTTTGGAGATCTGCCTGCTTCTGCCTCCTGAATACTGAAATTAAAGGCATGCACTTCCATGGCAAATTACAACAAGCATTTATAAAATCACACTCAGTTTTGGAAATTTTATATGGGATCCTAGAAGAAAAATAGAGAAGAACACTTTCTATACAATTAGCTACAATATAACGTGTAAGAAACAATTAGTTTCTTTTAAAACGTTTATTTGATTTTTAGTTTAAAAAAATAAAAATTATATAATTATATAATTAATTTCTCCAAGTTTTTTCCTCCAAACTCTCCAAAATCATCCTATTCTTCCCTTTCAAATACATGGCTTCTTTTTTTCTGATACTTGTTTGTATACACACACACACACACACACACACACACAGAGAGAGAGAGAGAGAGAGAGAGAGAAAGAGAGAGAGAGAGACAGAGAACTTGCTCAATCTATTTTTCATTTATATGTCATATCCAGTGAATTTTATATTTAAGACATAATACATTATTTATATCTCAAAAATTTTATAGCAATCTGAATTACACCATTAAGGAGCATTAAATGAAGCTCAGCTTTATAATAGTCCAAAGACAAGCAATTACTCCACACTAAAGCCTGAAATTAGGTTCAGCAAGGTGGCTCAGTGGGTAAAGACAATTGTGATAAGTCTGAATACCCGAGTTTAATCTCTAGGATCCATATAGTGCAAAGAATAAATAATTTCTCAGATGTTGTCCTCTGACGTTAGCATACATCCATTTCTATTGGATCTGAAGACACTGCATGTACCATACACATGCATAAATAGATCAATATATATAGAGAAATAGATAGATAGATAGATAGATAGATAGATAGATAGATAGATAGATAAGGGCTGGAGAGATGGCTCAGCCATTAAAGGCTAGGCTCATAACCAAAAATAGATAGATAATAGATAAATGATAGATAGGTAGGTAGGTGGATAGATAGATATATAGATGATAGATGCAATAAAAATAGTAATTTTATTCCATGTCTATCCAATATCCATTATTAAGTACTACCTTTTCAATCCCATCTATGGATAGAGACTTATTGTGCAAAACAGGTGAGAATCCTGAAAATACTACTCCTTTGCCAGCTTGAAAATGGTCACAATTACAAGATGTTGGGAACAACAGCTATATTTTGACCTCTAGCCCTTACACTTAGTTTGCCTTTTATTGATCAATGAACATTTTTGAAAGAATTATTAAATTATCAGATATTCCAGAATGAATCTGGTAAACAGTCTGAATTCACAATCTTATGACTGACCATACATTTGTACAGATGAAATTTATAATTTTAATGATGGATAGTTATAGGAGATGAAAATGTTATCCACAGGGTAAACAAAGAATTAAGGATTTCATAGCTTGAATATACCCATGTAAAAATGTCAGTTCAAAAACATACATATGTTCCCTCTCCCTCCCTTCTCCTCCCTGTCCCTCCCTTCTCCTCCCTCTCCCTCCCCCTCGCCCTCGCCCTCGCCTTCTCCATCTCTCCCTCTCCATCTCCCTCTTCCCCTCTCTCCCTCTCTCACTCTCTCCATCTTTCGCTCTCTCCCTCTCTCCCTCTCTCCCTCTCTCTCCCTTCCCCTCCCCTCCCCCTTCCCTCTCTTCGTCTAAAAATGACACTAAGAGAAAACATGGCTCAAGTTATTACAAGCACTCATTCACTTTTGATCCATTCACTTACCCTGTTGGGCCATCTATTCAGTGTGAAGAATTTGCTTTTCATAGCTGATAGTTTTAATTTAAAATAATGTGTATATTTGACACTGATGGCAAAATAAATAGGTTTATGTTTAGTGCTCTTATTCAAATGTCAAAAACATCAAGAGGATAGCTACCCAATTAGGAGAATAGTTCAACACATGGGACTTAATTCAATGAAAATTTATATTCTTAATGATGTGCACCCTGAATAACTTTTATAAAATTACTTGCAGGGATAATATTAAAAGTACAGTGGAGAACTGTAATAGAAAAAGATAATTTAATAGTTGCTCCTGCCTATATTAGTCAACAAAAGTTTGTAGTAAGACATATTAAATATATGTAAGTAATAATTAGTCTCAAAATTTATTTTTTTTGTTTTTTTAGTTTTTGTTTTGTATTTTATAGACTCAGTCTTTTTTATATACCCCTGGCCATCATGGAACTCCTTACTTACACCAGTTTGGCCTTGAAATTGTAGATTCACTTGCTTCTGCCTCTTAATTGCTGGGACTAAAGTTGTTAGAACTCTTCCAGATATCTGCAAACATGGTTTTGGGATGCTTTGGCTACATTACACCATTGCATTCACATCTATACATTAAGGATGTATGCAGGGAAGCTCAACACCATTTGTATCTCTCGAAAATTTCCCACATGTCACTCATATAAAGTAGCTGATTTTCTAAAACATTTAAATTCTGCTGTTTTATTATTTTACAGCTTAATAATACATGTAACATCTGATATATTTACATATATCTCAGTTGGAAAGTATTATCAACCAATTAATATTTGCATTCACTTACAATATTAAACTTGTGATTGATCAGTAGGCAAAGTATATCTTTAAGAAAATTAATACGGGTCTTCTGTTTGGCGCCAACACCAGGTCACTTTGGGCACAGGGTCAGCAGACACCCCCAAGGTCCCTAGAAGACTGTCCACTCGATATTGGGACCATTGGTGAGTGGAGCACAACATCTGTTCCAATCCAATTGCAAGGAACCTGACACAGCATTAGGGATCAGATTAACAATCTTAACATTCCCATTTTATCAAGCTACAATTTGTTTATCAATTGCTGACTGATTTGGAAGCTGGCTAGTTTTGGCTTTCATGTGAAAGTTCTAGTGAACATCATGGGCAAATTATTTTTTTCTTAAACACGAGAACTAGAAACTCAGGATTATTTGATAGTATTATATCAAATATTAACAAGTTGTAAAACTGTTTTTTTGAATATTGTATCCTTTTCTACTTTCCTTGTGCTTGCACTGTAATGTTTCTAATGCTCAGGGAAGTTGTACTGTTGTTATGTGGTTTGTCATGTTGTGTCTTTTTCATTTATTGTTTATTGAGGTACTTGATATCCATGAGGCTTTCTTATGTTTGTAAGTCTAATCTACAGAATCCTTTCAACTTATGTCCTATTAGAGGTATATCATTGTGTTTAAGCTCTGTGTCATGCTCATGTGTCAATGGTATTTTTCTCAGGTTTGTGTGTTTGCATTTTTGGTGTGTTTCTGTGTCTCTTGGTATGTATGTCTCTGTGGTTTTTTTGTGCATGTGTGTGTGTTGTGTGTGTGTGTGTGTGCATGTATGTGTGTGTGTGTGTGTGTGTGTGTGTGTGTGTGTGTGTAAAGCTGGATTTGAGACCTATCAACATGCTTTGCTTTCATCATGCTTTATAATTATGCTCCCCAAGATAGCCTTTTACATTGCCTTAAATACAATCTTTATATAATAAATCATTTTAATTCTCTTGCAATTTAGTATCTAACTTTCTGTTTGGTTGGTGTGTGTATGTCCTACCTAAAACTGTTTTTATGTTTTTTTTTTTAATTTAAGATATATTTTGCATTGATGTTAGATGTATGATGTTAATTCTGGGTCAAGAATCCTTACTTTGCTCTGACCATTAGTGTAGACTCATTTCTAGACTGCATCTGTTAAAATATGCATTGGTTCTTTATCTAACACCATCTTCCTTTGAGAGAATACAATGTATTTGTTCTATAAATTTAAAGATTTATTGAGACTATTTTAGATAAAAGCTAAAATTCTTACATTAAACTTGCTGAAGCATTGTATAGTTATTACTTAGAAATACAGAAAATGTATATTTCCATAAACAGTACAATGTATATTACTTTTGAGCTAATCATATCCTCTCATGTTGATATTCAACATACATGTAGATCAATGTTTTTGTCTCTCTTGCCCTCATAAGGGTTGTCTTATCAAAACAAAGTAGCAGAAATACTTGCGAGATATCCATAAAGTTTTTCATGAGAAGAGAGGCAGACACTATTTAATCTGAAAACAGAGCTGAGCCTCCCACAGAGAGCACAAATGACACATTATGTGGTCATCAAGGTAGGAGTAGGTTTAGGAGGGAACATATTTTTCTACTGTGTGCAATAGAAACCAATAAATCAGTCTTGATTCTAAGAACAGGCAGGTAGATGCTGGAATGCAATAGCTGCCTATGGATATCACTCCACAATGGCTCCTGATGTAGGAGCATCAAGAAAACGGATGAGTAGATGGATGGATGGATGGATGGATGGATGGATGGATGGATATATAGGTGATTTGCAAAATTGCACATTTTCCTAAACTACTTTATTTAAGGCATTAAGATGATATCTGATATGTTCCATTTTCATTAACTGATATGTTTTCTTTTCAAATTAAATTGCATTTTGAGAAAAAGATTTATTTAATTTTATATGTACATGAATGTTAGATAAATGGACATAATATTCTGGGCAAGTAAGAATAAAATTAATGATTTTCATTTTGCTTTTTCAAGTGGAGAATTTACACACACACACACACACACACACACACACACACACACACACACACACACACCTTCCAGATATTCCTTGACACAAGGTGAACAGGTTCCTCCATCAGGTAAGACTTCTTGGTATAAATTCATTTCTATAGGTATCACACATCACAGATCAGCATCTTCTTTTCAAAAAGATGGAAAAGTGAAAGAAATGAGAGTGAGACTTCAGAGAGCTGCCTAATAGAACACCAACTCCATAAAGAACTAAGTGTGGGCATGTGAGAGCTGTCTGATAGAACACCAACTCCATAGAGCAGTGAGTGGGCATGTGAGACCTGCCTGATAGAATCCCAACTCCATATAGCACATTGTAGGGACACTGCCAACTTGTAACTTCTGCTATGGGGTTGAGAGAATAGTAGAAAATGAAATGATTTTGTTCTTCCCCTGAGACATTTAAGAAAACTTAGAGGTCATCCTACCTTTGATTCTAATAAATTGATTCTAGAGCAAGCAGGCATTCATAGCGGCTGACTTTTAGCTGTTCTTAAATATTGGGAGAACTGAAGATTATTGAACCAGTAATAAGAGCAACAGCACAAAGTGACAATATTTTAAACAATTCCATCTATTCTATTCTAGTCATTGCTTGATATAGATAAATGTAGTCACCATAGACTGGTTTTAGGCTTTCTTAGTTACTGTTGTTTGATTTTGAAGTAAGAAAATTCAAGACATATTGCCATTATTTATAAAATGTAAATTTGCTACTGTTAGTGCTAATTATATTATAGTTAGTTATAAATTAAATATGAGGATTTTGGTATAAAATTATTTCTTAATTTTAGAAAAAGTCACAGGACATTACAAATGGAAATATAGAGAAGCATCAGTCACACTCTTTGTATTTAATTTATGCTGAAATGATGTGAAATGAGACTTTGACTAACAAATGTATATTCAGTGTGTATATGTGTATACATATGTATGTGTGTGAATTGTGTATATGTCTTTAGGTGGTTGTGTGAGTGTGTGTTTCCATGTCTGTGTGCATATGTGTGTGTATTCATGCATATATGTATATTTCAAACAATTAGATTTTAAATAAGTCATCTAAGACAATGAGACTTGTGATAAGCTGGGACATATATGTGGCAGAAAAATGTATATTGCAGACAGAAAATAAAATTTTAAAAATGAAACAAAAAATGGAAAAATGGGATAGATTCTGAAAAAGAAGATTTATTTATAATTATTTAACCAAAGAAGGAGGCAAACTTTGTATATTATCTCAGAAGTTTACTATTACTTTTAGGATCTAGATAGTAACCAAAATTAAATACTTTTCAATGGAAAAGATATATTAGATATTATCAAATTAAAATATAACATTTCTGTAATTGTACTTAAGTATTTACTCATTTTTAAGTTAGATGAGAATTATTTATCAACATAAAAAAATAATTGTTTCTGTATATTTAAATGTACCCAATGAAGTGACGTTAATTATTAGAAGCCTGTAAAAAAAACAGCCAAGAACAGTGTCCGAAATAATTTCACCAAATAAATTTAAGGATAACTCTAAAATTAGAAAACAGTTAAATACATTCACACAATTCACAAAGACTTTTTTAAAAAACAGAGATAGATAGACATGGAAAAGAATGAAGGAAAATTATCAGAAAAGCATATTGAAAATTAGTACATTATGTAGATTGACACAAAAATGCCTTTCACAAAAAGTAGTTTTTTACTTCTTGCCTAGTGACTAGTGAAGTGTCTTTGTAGGTATGGACATGAACATTTAATTCTGCCTGCAAAGACCTGTTTGGGGTGTTAGGTCTCTTTCCTGCTTAAGAATTTAAGAAGAAGGGCTGGAGAGATGGGCTCAGTTGTTAAGAGCACTGACTTCTCTTCCAGAGGTCCTGAGTTCAATTCCCAGCAACCACATGATGGCTCACAACCATCTGTAATAGGATCCGATACCTTCTTCTGGTGTGTCTGAAGATATCGACAGTGTACCCATATAAATAAAATGAATAAATCTTAAAAAAAAAAAAAAAAGAATTTAAGAAGATTGTCCTCTCTGCCTGCCTTTACCAGGCCCACAGCAGCAGGATCATACAGATGAGATCTCCTCTCATTCCTCTGTTTACTCAGTTCACCAGGGTACACCTAGAAGCTCTGAGATGTGCACTGCCTCTTGAGTTCCATTGTAAAAGAAACATTAATAAAGTTTAAATTGCACACCAAACACTAAAACATTAATGAGAGACTTACAAACCCACACTCACTAATGGACAAGTCATTGAGTAAACAGAGAAATAACGAAACTACCATATGGCATGAATCAAATAGACTTAATGGGTATCTAAAGAACAATTCACCCAAACAGAAAAGAATGTACCTTCTCCTCTGCACCACACAACCGTCTTCAAAATTGACCATATAGTCCATCACAAAGCAAGGTTCAACAAATACAAGGAAAATGAAATAACTCCTTGTATCCTATCAGTACACCATATATTAAAGCTTGACTTTAGTAACAACAGAAAACCTACAAATTCATAGTAACAACAGAAAACCTACAAATTCATAGTAACAACAGAAAACCTACAAATTCATAGAAACTGAACAACTCTCTACTCAATGATTACTGGATCAGGAAAGGAAAAATAAAGAACATATTATTTAGAGGAAAGATTATATCACTAAGTGCCTTTATAAAGAAATTGGACAATTCTCATACAGCAATTTAAAAGTACACCTGAAAGCTCTAGAAAAAGGGGTTAAAAACAACCTAGAGAAATAAATGGAAGACAATAATCAAATTGAGGGCTGAAATCAATAAATTAGTTGCAAAAAGAACAATATAGACAATCAAGAAAATGAAGAGCTGCTTCTATAAGAAAATCAGCAATATATATAAATACTTAGTAAAACTAACTAAAGGGAAGAGAGACAGTATCCAGAATAACAAAATTTGAAATTAAAAGGGAAACATTAAAAAAGAATCAAAGACTAGTCCTTACTTCAAAAGCCTATATTATACAAAATCAGAAAATCTAAATGAAATGGGTTATTTTCTAGATAAATACCACCTACCAAAATTAAACCTAAAATCTTCTTTAACTCCTAAGGAGAAAGAAGCAGTCACAAAAAGTCTCCCAAACAAAGAACAACAACAACAAAACAAAAAACAGACAAAATAAAAAAATAACCAAAACCCTGCCCCAGATGTTTTAGCACATAATTTACCAACTTTCAAAGAAGAGCTAATACCAATACTCCTCAAACTATTCCACAAAATAGAAATTGCATGAACAATATCAAAGACATTATATGAAGCTACAACCAGCCTGATACCTATACCATACAAATACTCAACAATGAAAGTTTCAGTCCAAACTCCCTTATGAATATTGGTGCAAAATACTCAATAAAATACTCTCAGACTGAATCTAAGAGCACATTAAAAACATTATCCACCATAATAAAGTAGACTTTATCTTAGAGATGCAGAGACAATTTAATATATAAAAAAATCCATCAACATAATGTACCAAATAAACAAAGTGAAAGAAAAGGCATCTCATTAGATGTGGAAAGTCCTTCAACAAAATCCAATACTCCTTCATTAAAAGTCTTGGAGTAATCAGGGATACTGGACACATATGTAAACATAATAAAAGCAACACATAGAAAGCCATTAGCCAACATCAAATTAAATAGCAATTTCATTAAAATCAGGGACAAGACCAGGCACTCTCCCTATGCAACATAGTGCTATAATTTCTAGATAGAACAAGAAGATGAACGTTCAGTGTAATAAAATTTGGAAAGGAAGAAGTGAAACTATCTCTATTTACAGATGGTATGACAGTGTGACCCTCAAAATTTTACCAGATATCTTCTAGCTGATAAACACCTTCAGTAGTCCTTCTTTGTACAACTGATAAATGGGCTGAGAAAAAAATAAGAAGACAACACCATTTACACTGGCCATAAATAATATATCTGGTGTAACTCCAATCAAGCATGTAAAAGATCTATATGAGAAGAACTTCAAGTCTCTGAAAGAAGAAATTGTCATAGATGCTACCTTACCCTTGTCAGAAAGCCTAAGATCAAAATCTCAAGTAATAAGCACATGCTTCTGAGAATGCTGAGCAAGGGGAACATTCCTCCATTGCTAGTAGGAGTACAAACTTGTACAACAACTTTGAAAATCAATTTGTTTGGGTTCTCAGAAAATTGGGAATAGTTCTAGGAGCCCAGTTATAGTACTCCTAGTCATGTATCTAAAAGAAGCCCTACTATACCACAAAGAGACTTGGCCAACTGTGCTCATAACAACTTTATTCGTAATATCCAGAAACTGGGAACAACTCACATGTCCCTAAGCTGAAGAATAGATGAAAATATGTGGAAACTCTACACAATGGAATGCTATTCAGCTATTAAAAACAAGCACATCATGAAATTTTCAAGAAAATGGATGGAATTAAAAAATATCCTCCTGAGTAAGATAGCCCAGACCCAGAAAGATGTATGACATGTACCTACTTATAAGTGGACATTAGCCATAAAGTTCAGGATAACTATGCTATAATCTACAGATACTAAGAAACTGGTTTATAGGTAAGGCCCAGGGGAGAATGCATGAGTCTAACTCAGAAGAGGAAATAAATAATCATTAGAGGTGGATTGAGAGAGGGAAGTGTTGGGAGATGTATTGCAGAAGGGAAAGAGAACAGAGATCATATGTGGGGTTCAGGGATCAGGAGAGGGTTGGGAGTGAGAATGGAAATCTGTAGGGGGCATCTCTCAGACTAGCTGGAGATTTCAGACTGGTATGGCTCTGGGGTGTCTATTGGGGTGACCATCACTGAGATTCCTACCAGTGTACAGATACGGAAACTGAATGGCTAAGTAGTGTAGCCAAGCATGATTTCCAGTGGAGAGAGAGGTCACCAGTCTATCCAGAAAAACTTCAAGCCCCAATTTTTCCTGCCTGCGAGATGCTCAGGAATAAAGATCTAGTGGAGACTGAAGGAATCGTCAACCAGTAACTGGCCCAACTTGAGACCCATCCCATGGCCAAGCACCAGTCCCTGACACTATTAATGGCATTCTGCTATGCTTGCAGACAGGAACCTAGCATAATTGTTTCATAAGAGGCTTCATCCAGCAGTGGGTGGGAACAAATACAGAGAACCACAGCCAAACATAAGGCACAGCTCTGGGAATCATGTGGAAGATTGAGGGATATAGTTGAGAAACTCAGAGTGGTCAATGATACCACCAAAGACATATTAGGTCAACTATCTGGGCTCATGGGTGCTCCTAGAGACTGAACCATCAGCCAAAGAGCTTGAAGAGTCTAGAATAGGTACCCTCCATATTTGGAGCAGATGTGCACTTTGGTCCTCATGTGGGTCACCTAACAATTGGAGCCATGGTTGTCTCTGTTTTCTGCCATTGAGGATCCTTCACCAAACTGGACTGCCTGATTGGGCCTCAATGGAAGAGGATGTGTATAGTCCCAGGACAGGGTGGTACTTAAAGTGTGCTTCCCCTTTTCTTAGGAGAAGAGGAAGGAGTAATGGGGGAAGGGATTCGTAAAGGTGGGACTTGGAGGAGAGGAGTAAGGAGGAGGGATGAAATCGGGATGTAAAATGATAAAATAAATAAATTAATGAAAAATAAGAAGGACATGCTATTCTGGTGAACCCTAAATGACATATAACATATATCTGTGGGTATATGTGGTTAGTACTTCAATAAGGAAATATACATTTGCCTCTTCCAATTATTTCCCATTTTAAAGAACATCAGTATGAAAATGGTTATATCATTTAAGGAAAACAAAATACCTTTCAAATGGTGGGTCCCCCTGGTGTTTATGGACTCACAGTAGCTGCCTCGTCTTAACCTCCAAAGCATCCTGTTTTCGAAGCACAGCTTATGCAGTATGGATACAGTTGAAGATAATAGATTATCATCATATGGAAGAAAAGGAAGAATGACCTGCCTTTGCCTTGTGCTTTGAAGTTCTCTATGTTTAAATAACAAACAGGTTTGAATAAAAGCTTAATTGGAAGAAATAGGCAGTGAGAAAAATCATAACAACACTGGAAGGAGTGGAAAACAGGTTTCTCCTAGAATGGCAAATGATCTACTGCCTTCTCAAATCCATGATGATCAAATTCCTCTTGAAGAATAGATGGATGAAATGTGATTGCTGTTTTCCAAAACCAGTTCTACAGATAACTCTTGATAATATGTTTAAATGAATGGAGAAAAAGAAATGTTTCCATCCAATTATGCTTCACCAATAAAGAATAAAGAAAAATTCCTGCCAGTACCATTTGCTAAAATCTCCACAATTTTTATGGCTACTTGCTTTGACATCCTAGGCTATGCTTATGTTCCCTGTGATGAATTCCATAACCACATGGTCTTGAAGTCTGAGAGCAGCTTGAGCTATGTATCTTTGTGGATATTGCTTACATATACTAATATGTAGAGGATCTTACTCAGAGATTTGTGTAAAATTCCGAACCATCATTTATTACATCACCCCTCCTGACATTATCACTCTAGATCACTCTTCGCTCTCCAAATTTCAGGAAGCAATAAAATGCCATGTAATATCTTCTGCCATAAAACATGTACAGATGGCTTGAACTAGGAATTAAAGTGAGACATAATATATAGTTTTATGCCCATAATACATTCAAGCTACAGATTTACTACATCTTTTAACCAAAATGGGAAGTTTAGCAAAAAAAACCCCACCCCTCTTATAATTATAATTAAGGTATATTTTTAATCAAAAGCATCAGCAGTCTGCACCAGAGTTTAAAATGAAGACAGGCATGAGAGTGTACACTAAGCAGGCTCAGTTTCAGGAAGCATTCTTGTGAATGCTAAACATTTTAAGTTCTTGGGTGCGTGGATTTTCCTCCCCTGAAGTAGAGACTTTAATAAAAATGACTATATTGAATATTATACCAATAAATCTCTTTTGGTGTTCCGGGTTTCCATGTGAAATGAATCCCAGTCTGAGTGTTCCCTTTTCTTGTGCCTTTGAAGGTGCATTTATCAGTAGCTAAGTCTGAGAACCTTTCTATTTCTATCTATGAAACACAACTCTGATATAAAGAACTTACCTTTCTGAAATGAAGAATACAGTATGAAAATTTGTAAAATGTAAAATGGATCACAGACTTGTTAAGCAAAATAGCAAAAAAAAAAAAAAAAGAACCACAATCTTATGTCTAGAAAAATGAATTGTAATATGCTATTCCATGGATAACTAAATTGTTTGCCCAAAATCATTCTCACATTTTTAAAATCACTACATGTGAACTTTCCACCTTTCTTACCTAAACTTAGAAAATTTCTGAAAGACACATTTACAATAACTACTGATAGTGAGATTTGGTTTATAGTCTGTATAGTGAATTTAATATTATCCTAAAAGAAGAGAGAAATATGTTGAATGTGTCTGGTAAAGAATTAAGTGAAGTATTATTCTAAATGTATAAAAATTAAAAGTCGCATCTGCTTGTCTTGCTCAAGAAAGTAAGAATAAACTGTATAAAAGTGCTAACTACTTTCACTTCATAGAAAAATCTTTGTGGTATGAAGAAATTAACTTTACAGATGAGTAAGTGTACTGACAGGTAAATATTTAAAGCTCATAAACTGAACTTGGGTATTGATATAAACTATTAGATTTCAGGGCCTAGATCATTAGCTGAGAAGGCTGTTTACCTCACTGGTTAATTTTGTCATGCTAATTGCTACTGAAAATGGAAGAATGAAACCATTTCCATAAGAGAGATGGGCAGGTAAGACAGTTTATCAGGCCAAGGTGTTTGACACAGAGGCAGGTGATCTGAATATTCTTCTTGGGATCCACATGGTAGAATCAGAGAATTGACTCACACATCCTGTCTTGATACTTTCTATTATATGTCCTGGTATACCCACCACCACCACCACCACCACACACACACACACACACACACACACACACACACACACATACATTACAGAAAATGGAAGAAAATTAAATACAATAAAGAAGTTCACACAGTTCGCTATGCTACAAAATGTGACTGCATAAAATCTGTATAGAGATAATATAAATATTTTAATTATTAAAGTATTTTCCATGAAATATATGTATGTATTTTTTTCTGAGTGTCTCATGATTTTATGACATGATATGTTGTATTATGAACCTTTTATATAACTGAGCCACATTAATCTAGTGCTAGTTGCAAATAAGAAGAAAATAATACTATCTCTTTGTGCAGAGATACTGCATAGAGACTATAAAAATGTCCACTGAAACTCCTAGAGAAGATAAACACATTCAGCAAAGTGGACGGGTACAAAATTATTACTAAAAGTTGGTAGTGTTTCTACACATCCATAACACACAAACTTAAAAGAAGTAAAGAAACAATTCCATTCACAACACCCAGACTCACACAACAAATAAAATAACTGGAATAAACCAAAGACCCAATACTCTGGAACTAATACAAGAAAAGGGGCAGCTTCATCTTATAGGTATAGGGATAAGACACTACAAACAAAAGAAGTATGACAAGCCATCAACAACGTGATTTGATGAAGCCAAAAACTTCTCCATAATAAAGAAAACTTTATGAATTGAATGGATTATAGTCTACAAACTGGGGGAAAATATTTTCCAACTACTCATACAGTAGAAAATTAGTGTGTAAAATACACAGGGCACTCAATTACTAAACAGTGAGAAAAGAACTCAGTGACACCTGGGAAGGAAGGTAAATAGCAATTTCTACAAAAGAAGCAAATTGCTAAGAAACACTTTTAAAAGTGTTCAACATCTTTAGTCATGAGGGGAATGCAAATTACATCAATTTCAAATTTTCTTCTCACTCCATTTGAAATGACTACCAGTGGGGTTCAAATGGCAACAAATGTGGGTAACATGGGAGAAGACTCTTTTACATTAATGGCAGGACTGTAAACTAGTGTAGTCACTTTAGAAATTCCCAAAACGTTAGAAATAGACCTATCATATTACCAAGAAATACCACTCAGGGAACATAAGCAAAGGACTTTGTATCATTCCACAGACTCCTGCATTCTATACTTATTGCTACCTTATTCACAAACTAGAAATCAGAATCCATGTCAATGTCCACAGGAGGTATATTTTGGAGCAGAAGTGAAAGCAGGAACCCAGAGTAATGCCTTCAGCGAACACACTAAAGAAACGTGTGTCGTAGTGCCAATCTCTGACCAGCAGAGAGTGGGAATAAATGACACCAACTCCAAAAGCAGTTTCAGAGCAGCTGCAGCCACTTCTCTTTATTAGGAGGTTTCTAGCAGCTTCCCCAGCTTCAGTCAGTCATCAATCCTCAATCAGTCATATATTCAGTCTCTGAGACTGTCCATACTTAACCTCTTCCATTCACTCACGTCACCTCACACCACCCAATCATAGACACACACATCCAAGGCAGCGTGCAGGATTGGCTGATAGAATGGTATCTCGAGATGTTGCACTAACCTCTCCAACGAGGTACACGTGCTGTTTTTACTGTGCATGATTAAGACTGAGGTAAACAAGTGAGGACACGGGGCTTTAGCATAAAGCCAGGGCACCATCTTTGGCCCATGCAGCCATGCCTGCTCCCCACAAAAGTGCACAGCTGACTTAGGTAAAATAAAAGCAGAGAGTAGAATACTGGCTACAGAAGTGCTTGAGCAGGAAAGGTTTATAGGAAGGATTGTTGGGTGGAGATGAGGACTTCTCTGAAGAAAGAACTTATACAAACCTACATGGACACTAACTATGACACAAGATGATTAAAGGAATATTCTGAAAAATTGTAGATGACATGTGAAATGAAAGAAGAAGAGCAAAGGTTGGGAGTTGAAGGAGTATTTAGGCATAGAGGCAGGAGAAGTGGCTTAGCAGTTACGAGCATATGCTGCTCATGTAGAGGAGATGAGGTATTTGTTTTTCATTTGTTTTGTTTTGTTTTGTTTTGTTTTTCAGCCCCCTTGTAAGGCAGATCACAGTTGCTGTAACCTGTAACTCCAGATCCATGGTGATCTGTCAGCTTTGGTTTCAGTGGGCACTTGAACTCATATACATACACCCACTATTTACACACATATATATAATTTAACAACAATAAAGGTAAATAAAAAATATTGTAGATTGCGGAGATGGATCTATCTGTCTAGTAGTGTCTTCCAGCAAGCATAAGAAACTAAGTTCGGATACCTAGTACCCAATATATAATGCATAGAAACCTACTAGAATCTCAACACCATGGAGGAAGAGAAGGGGATCACTCAGAACAAGCTGGCTTGCTAGCCTAGCCAAAATGGCTTCTCAGGGTTCAGAGAGAGACTCAGTATAAATAGATCATTAACTGGGAAGGAGGGGATAACATTTGAAATGTAAATAAATGAAAAAATCAATAAAAAAGAAAATCAATATTTTGTTTTTAAAAAGAGTGAACAAGGAATACACCCAACACCCAATTTTTGTTCCTTCACATGCACCTATTTGCATATGCACCCTGCACACACATATATACAGACACACACACACACACACACACACACACACACAAACATTTTGCTCAGCTCATGGGAACATCCATAATCACACATATTCAAAACACATAAATTCATATGTGATGGTGTTTTAAACTGTATTCTTGGAAAGAGAAGGAAGAACTAGGGCTGAAATATGCTAACAGATGTGTAGCTCTCAACCCTCCATATTTATCTGATGTCAAATACATGCATAGCCTGTGATCAAGCAAATTGCTAGAAGCCAATTTCACATTAGGATGATAAACATGGCTATTAACAGAAATCAGGGGCTGTGGTAATCAGATCATCTGGGTTAATTAATTTTAGCTGTGTCACAAAGATTCCTTGAGAGTGGAATGTTGTAAGACAGGAGGGGTGCATTTCAAACATTTTGTTTTATGTATGCTGTGTGTTCAACAAAAGATGGGCAGGGCTGTTGTAGCAGGATTAACTGCTTTTGTTACTTGTGTCTTAGAGTATATTCTGAAAATCTACATTAAAAAAATGCATTGTTATGTGGATTCTTTTTCAGCCTGGAACAAAAATTTAGTATAATAACTGTCATCATAAAATGAAATACAATCAATCAAATTTATAGTAGTAAAGAAACTGCAGGCTTCACACAGAGCAAAATAATTCAAATCTAAGGTAAAAAGGAAGGGTGTCTACACTCTATGCATGTTGAAATTATGTCAGTAACGATAAGTCACAGGCCTAACTATAATACCAATACAATTCCAAAGGAATTATACAAGGATTATCACAGAGACAATGTGAACTCTAATGAAAACAATTTAACCACTTATAGAGCTTTCACATCATACTAAAATTAAGACTCAATTAAAGAGCAAATTCATTTCTGCATAACATACATAAAATTTTCTTTGGTCACTTTTAATGGGTTCATTTCTAAAACAGCTGTGTGAAAGTATTGTTTAATCTGAACTTGATCTTATGTTTACTAAAATATATTGAGTATGCTAAGCAATGATAAGGCCTCTATCTATAAAATGTGCAAACCCCTCAATCTCTAAGATCACCACCTCCACTCATAAAAACTATATGAACTGCTTTATTTTGAGATGAGGACTGACAATTTATTACAGTGACTAATATAGATATGGCTACTCTACAATATCTACTGAACATGCCTCTACACTTTGAGAAATGGCTAAAATAAAAAAAAATACTAATTAATTAGAAAAGATAATACATTAAATACCATGGAAACACAAAGACTAAGACAATTAGCTTGTATTTCACTATTTTTATAACCATAAATACAAATTTAAAAGATATCTATAACTAAGTCTAAGTTTTATGCTGCAAGAGGTTCTAATTTGTAATATATGAAAACACTTTTGTGGTCTGGGGGTCCTTTTTAATAGTCTCTTCTGATTTCTTTATTCAGATTTTAAAATCATCAAGTAATTTAGCTCAATTTTTCACATTCAGAGATGACATTTTTTACCATCCCTCAATTTCTTTAACTCATTTTAGCATTCATAAAAACAAAACAAACCTGAAAATATAATTCATAATACATAGTTTTATATGTCTAGGTTGCCCATTCTATGTATATCCTAAGATTAACTAAGTAATTTTCTATTTTTTTCTGCTTTTTATTTTTTTCTTTAATGAAATTGTTTTGTTGTGAAATAAACTTGACATGCACTCTCAAACAAATCCACTGATATTCTCCTCTAACTAAAATCTGATGAAATTTTCTTTGGATTATGACATATTGGAGCCAGAAGCAAATACACTTACACTGAGTCTCCATCCTTAAAAAGGAATGGATATTAATTTATTAAAAACTTCTTTGTATAAGCTTGCATTCTAAAGTATATGTTAATAAAAAAACACCAAGTCTTAATCCAAAATCATGTGTTCTTTACTTAGCATAATAAAATAATTTTATCATTTTTAATTATTAGTTAGAAAGTATTTCAATGAGCAATGATGTTAACAGGCTGCTAAATCAACAGTGTTGGTTGACTTCACCAAAGCCCAGCTGGCACATTGGGCCTTTGACTAAACTTTTTACAGACATTAATCAAATGCTTACCATACTCCATGAATCTATCAACTTTGCTTGGTTATCAAGCAAACATGCAACCTAAGATGATTATGGTGAAAGAGTATTTCCAAGTCACAAATTCTTTTTATTCATGGTAAGATTTAGTAGTAATATTTTGATGAAGAACTTAGTGAAAACTTTGAGCTAAAAATAAAGTAACTCAGAAATTCAGATGTCTTATGATTCTCAACACACTCTATTAGAGAGTAAATTTGAAACCAATGCACTATATTTTTGTTTGTTTCTTCATGTTTGCTTTGTTTAGGGAGCCTATACTCTGCCTTCCTGCATGCTACTAATCTGATGAAAAGTCAATTTGTATAAAGAGTGATTTAAACTGAAATGACCACATCCAATCCATTGGTTGCTTTTTACCATTATTTGCAGGCAGAATATCAAGTGGCACTTTTCCCCCTGTTAGTCAAGTTGAATTTTGGACAGTTAAATTGGAAAATCCACGTCCTCTGATTAGTATGCCTTATTGAGTAAGAGCAGAGATGAGTAAAAGATTCTTCACATCAATGAAAAATTGTGTCCAAATGGAGAGCTTTTCTTGAAAGCACTCAATCATCTCACATGGAAGAAGGACTAGCTCAATTGCTGCTGAGAGTCAAAACCATTTCCAGGGACCTGTTGAGAATCTTGGCTATATTTTGCCCTCGATTATTGTAGCTAGAATTTTTCATTTAGAAGAATTCAACAGAAGCACAGGTATCACAAGATGAACACTCCCATGCTCATCAGTTTCCACGATGAGTTTTACATATTTTCACGGTTCTTCTATCCTTTCCTCTTCTGCTCATTCTGAAGCATTTGAAATCAATTTGAAAGTTTTTTTGTTCAGTTGTGAAGAAATAAGCCTGAGACTAAAGCATGGCAAATATCTCAGAAAAGTCATTTAAATATTCTCTAAAATAGGTAAATTTACAACTCATGATACTCAAGAAGAAGGAAGATCAAAATGTGGACACATCACTCCTTCCTAGAATTAAGAACAAAGCACACATTGAAAGAGTTAAAGAGATCATGTGTGAAGCTGAATCCAAAGGATGGACCCAATGACTGCGGCTGCCAGGGATCCATGCCACAATCAGCCACCAAACATAGACACTATAGCAATATGCCAGCAGGATGGTGCTGAAAGGGCCTGGATATAGCTGTCTCGGGGGAAAATATACCAATGCCTGGCAAACATGGAGGTGGAAGCTCACAGTCAGCTATTAGATGGAACACAGGGTTCCCAAGGAAGAAGGAGCTAGAGAAAGTACCCAAGGAGCTGAAGGGGTCTTCAACCCACTAGGTGGAAGAATAACCATGAACTAACTAGTACCCCCTGAGCTCATGTCTCTAGCTGCATATATAGAAGAGGATGGCCTAGTTGGCCATCAGTGGGAAGAGAGGCCCTTTGGTCATGCAGACTTTATATGCCCCAATACAGGGGAACGCCAGGGCCAAGAAGTGGGAACGGATGGGTAGGGGAGCAGGGCCGGGAGGGGGGAGGATATAGGGAACTTTCTGGATAACACTTGAAATGTAAATGAAGAAAATATCTAATAAAAGTTGGAAAAAAAAAAAAAAAGAAAGTACTGAAGGAGCTGAAGGGGTTTGCAGCCCCATTGAAAGAACAACAATATCAACCAACCAGAGCCCCCAGAGCTCCCAGGGATTAAACCACCTACCAAAGTATATGCAGGGAGGGACCAGCCACATACGTAGCAGAGAATGGCCTTATTGAACATCAATGGAAGGTGAGCCCCTTGGTCTTGGGAAGGCTCGATGCCCCAGTGTAGGGGAATGCCAGGGCAAGGAGACTGGAGTAGGTGGATGGGTGGGTGAG
This sequence comes from Mus minutoides, assembly GCA_902729485.2. Classification (NCBI taxonomy): domain Eukaryota; kingdom Metazoa; phylum Chordata; class Mammalia; order Rodentia; family Muridae; genus Mus; species Mus minutoides. Next base: position 11,788 of record LR751762.1, on the reverse strand, counting down.
CACCCTCACAAAAGCAGGGCGGGGCGGGGGGAGAATGGGATTGGGGTTTCCAGAAAGAAAACAGGGAAAGGGGTTAACATTTGAAATGTAAATAAATAAAATAGCCAATAAAAAATCATATACAAAAAAAGAAAACAACAACAACAAAAACCCAACAACAAAAGAAGACTTTTCTAGTATCATGAGCACCAGTTAGTAGTGGTAAAGGCTCTAGGTAGGCACCAGTTCAAGTTCTCTATTTTCAATTAGTTCTGTGGGTATTATCTTCTGCAATAGGGCCTTACCATCAGTTTGTAGAGAGCAACAATAGTCTGGTAATTGCTTGAGTTGATTGGAAGTTTTCATGGTGTTCTTTTGACCAGGAATTTTATTAGATATAACCCATTCCTAGAAATGAAGTCTTCATTTTGGAATGTGAGATGTTTACTTGGTTCTCCATCTCCCTGTTATTTGTTGGTTCCCTTTTTATATCCTTCAAATATGCATATATTTTAGGAAGCATCTACTGTATGACATTTCCATAGAACCCCTCAATGGCCCTTAGGTTTAACTGTTTCTCCTGTATTCCCTCACTTAACTGTCTCTTACTTCTCCCTTTCCATTTTCTTATTTTCCATATAAAGGAACAGAAAAAAAAGTGTGGATTTGGTCAGGAGGATAGGTTAAAAATATCTGGAAGGAGTTGGGGAACTAGAAACAGAAAATGTTACATGACAAATAACTTTCAGAACTGAAGTAGTAAGTATTCTTTGACATGCTTAAAATTCATCGTCATCATCACTACTGCCATCATCAGCATAATATTCTCAATCTTTTACTATTTTAGTAAAATAAATAAAATAAAATAAATAAAAATAAAAATACCACCGTTCCAAAAATAAAAAGCAGCAATAAAATGATTACTAATGGCATTCTGCTCTACTCCTAGGTCACTTTCATGCTCAGCCATCATCAAAAAAGCATCCTCCTGTCCCTTTGGGATTAAATCCATTTTCATTGGTATCATTTTAATGAATTCCATTTTAATGTAACAGAATTTGAGTTAGGACTTTATATAAAACTGAGTTGAAAGTTTGGTATCATCAAAAATATAAGGCAAAAAGGTACCCGTGACACCACAAGAAACCTCAAAGAATGACTAACCTGGATTCATAGAGGCTCACAAAGATGGAACCACAACCAGGGAGCCTGCTTGGGACTTAAGTAGGCACATATGGTACACTTGTGTAGCTTTGGTTTCCTCTGCGACTCCTAACACAGGAGCAAGGGCTGTTTCTGACTCTGTTGTCTGCCTTTTGGACATTTTCCTCTAAGTGGGTTGCCTTGTGTTGCCTTAACAGGAGAAGAGGGGCCTAGTCTTACTGCAACTTGATATGCCATTGCTTTTTAGTATCCATGGAAGGACCACTCTTTCCTGATCACTAGACTGAGTGTGAGGACTCTGAGGAGAAGGAGGAAGGAAAACTGTGGTTGAGATATAAACAGACAAATGAATGAATAATAATATACTAGGCAGAGCATTAAATTGTTCTATTTATAATGGAAGAGAAGTAATGATTCAATTCCATGAGAGAATATTTAGAGTCCATTATTCCATAAATAATTTCTACTATTAATTCATCATAAACCTGCTATTACTGAGGCAAATATCCACTAGAACAATTTTTTTTTTTTTTTTGGTGTAATGTAATGGCAAGATTGTGTGGTATACGCAGAATGTAACAATATTCTATTAAACTTCATGCAATTACTAATTTTCTATGAGGAAATCTAACCCATAGCTACATAAAATTAATCCCTGAGAATTAGAAATGTCCTATAAATGCACATGCTTCCTCTCTACTCTTACATGCATAAACACACTAGTTCTAGGTTGAAAGGTGTGTTGATAATTTAAGCAGTCTGATCAAATATAGCAATGTAGATTAGAAGCAATTATAACTGGAATGGAAAAGCTGAGAATTTATCTTAAGAACTTGCTGATATCAGTTATGTAATTATGAGTATTAGTCTAAATTTATCTACCCTAGTTTTGTAAATTAATTGAACTATTTAATTCTTTCATTTTTAAAAACAATAAGTTATTTAAAATGTGGGATTATTCTAATAATGGTCAGAACCAATAATACTGTGCTCTAAAGTTTAGATATATGATCATACCAAACTATTATTAATTTATTATTAATTTAACTAAATGAAAAAAAGAAACTTGTATATTTAATTAGGGTACCAGGTGTAATAAAAATGCAATGTAAGAAAAATACATAAAATAATACTTTATGTGTAGACTATAATAAATGGAACTATAGCAAATTAAATGTAAACTTTTTAGTTCTAATAAAAGCTCTTATAAAATATTCATATTAAACAAACAAAAAACTATATGACTTTAGCTATGATATACATGACCATAAAACTTTCTGGATAGCTTTTATATAAGCAGGGTGCATGTGTATATTTAGTTAAAGAATGGTTAAGAAAATGTATGAGGTCAATAAATTTAGTTGTATATTAACAATTACTAATTAGAATAATATTTTATTAAGTAGAAGTTGTTTCAAAATTTAAATAGATTATTTTGGTATATTAATAGTTTGTAAAGCTGTTTAAATAATAATTTGTTGTAAAATAGAGACATCTACTGAACTCACATTTAGATACATTACACCATGCAGTTTTGATTTTTATTATTTAAAACACTTATTAAATTTAAATATATTTGATAATATTTTGTTGTTGTTGTTGTTGTTGGGCAAATATTTTTGAACATGAGACTAATTATAGAGTGATGAATAAAACCCAGGTTTCTCCAGTGGAGAAAAAATTAATTTCCCTCTCCTAGAAATTATAAACGGCAGTTTAGTTTTTAGCCTTTACCCTAGTACCTAGATATTCATTTATCCATTCAATTTTTAGAACTATAACAGAAAGTATAATAAGATGAAGAAGTGTTATCATAACAAAATTGTACAAGATAAATCAACATAAGGAAAATACCTCAAGAGAATGCACAAGATTCAGAGACTCACTTATTCACACACTTAGGAACCCCATAGAAACACTGGAAGCCATAATATTTATACGGAGGACCTGGTACAGAAGAGTGCAGGCTGTGCCTGCTGCTTCAGTCTATGTGAGTGTGTATGAGCTTTGCTCATGCTGACTTAGAAGACTTTGGTTTTTCAGGGTTCTATATCCATCTTTGCCCTTGTGTTCTTTCTGCTTCTTTTTTTTCCCCCCCGCAGGGTTCCCTAATTTCTGAGAAGACGGAAATTATTAAGACAGCCAATTTAGGGCTGACTGTTCCAAGGTTTCTCAATCTCTTTCTATGGGCTTCTTGGGGGGAAGAAAATACACATGGAAGGAGTTACAGAGACAAAGTTCGGAGCAGAGACTGAAGGAATGACCATGCAGAAACTGCCCCACCTGGGGATCCATCCCATAAACAAACCCAGACACTATTTAAGGTGCCAACAAGAGCTTGCTGACAGGAGCCTGATATAGCTGTCTCCTGTGAGGATCTGCCAGTGCCTGACAAATTCAGAAGTGGATGATCACAGCCATCCATTGGATGGAGCACAAGATCCTCAATGAAGGAGCTAGAGAAAGTACCCAAGGAGTTCTATGGGGTTTGCAGCCCCATAAGAGGAACAACAATATGACCTAACCAGTACCCCCAGAGCTCCCTGGGAGTAAACAGGCAATCAAAGAAAACACATGGTGGGACTCATGGCTCCAGCTGCATATGTAGCAGAAAATGGCTTAGTCAGTCATCAATTTGAGGAGAGACCCTTGTTTCTGTGAAGGTTCTATGCCCCAGTAGAGGGGAATGCCAGAGCCAGGAAGTGGAAGTAGGTGGGCTGGAGAGTAGAGGTATGGGGGAGGGGATTGGGGATTTTTGGAGGGGAAATCTAGGAAAAGGGATAACATTTGAAATGAAAATAAAGAAAATATCTAATAAAAATAAGAAAATAAAAACAGCTAACATCCACATATAAGGAATTATATACAATATTTGTCTTTCTGGATCTGCAGTACTTCACTAAGGAGTTTTTTTTTTTTTTTCCATTCATTTGCCTGCAAATTTTATGATGTAATTTTTTCTGATAGCTGAATAATACTCCATTGTCTAAATGTAACATATTTTCTTGATCTATACTTCTATTGAGGGACATCTAGGTCATTTCAAATTTCTGACTAGTATGAATAGTGCGGTAACCAACATGGGTGATCAAGTGTCTCTGTGGTAGGATGAAGCATCCTTTAGCAATATCCCCAAGAGTGGATTAGCTGGATCTTGAGGTAGATTGATTACCCAACTTCCCATGGAACCACCATACTAATTTAAATAGTTGCTATACAAATTTCCACTCCCAACAGCAATGTATTGATGCTCCTTTTACTCCACATCCTTGCCAGTAAGAGCTGTCACTCACTTGTTTTGTTGATCTTAGCCATTCTGATAGGTATGAAATGAAAACTCAGTGTAGTTTTGTTTACATTTCCCTGAAGGGTAAGGATGTTTGACATTTCTTCAAGTGTTTCTCATCTATTTGTATTTCCTTCATTGTACCTCAGCTTTTAAAAATTGGGTTATTTGTTTTCTTGATTTGTAGTTTGAGTTCTTTAAGTATTTTGAATATTAGACCTTTATTAGTTTTGTAGTTGGTAAAATTTTTTTCTCATTTTATAGGCCACTTCATCCAAATGGTAGTGCCCACTTTTAAGTTTCATATGATCCCTTTTATTAATTGTGAATTTTAGTGCCTGTGCTAATGGTGTTCTGTTAAAATCTCCAGTGCCAATTAGCTCAAGGTTATTATGCACTTTCTCGTCTATCATGTTTACTATTTTCTGGTTTTATGTTGAGGTCTTTGATCCATTTGGTGTTAAGTTTTATGCAGGGTGATAAGGATGGAGCTTTCTGGATCATATAAATGGCCACCCTGTTTGCCCAGGAATTTCTGGGTTCTTTAATAAATATCATGTGTCCAAAGGTGTGTAGATTTTTGTGTGGGGTTAAGGTTGAAATCCATTGATTCTCATGTTTTATTTTGTGCCCATATCATGCTGATCTTTTTATTGGTATAGTTTTACAGTGAAATTTGAAATTGAGGCTGATAATACCTCTGTAGTTCTCCCCGTTGTCTGAGAAGGTGTTTCCCCGCCACCCTTGTCAGGCATTTACCCTCCAGCATCTCTGCCCAAAACCTCTGGCACCCTCTTTTTCTGGTGCATCAAGTCTTACAGGATTAGGCACTGATGCCAGAAAAGGTCATCCTCTGCTACATATGTGCCAGGGGCCACAGCATAGCCCATACATGCTATTTGGTTGGTGGCTTAGTCTCTGGGAACTCTTAGGGGTCTCTGTTAAATTAGATGTTACTGTTTTTCTCTGTATGGGGTTACAATCCCTTTCAGTTCCTTTAATCTTTCTCCTAACTTCTTCCCTGTGATTGGTTCCCACTTCAGTCCAATGGTAGGCTGCATCTGTCTTAGTGATCTGCTGGCAAGCTTTAAGAATTTTCTGGTGTAATTTTGCATGTTGTTCTATTTTACTCTTTCAAAAAATGTGCAAATGAGCACACAGGAAAGAGAAGGTGGGTGACACTGCGAAGCTCTGAAACATGTAAAACATTGCCAATGACAAATGGGCGGATAGGAACATCTACAATGCAAAAAGGGTTTCTCCGGTGCATGTTCCCTATGTTAGAAAATCCAAAACTGTAGGCTAGGTTTTTAATAATTTAGAGTAAATTACAACAGCATTTACAAATAGCAATGGTTTTAGGGACTATATTAGGATCAAATGTCTCTGTTTCCATTCCTTTCTCTCTTCTATCCCTCCTATAGTTATTTTTCTGTCTTTCTGTCTCTTATCCCCAGCCTTCCATTCTCCCTCTATTTCTTTTCTATCCATTCTTCTATTTTATTTCACTTTTGTCCTTCTCTTTATCTTTTTATGTTCTTTTTACAAATGTATATAGCAATATTTAATTTGGAAAATTAAAATTCTTAGGCCCTCCATGCTACCAAGTGAGTATGAAAACTTGAGGGCTTATTGTAAGATGCATGTTACATAGAAGCAGCAAAGCAAAGTCAGTCATAGCACATTGTGTCGCTCCTTATGATTTGATAGTTTCCAGTATCTAATGAGCTTAATACTGCAATGCAAGTGAGAGAATGCTTTTGTGATTAGTTAAATGTGAAATATCCATGGCTTATAAATTATCCAGTTAATTCTATACAAAACAGGAGGGTTTGTTAGACACATATTTAATATCAAGATATAAGAAACACTTAAATATTAAGAATGCAATATGAAATAATCACATATATATATGCATATGCATATGTCTATATGTATGTCTATATCTATGTATTTGTTCTAAATTTATTTACTTTAATTTGATTTTTAATAAATATTTTAAATGTACTTATTAAATTAAAATGAAATACATTGTTACATTTATTTCTTGTGCAAGTGTTCTCTAGGTGTTTCTGTGGCATGTGCATGTTATGGTACACATGTAGGTGCCAAAGGACACCAAGTGGAAGTTGGTTCTCTTCTTCCTACATGTGAGTCCTGAGAATCAAACTCAGGTGATTATTCGTAGTGTCAAGTTTCTACAACCACAGGACTATCTTGCTGGTACTCTAAATTATTTCTTGAAGGCTAATTTCTAAGTGGTCATAATGACACACTTCAACATCTTTATGTAAACTATGACTGGTTATATTTAAGTCAAGATGTGTTTTATAGGTACAATATATTGGTCTAAATCATTTAAACCATAGTTTAAGTTGGTGGAATGGGGAAAACATTCTGAAAAAAATCTATCTTACTTTCAAATGAGTTAAGACTATTGTGTTCTTATAATGTGCTTACTTATGAGTCTGTGTTCTATGGCAAATGAAGTATCCAGGAATCTTAAATTACAAATTATGGAGGCATTGGTCTCTTGTAATTACTTCTGAGAATTGGGTGTGAAGTAACCCACTAAATTATTCAGTGAATAAAATGTATCTTTGCGAAGGAGCAAGATAATGTTTGCCTTTTATTGTTCTTCATTAAAGATTATTTAGAGGTAAAAGAGAGAATTTTGCCTTCAAATGCAGAATCACACTAAACTTGTCCAATGACATTTAGATAAGTTTTACCCAAAGATATTCTAAAGTTGCCATTGAAACAGTCTAGGTTCCTTATTACCGGGACAAAAGATATATTTGTAAAAGTTTCAATAGGAAATGTGTATTTCTTTCCTTTCATAAATTCTCAGCCCCATTGCCACAACTCACATAAAGCATAACTCTTTGCTCATTGCTATATACAGCATAACTGAAATATTATGTCAACAAAAAGAAAGACTCCATTCATCAAAGAGGCCTGAGAGTTCTCCAAACAACATGGGCTCTTACCATTGTTCTGAGTTGTTCTCAGAACTAGATAAGATCCTTATTGCTGAAGGCATAACATAGCTTGATTTCACGAACTAGAAAGTTCAAGCTTGAAAATTTCTAGCTCTCTCCTGCCTGGCTACCAGCTTTCATAGTGCTAACATATGCTAAGAAGGTTTATGGGAAAGAAATGTCATGAATTGTTTTAACCAGCTTTGAATTCCAAGAACAAGACTCATTGTTGAGGCAACATGTAGCTATATTAGTAGCATGAAATTATGAAAAACTACAACTTGACAATGCAATGTATGTCACTGGTCAGCTATAAAAACAGCAAGTGTTCTTCAGTACTGAGGCACCACTCCCTTACCTTAACTTGAAATTTTAAAGTAATTTATTCTTATAAAATAAAGAATTGTTGTATAAAATGTATAGGTTCGGTGTAAAGATGGAGGAGATATCATTAATTACTAAATCTACCCTAAGTCACATTTTATAATTAGTAGAGTGAGTACTTAAGACTCATACGTATCTGTGAGAAAACCCTGCAGCTGAGGTAGAAAGCTCTGAGCTACTTGCAAAGTAGCAGACTCACTTTGTCAACTGGGCTTCCCCTTCTTTGGGGGATACCAGACCTACTGATCATCAACTATATGAGGAATGTCACATGGTCCTGCACCATGGATTCTTAGAATGCTTCCCTGTTCTAAAGATGCATGTCAGTAGCTTTAAGCTTCAGTCAATAACCTTTGCTCAGGATGGATATTTTCATTCCCTCTCCCCAAACTATATAACCCTTGGTTCCCTCTGATTAAAGGGTATACATATAAGCCTGCCATGAATAAAGGTGTACACACAAGCTAAAACTGTCTTGGAGAGCTATTTCAATGAGGATCATCAGAGAAGACCTTTGCCTAAAAGAACTGTAACAGTAATTGTTGGAGAAGCATCACCCTATACACACCCACTCATGTTCATTCATTTTCAGCCAGCCAGAGATCCTGCCCTTTCCAGACTCTCCTACATCCTTCTCGCCTAGTGTGAAGCAGCAGCTTGACACTCTGAGAGGGAGCAAGCAAAGGACATGGAAACACATATATGAACAAGTGCTACTTTCTATGCCACTCCACCTAAAAAATATCCATTGAGTTCACCTCTAAAAATGTGGAATCTTTTTCAGAATAGAACAATATGTATATACTGTATTCCTTATTTTTTTTTCAAATAGAAAAAAAAATTGCTTGAAAAAGATTTCTGCAACTATGTGTGACTATTTTCAATCATTTATTATGCTTTGAAAGATTATCCAGCAAAAATAATATGATATGAAAACAATATATATTTTGCAGCTGTGCATGATCTGACACTGATTTAGTTATAAATACATGCTCTGTTGTCTAGCTCTGGGCTTGCCCTTCAATCCTTGTGGGAGCCTAAGAGCATTCTGCCTCCCCAGGGAAAACATCAGCAGCCACAAACCAACCAGCTTGGAACAAAATAGAAAAACCCATAGCCAAAGTAACTAAAGGGCAGAGAGACAGTACTCAAATTAACAAAATCAGAAATGAAAATGGAGACATGACAATGGACACTGAGGAAATCCAAAGAATAATTAGGTCTTTCTTCAAAATCCTGTACACTACAAAATTGGAAAACATAAGTAAATGGATGATGTTCTAGACAAACATCATTTACCAAAGCTAAATCAAGACCACCTAAACCATCTGAATAGTCCTATAATCCCTAAGGAAATAAAAGCAGTCATAAAAAAGACTCCTAATTAAAGAAATTCCAGGGCCAGATGGTTTTAGTGAAGAATTCTACCAGACTTTCAAAGAAGAGCTAATATCAATACTCCTCAAACTATTGCACAAAATACAAACAAAAGGTATACAACCAAGTTCACTATAAGTCACCAAAGTCACCTGATATCTAAACCATGCAGATGTGCAACAAAGAAAAAGAACTTCAGACCCATGTCCCTTATGACCATGGGTGCTAAAATAATCATTAAAATACTCTCAGACTGAATTCAGGAACATATCAAAGACATCATCCACCATGATCAATATGAGTCATCTCAGGGATGCAGGGGTAGACTGACATATGAAAATCTGTCTATATGATCTACTATATAATTTATCTGAAAGGAAAAAAAAATACATCATCATTTCACTAGATGTAGAAAAAAATCATATGGTATAGCCAATTTGATCATCCCTTCATCATAAAAGTCTTGGAGAGAACAAGGAGACAAAGGGCCATACCTAAATATAGGAAAGGCCATACAGAGCAAGCCAATAGCCAACATCAAATTAAGTGGAGGGAAACTTAAGGCATTCCCACTAAAATCAGGGATAGGACAAGGCTGCCCACTCTATAGTAATTGAAGTTCTAGCTAGAGCAATGAGAAAACTAAAGGAGATAAAAGAGATGCAAATTAGGAAGGAAAAAGTCAAATTATCCCTATTCACAATGATATGATAGTGTACAGAAGTTACCCCAAAAAGTCTACTAGAAAATACCTATAGCAAGTCAAAATGTTCAGGAAAGTAGTTGGACAAATATTAACTCAAAGAAATGAGTAACCTACCTGCACACATTTGAAAATAACTCTCTCTCTCTCTCTCTCTCTCTCTCTCTCTCTCTCTCTCTCTCTCTCTCTCTCTCTCATTTGTTTGTAGGAAACATGGAGACAAGGATACCAGACTAGTCCCAAACTCAAAGATCCATTTGCATCTGACTCCTGAGTTCTGGGATTAAATTATATGCCACCATACCTGGCCTCATTTTTCTTACTAGGTCATCCAACAGTTTTTATGGAACTATCTCTAGGCTTGAGAATTACCAAAACCTTTTAAGATTGGATATGAAAAAGTTCAATTTATCTGCAGAATAAGGTGCTGCCTGTGACATAAACACAATGCTCATTCTTTCTAAATAGAAATAGATGAAGCAACACCAACACTCCTAACTATACATTATGCTAGATCCTTATCCAGCATTTAGTTTGAACTGCTTAAATTATATAAACCCATACAGTGGATAAGTGTTAATAAAGTTCAATTGAAATGAACATAAATAAAAATTCTGTATCTTTTTAGCCTATTATATTTAATTAGATTCCTGAGTACAAGCAATAACTGTAAAGTTTCAGTTTAATAAATTAATCACAGAAGAGTATAAGTCAATTATGTTCTGATCTACAAGACAGATATACATGGACATTAACTGGTTTTGAAAACAGATTGGAAATTTTATGTACAGCCTAATGGAGGAAGCTCAAGTTCTCTTTGTCAGTGTTTTAGATGTGGACCTTTATGTAGGTATGCTTCTTGATTAGGAGTTCACAGACTCATTTTTCCCCACATAGGTAATATGAGCATCAATATCTTTTCCATAAAGATCTCAATTTATTCTCTCTCTCTCTCTCTCTCTCTCTCTTTCTCTCTCTCTTTCTCTTTCTGTGTGTGTGTGTGATTTCACAAGCACCTTCATCAAAAGAGTTGATTTACTCTATCACCAAATATGAGCTTTTGGACTAACCTTATACAGTAGTGGTAATTTTCCTAATTTCAGGAGTGCAATTTGATTTGTAGTATTTTTCAACTTTGTAATCCGTTTTAAATCATCCATAGTTCCATAACTCACATCGATGACATCAGCCTGAAAAAAAAGGAGAAAATATAAGGAAAAATAAAGTCTTACAGTAAATGTAATGGCAGTCACCCAATTGTTTGCAGTGACTCAAATCTTTGAATGCAACTTAATTTTATTTCTCATTCTGTCCTATTTTTTAAGTTCTAATGACAGGTGACAATGATGCCTCTGATCAAAAGGATAAATCTTAGTCATTGCTTGTCTTAGTTTTTTTTGTTTTTGTTTTTGTTTTTGTTTTTGTTTTTGTTTTCTATTCATGCACAAAACATCATGACCAAAAGCAAGCTGGGGGGGGGGGGTTACTCAGCTTACACTTCCACGTTGCTGTTCATCACCCAGGAAGTCAGAACAATAACTCACACAGGGCAGGAACCTGGAGGCAGGAGTGGATGCAGACGCCAAGGAGTAATGCTGTTTACTGGCTTACTTCCCCTTCATGCTCAGCTTGATTTAAGACTACTATCCCATGGATAGCACCACCCTCAATGGGCTAGGCCCTTCCCCCTTGATCACTAATTGAGAAAATGCTTTACTGCTGGATCTCATAGAGGCATTTCCTCAAGGAAGGTTCCTTTCTCTGGGATAACTCCAGAGTGTGTCAAGTTGATACACAAAACCATCCACTATAATTGACCCCTTGTCAATTTGACGCACAAACACATCACTATTAAGCCTCAAACCTTACTTTCTTATTCATTCCCAAGGTATAAATAACTTTAAAAGTCCCACC